>CM070561.1:3454833-3800036 GCA_036346405.1 Phyllostachys edulis | reverse complement strand
AGCGGCTTAGTGAAAATATCAGCAAACTGAAAATCAGTTTCAACAAAGTGGAGAACAATATCACCTTTTTCAACATGATCTCTGAGAAAGTGAAATCTGATATCAATGTGTTTGGTTCTAGAATGTTGCACTGGATTTTTAGCAATGTGAATAGCACTAGTGTTGTCACAATAGAGAGGAACAGTACCCAATTCTAAACCAAAGTCTCTAAGAGTAGAAGAAATCCAAAGGACTTGAGAGCAGCTAGTAGCAGCAGCAACATACTCAGCTTGAGTAGTTGATTGAGCAACAGAAGATTGTTTTCATGAAGACCAAGACACTAGTGATGTGCCTAAAAAGTGACAGGTGCCAGATGTGCTTTTTCTATCAATCCTACACCCCGCAAAATCACTATCCGAGAATGCACGCAAAGTAAGACAGGATGAAGATGAATAGAAAAGACCAAATTCTAAGGTTGATTGGAGATACCTGAGAATCCTTTTCACAGCCTGTCGGTGAGATGCACGAGGTGATGCTTGAAATCGAGCGCATAAGCATACAGCAAAGTGTATATCCGACCTTGAAGCAGTCAAATAGAGTAGAGAACCAATCATACTTCTATATTCTTTTTGATCCACTGCCTCACCTTCTTCATCTGGGTCAAGAACATTTGTAGACCCCATTGGTGTAGAGATGGGTTTGCAAGTTGCCATGTCAAAACGCCTAAGTAAGTCTTTTGTATATTTGGTTTAGTGAATGAAATTGCCTTGCTTGGTCTGTTTTACTTGCAATCCTAAGAAGTAAGTTAACTCCCCCATCATACTCATCTCAAACTCCCCGCCCATAGTATCTCAAAACTTAGAAACCAAAGCATGAGAGGAGCCCCAAAGATGATATCATCCACATAAATCAACAAGTAATAGATCATTGCCATGTTGAAGTGTGAACAGAGTTTTGTCTACTTTGCCCATTTGAAAATCATTTTTAATAGAAAAGCTTGAGCCTCTCATACCATGCTCTAGGAGCTTGCTTCAAACCATATAAAGCTTTTGAGAGTTTGTAGACATGATTAGGAAACTTAGGATTTTCAAAGCCGGTGGTTGCTTAACATAAACTTCCTCCTCAATGTAGCCATTAAGAAAAGCACTTTTAACATCCATTTGAAACAATTTAAATCCTTTAGATGCAGAAAGGCTAAAAGAATTTGAATTGCTTCTAACTGCTCACAGGGCAAAAGTTTCACCAAAATCAAGACCTCCACCGAGAAAATCCTTGAGCAACAAATCTAGCCTTATTTCAAACAACAACACCATCCTCACTTTGTTTATTTTAAAACCCATTTAGTTCCAATTACATTATGTCCATGAGGAGGTTCAACTAAGGTTCGACTTTGTTTCGCTCAAAGTTTTCTAATTCTTCATGCATGGCATTGATCCAAGACTCATCGATAAAGCGTGACTTACATCATTAGGCTCAAAAGAGGCAACAAAAGCGAAATGAGCATGTGAGTCGAGAAGTAAACTTAGAACGTGTTACCCTTTCATGAATGTCACCAATCATCGCTTCGAGGATGAACTCGCTGAATTTTCAATGGTGCGTAAGGTCTCAATTGCCTTCTTCATTATGAATACCTTCGCTATCTGCTCATCACTTGGTGGTGGCGCAACAATAAGTGGATGATCATTAGCGGTGATGGCTTTCAAGATGAATTATTACCAAAATCAATATTATCTTCTTCATCAAGGAATATGCTCTCGACTTCGAGCTTGTGTACCGAAATGTCGGTTCTAGAACTAGTGCTAACCTCATCAAACGTAACCTCACAAGTCTCAATAATTTTGTTAGTTTCAAGATTAAGCACTGAAAGCCACGTGAGTGAAGAGGATATCCAAGAAATATGCCATCGCTTGATCTAGATTCAAATTTGTCCAGATTACCATGCTTGAGAATAAAGCATTTGCATCCAAAAATCCTCAAGTGAGAAACACTAGGCTTTTTACCAAATCTCACTCATAAGAAGTCTTGTGCAGGAGGCTCTCAAAAATACTCTATTAGAGACATGACAAGCGCTTGAGATAGCCTCTACCAATACTTCCTAGGAGTAGCATGTTCATCAAGCATGGTTCTTGCCATCTCAACCAAGGTTCTATTTTTCCTCTCTACAACGCCATTCTGTAGGAACCCGTGGAGAAGAAAATTGATGTTCCAAACCTTTCTAATGTATGAAGCAAACAAAGAATTTTAAATTCAGTCCCATTATCACTTCTTATTACTTTTACAAAGACCATTCAATTCATTATTGAGTCCGAGAAATAAATCTTTGAAATGACCAAAAGCTTCATCCTTAGACACCATAAAATACACCCAAGAATATCTAGAGAAATCATCAACAATCACAAGAATATACCATTTACCTCCAGCAGATTGAACTCTTGAGGGACCTACAGTGACCATATGCAACAATTGTCTAGGACCATCTGTGATGATTACAAAATAGGAAAATGTGGAGCAAAGAACCATCTTACCATGTCGACAAGGAGAACAAACCAAATCTTTCTCACTTTTCAATTTCGCAATTTCTAATGAGATCGGCCCACTAATTCAACAAGATGATCAAAACCAATATGTCCTAGTCTATGATGCCAAAAGAAAAGATTTCTAAATTCGAAGCTACCAAACATCTAACATTAGGTGAGAAGGAATGATTAAAATCAGCTTTAAAAACTCTCCCTAATCGAAAGTGATATTAAAGACAAGATCTCCAGAGGCATCTAAAACCCCGCAAGCATGTTTCTTAAGGCTAACCTCAAGATTTTCTTCCAACAGCCAGACACGAAAGCGTGTTCTACTTCAATTTGCTTACCAAGGCAACATCTTTAAGAACAAATTTGTCATTAACGCCAAGACAAGACTTTTGCCATCACAATTCCAGCTTGAAGCATCCCCAAAAGTAATCAATTCATCATCGATGCCTTAGTGAGGAGGAGAACCATTTTGAATCACCGTCATGTGCCTTGAACATCCCGAATCAACTAGCCAAAAGTTCCTTCCTCAACAAATTGTACCTACAAGTCAAGAGAATGTTGGTCTCACAAGATCAAGTTAGTAAGACATGATTTAGGAACCCAATACTCGTGACACACGACAAGTAGGAGCAATAAAGGCACTTCAGATTCTCGTGATGTTGCCGGCCAAAGCATTGTTTAGGTGTCATTTTGTCAATTATGATCGCCTTGTTTAGTGAAAACAAAAGGAACATGAAAATTCTTTCTCACCTATCTCTCTTTTCTTTCTTTGCTTTTCAAAACAAAACTGAACCAAATGACCTTCTTTACCACAAGAAGTGCATCGACACTTTTCTTGATATGAAATTTCAGTTTTTCTCTTTACAAATAAGCTTACTTTGGTAATAAGATCCTTTGCAAAACCAAGCAGATTTGAACACAACATGTTTAGGTTCAGATTCAATTTCAAATTTTCTAGGATCAAGAAGCTTAAGATCTTTGGGAGGATGATTCTTTGCATGAACAAAGAGAATTAAAACCTAGACCTTGTTTTTTAGAACTCACTCTTGATCCGCTCTAGAATCATGTTCGATTTTTCTTGCCAAAAGAAAACCTCTCCAAAGTGTCTTTAAGATATTCATTCTCTTTAGCCAATTCAGACAAGTTGTGCACTTAACAAAACCATTCAAGATTTTCTTAGAAGCAACAAACTGAGCTATTTTTTCTTTTTCAGCAAACTCACTTAATTATCTAGTCAAAGCAGCAATTTCAGTTGTGAGTTTAGGATAATTTGTGTAAGAAAGTGTCTCATGGTAAAGCATTTGTTGTATAGAATCTCGAGATGACTTTAATCTAGCTTCTAGCAGCTCACAATTAGAGCAAGTCTTAATTTGAGCATTCACAAGATTTGTCTCTAAACAAGATGAACTAGACTTTAGTTTTTCAATCTCAATGTAAGCAAGTTTCAGCTTATCATCACATGAGTTATGCGCCATTTTTAACTCTTCAAATTCAAAGATGAATTGATCTAGCAAGTTTTAATTCGAATGCAAAACTTGGCATGATTCACATGATTCATCATCGAATAGCGCCTTTAAGTCTATCAATTTCAGAATTCAAGCTATCAACAACAAAGTTATGTTTATTTACTTTCTTTTGTATTTTTAAGCTCATTTGTCAATTTCAAAGATAGCACGTGATAAATCAAAGATAAGAGGGCTTTACCTCATTAGGGTCACTGTAGAGATCATCATCATCATTAGTTTCTTCACTACTTGCCATAAAGCATATCCCTGTGAAATCAGCCTCTTTTGCCTTCTTGTGATCATCCTTGTTGTCACTGTCTGAATCAACATCACTTAGCCCAATCTCCTCAAGAGCTGAAAGCACCTTGTTGATAGCTTTACGATAATTTTTCTTTTTGCTTGAATCAAATTTGAATTTTGAACACCGAGCTGGTGCTTTGTCCTCCTTGGCTTCTTTTCCTCTCAGCTTGGGACAATTTACTTTTATGTGGTTTGGCTCACCACAATCAAAGCATCTGATTGGACCTCCTCTTCTCCTTGCTCTGACATTATTGATTGCTTTAGTCACCCTATTTGAGAAGAGTACAAGCTATTCTTCTGGGATCTCCTCCAATTGTTCATCTGAAATAGCACGTAAGGAGAAAATAGAAGGACTTGATGAACTATCAGTTTGGTTAGTCACTAAACCCAAAGAATTTGACTTATTTATTCTGGCCAAAATATCAATCTCATATGTTTTCATCTTGGAATAAAGATCATTTAATGTGAGTGTTTCCATATTAACAGAGTGATTGATTGTAGTGACTAGGACCTCCCAAACAGACATATCCAAAGCATTCAAAATCTGTCTAGCATTGTCAGAATCAGAATAAATCACATCAACAGATTGCAAATCACTAATGATTTTATTGAAGCGATCAAAAAGTGCATCTACAGATTCTCCCGGTTTCATCTCAAACTTAGAATACTCCTTTTTGAATTGATTTTGACGAACACCTTTAACAGATTTTGAACCTTCATGATAGTCAGCAAGTGTTGTCCAAATTTTGTTAGCAGATTTAATGTTGGCAATTCTAACAAATTCGTTTCTACTTAAACCTTACAAAAAGATATTTCTAGCCTTAGCATTAGCTTCAATATCAGCAGTGTTATTATTGGTGATAACAGTAGGGACTTCATAAGGATTCTCAACCTTTTGCCAGATGACATTACCTTGAGCTTGAAGAAAAACTTCTATACGAGTCTTCCAATAGATGTAGTCCGATCTATCAAGTATGGAGGCTTACCCGAGAAGTTTATCTCGATTCGATGCCATTGCAACCTCGCTTTGATACCACTTGTAGGATAGTAATGGCAATCGAAGGGGGGTTGAATGATTGCAAATAATTGACCCCTAATTTCAACTTCTTCTTGTGTGCAAGAATTTCAGAACTTCTCTGTTGACACTTGAAGAGCTTCACAACCGAGACCACCTCAAGACAGAAGAACACCAAATCAAGAATCAAAGTAGAACGAATCTGAACTTTATATATCAAACTTGATTTGTGTCTACAAAGTGCTCAAGAAGCACCCTCAAAGCCCCAATTCAAGGACATCTAAATCGCAGCAATAGCAGAAGCTACGATCTCAAAAACATCTAAAACTCATGTCTAAAAACCCTACGCAAGGCGCACCACTCGCCTCTTTTATAGGCAAAGTTCAATCCAGATCAATCACTTAATACTGAAACCAATCTCCCAGAAAATCAAGGAGCCAAACCCTTTCCAACACAGTGTTTTACCAAAACAACTCAAACCTTTCCAAATCAAACTCTTCCACGTCAGAAGCCTCCGTGACACATTCCCGTAGCTCCAACGTGATCCACCTTTGTCTTCCACGTTTCTAGCGTGATCCAAACCACCTCTTGATATCCGCGACTTCCAAGACCTCAGATTTCCATCTTAGTCCGAAGTCAATCCCATCACCGAACGTAGTTCGTCCTCACGCCTCAACCTGCACATGCAAAGATTAGAGAAACCAATTCTTGGCACAAGTTCTCCAACTTGACCATCCATTAGCACACACACACACCAATGAACACTATCATGCATCATGCAACAAGATAAAACTTACGAAAACAACAAATCATGACCAATTCCTCAAAGCGACAACTTTCCGTATCACAATAGGTACTACCGCCATTGTACGTCCGGTACTACCGAACATGCGGTCATACCACTCAAAGCACTGCGGAACTACCGCCATTGGGAAATCTCAAGATCTTCCAAAAACATGCTCTCTGAATTTCCATATCGCAAACATTGCGGTCATACCTTTGTGCGGTATTACCGACGTTCAAAGTGCGCTATACCGCTTGCTTGGCCATTCCGCCCAAGACTCAGATCATCCGATTTTCATTTAATCACTGTCGAAGCTTTCTTCGAAAACTAAGTGCGGTATTACCGCTTATTAACACACCGTACCACCGACAACACAGTACTACCGCGGCTCATCAATGCGGTATGATTGTTTTGCAAAACTTCTCACGAACCTCAAAGCATTTATCGTTCAAGGTCCGAACGCTCCCGTGAATATCAACCGTTGATTTCAAATCAACGACTCACAAAGCTTTCGCCTCGACGGTCCAACATTACAACAATAATTGTTGCCGATTTCATATCAAGGGCTCAGATTCTTGAGACGCTCGGACGGTCCGAACTTTCATCTCAATATCGCCGTTAGATCAAGATCTAACGAACCGAGCAAAACGCACTCAGAGAAAATGACTTGCGGTACCAGAAACTACTCATAGATTACCGCAGCGTAGTTCCATGAAAATAGCGCCGTATTATCCGCAACACGAAAAAAGCTCAAAAACTTCGTAACAAAGCCCTTTTTGCCACATGGACGCCCGGATCGATCTAATGATTCGAGCTAAAACACGTTCGAAAACAAGACTGCGGTACTACCACAGACACCCGCAGTCATACCGCGCTTCGTAGTTCCAAGATGTACAAAGCCGGTACTACCGATAATCCTGACAAGAACTGATTTTCAACAAAAACTGACAGAACTCAAATGCAAGTCTGTTGAAGAGCACAAACAAGTTCCAGAGACAAAGTATTCATCATTAAGTACTGAGACTAAGTCTAGCTTATTGTCAATGTGTTCATCATCAAATATTATGACCAAAAACCTCTTGGTCTTACACCTACGCTGATGACTTGGTTGTGAAAAGCATCAACGCTGGTGACCATATTTCCAACCTACACGAAACTTTCAATAACTTAAGAAGGCATAACCTTAAGTTAAATCTAGAGAAGTGTGTGTTTGGAGTTTTTTCGAAAAAGTTTCTTCGATTCCTAGTTTCGGCTAGAGGGATTGAAGCAAACCCAGCAAATATTACAGCCATCGATCATATGCGCCCTCTGACCACAAAAAAGGAAGTCCAAAAGCTAACCGGCTGTATGGCAGTGCTAAGTCGTTTCACAGCATGGTTAGGTGACAAAGGACTCCCTTTCTTCAAACTTCTTTGGAAGCATAGAAGTTTCGAGTGGACTAAAGAGGCAAACGATGCCTTTAAAAAAACTTAAGAAGTACCTTACGAATGCCCCAATCTTAGTTTCTCCAAGATCAGGAGAAACATTGCTAAATTACGTGGCTGCAATGCCACAAACAGTCAGTGGTGTATTGGTCACAGAATGTCATAACGTTCAACGACCAGTATATTATGTAAGCGAAGTCTTGCATGGACCAAAGGAACGATATCCGCAGGTACAAAAGTTGCTCTATGGTTTCCTTATGGCTTCAAGGAAACTAAGGTATTACTTTCAGGCCCACAAAGTGGTCGTACCAACCGGATATCCCCTTGGTCAAGCTCTCGAAAACAGGGAATCATCAGGACAAATAGCAAATGGGCGGTCGAGCTTGGGGTGTTCGACCTCCATTTCATCTCACGAACAGAAATCAAGTCCTAGGCAATAGCAGAATTCATTGCCGAGTGGACAAATCCTGAACCCACCCAAGGGCCCGACTACGAACACCATGACGAGTGGACGATGTATTTTGACGGTTCCTTGATGCTCAAAGGCTTGGGAGCTGGAGTTGTCTTAATATCCCCTACTGGAGAACCCATCAAATACGTCATTCAGCTAAACTTTCATGTACCAAACAATGTGGCAAAATACGAAGGTTTATGTCGGTGTTTTAGAACCGAACTTACGTAAAGATTGTTTGATTCGGGGGGTCTCCTAGAATAGAATTATGCAGAGAGATTGACACGGGAATTTTTATACAGGTTCGGGCCTTCTCCGGAGAGAATAACAACCCTACTCCTGTGTGTGTGTATGGTATTGAGTGTATACTGAACAATCAGGGGAAAAACTAAGACTATTATAGATAGTGCTTGTATTCCCGATGCCTCGATCCTCTCCCTTTCTCTAGTTGCCGCCTTTATAGTACGTGAAGGAGCGGCAGTTACTCCGTAAAGCGGCTACCATCATCTCCTCAGAACGAGCACATGTTGGTAGTAATTACCGTGTATTAATTCCTCCACGCCGCTTCAATAGCTATATACCGTAGATAATAGAGTATTACGTGCCATTATTCTCAGTAGAATAACAAACAGATGATGATCGTTTGAATCCTTAATCAATAAGACCCACTTGTCTCAGCAGTGTTCATTTGATTATAAGGTGGTCGTGGTTGACCTAGTCGTGAGAGGAATCTACGATTATGAGGTAGTCGTAACAGCAAGACTTACGACTATGGGATAGTCGTAGCATAACTTACGACTATGGGGGTGGTCGAGAAGAACTTACGACCATCCATTTGGTTCTTCCTTCATAACATTAAGGGGTACACTCAGTGGTTCACATGACGCCATATTTACCTATAATAAAAATTATAGATAAAAGGTAAAATGAGGATTATTATATCCTCGCCATTCAGCCCCCGGCTTCAAGTGAAAGCAACTTACTTGGTAAAGGGTTCTAGATGGTCTTACGATCATGAGAGGATCAGAGAAAATAATCGAAGGAAAAACTCTTCGATTGTATACTACTTTGACCGAAATGTGCTTGGTCAAGAAAATTGCTTACGACTATCAAGTGGTCGTAAGCATTTCTACGATCACAAGGTGGTCGAGTATAGTGATCGGAAGAAGGAACTTTCCGATTATCATTTCCTTTGGTTGAAAAGATCTAACCAAGGAAGTAATTTCGCTTGAGATGTAAACGCAAAACCTGAATTTCTAACGGACACAAAGAGGAACTCAGAACAGCGTAGAGAGGTGGTAAGTCAATCGCTATTCATAGTCACCTTGGATTTGACTACTTATATAGTGCTTACGGATTTGTCATGGAAAAACTCACGACTAGGTAATGGTCGTAAAAGACTTATGACCGATGGCTTTGTCGTGAAGAACTTACGACTAGGTCAATGGTTGTAGAAGAACTTACAATCGATTGACCCATGCTCATGTCCACTGTTATCCTTTGCAGGTTAAACAGTGACGCCAAGACCTTAGCCGACTCGCTCGATTATGAAAAAGAGGAGTCGAAAAAGTTTCGGGAAGAGGTATTAGACCTCCGGAAAAAGCTTAAAGAAGCTAACTCTGCAACCATGAAGTCACAAGAAAAATTAAACAGTAAGTGCTGAACTTAAGACTGCTTATATCTTTGATCTTTACCTAACTCTTGCTTCTTTTCAGAAAAAGAAAACAAGACGAAAAAGCTCTAGAATGAAGTTAGAGAGAAAACTTCAGTTATTCACGAGCTTACTCGTATGTCCAAAAATAAAGATCAAAACCTTGAGACGCTGAGAACTCGAATATCAAGTAAGTAATTCTTTACCCGCAGTCCTTTACGAGTTATTTCCCTTTTCTCACTTCCACTTCCTTTCTAGCAATGGACGTTAAATTGAGAGAACTTGAGACTGAAATCGCGGATAAAGCCATGATTTATAACCAAACCGTCCTTATTGCAAAGAAGAATGTAGAGGATATTGTATCATGGGAGAAAAAGTATGCTGAGACCGTTGCTTCCCATAATGAAGAGGTCAAGAAGTTGATTCTCAACTAGTGGGTAAGAAATTCTTTTACCCGTGATTATTTTTGTTTTTTTTTCCTCTAGGAGTTTATTTTTGTTTGACCAATCTTATTTCTTCAGCAAGTGGTCGAAACAAAAAGCTCATGAGGCTTCGACTTGTACCCAACAGAGATGGAAGCAATGAAGATTAAACTTCAAGGAAACATCACGCCTCGAACAATGTGCTTGGTGAGCTACATAGTGAGGGAAAGACTCCTCAAGATGATACAATAGCTGCTCACACAAGTACCATTGGGGATCAAGTCGATTTTGCAAGATCCGTGACCACTCAAGGCCAACCAAGTCAATCGATAAAGGAGGCGGTCGAAACTGCAGAAGTTATGCATTAGCAAAACTTAAAGCTCATGACCCCAACCTTAATGTGCAACCACTGGCCGACTTCAAGCGCTCTGAAGCGAAGGAAGACGTCGATGGAGGAGATGCAATCGCTTAGTAGGAAAGTTTCAGAGGAGATGCATTGGGCTCTCCCTCTTCGAGTAGTCTGTAATGAACTTGTGAAAAATACTTTTGTTGATGTAATCCATCTTGTTCCTGCAAATCATCTTGTCGAGTAGTTAGTAACTCAAAAGATAATTAACGAATTTAAAGACTAAGAAATGAAGTCAAATGTAATGACTTTATCCTAGCCCCGACTATTTGCTTAGTTTGTGAAAACTAAGTAAATAGTTTTGTCTCTACAAATCATCTTGTCGAGTAGTTAGTAACTCAAAAGATAATTAACAAAATAAAGACTAAGAATTGAAATCAAATTATCCTAGCCCTCGACTATTTGTTTGAGTTTGTTTAGACAAACTAAGTAAATAGTCTGAGAAAGGGTTTCAAAAATGAGAGGTTTGTTTAACTTGTAGTTTTGGGTCTCAATTGTCATGCATCGGTCGAAAGGGTGGTAACGAGTTGACACTAGGAAGTTCCTTCTAGTGGGCGTGACCACGTCAGAGAGAGAGAGAGCTTCGACTAGGTAATGTTAACATCTCCGACTAGTTTAATCAAATCGAGAACGGCAACTTGAGTTAAGCAAACGCCTAGAGGACTTTAAAATATTTACTCGTCCTTCTCCGTGGACTCGATAAGTCTGCGTCCCGGTAGCAAGAGTAGGAAATCGAACAAAGCTAGGAAGCTCCTTCCAAAGGAGGTGACCACGCAGAGAGAGAGAGGCTTCGACTAGATGTGTCTCTTCCTCCCACCAGCTTGAGATGAAACGAGTACACCCAAGACGGTTAAGCAAATCTGAGAAAGTGCGCTCTTCTTAGAGTATTTTTCAAATTAACTGAAGAAATAAACTAAGGTGAAAAGAGTTGGCCTTCAAAAATATTTCGACTAAATAAAACCCGAGTTCTTTGTGTTGGCCATAAAAGCGAGTAACGAGTCGACACTAGAAACTCCTTCTAGTGGGCAGGACCACATGCAGAGAGGAGAGGCTTCGACTAGGTGATGTTATCTGCCTTCTGACCAGTGTAAAGAAAACTGGGTGTTTAAAACATAGTCGAAAAATAATGAAAGCACTACTCAAAAGTAAGACAATAGAGATAGAAAAACCCGATTCTTTATTGTCCTAATGGTCAAGTTACACATAGAACTTGCGTGAATCGGGTCGATGTTCCAAGAATTCGAGAGAACTCGCCGTCTTCCATTGCCAATCGTATCGATCCTCGACGAGTAACTTCACCATCGTAAGGACCTTCCCACTTGGGAGAAAGTTTGTTCCGATTAGACTTGGATTGGCAAAGCCTCAATACCAAGTCACCTACAAACAAGGTCATGCGAGGTTGAACCTTCACGATCGTAGTATCTTCGCAGGCTTGTTGGTAGATTGCCGAACTAATTAGGGCTGGTTTCTCCTTTCTTCAAGTAGATTAATATCATCTCGCTCAATTTGTTCCTGGTTGGAGTCCGTGAATGTTTCGACTGTGTTGACCGTATCTTTAGTTCCGGAGGAAGCATAGCTTCAGCACCGAAGACTAAAAAGAAAGGTGTTTCTCCTATAGCCCGACTGGTAGTTGTACGAACTGCCCATAATACAGAGGGTAATTCTTGTACCCAAGCCCCCGAGCGCTTGATGAGCCGGTCAAGACTCGAGTTTTAATTCCTCTCATTATTTGGCCGCTTGCACGCTCGATTGCCCCATTACTCGGGATGGGCCATGTACATAACATAACTTGGTACTCAACTCGTCGCAAAATTCCTGAAATTTTGCGCCGAAAATTGCTTACCATTATCTCGTAATTACGCATCTCATCATAAACCGCTTTGTCTTTGCTCGTTGTTATCGATCAAATACAGTTCGGCTTCAATCCATTTTGTGAACGATCAATAGCCACAAAAGGAACTCAAACCTCCCGGAGCTTTAGGAAACGGTCCCGTGATATCAAGACCCTAGGTTGCAAAAGGCCAAGATAGAGGTATTGTTTGTAATGCCCGAAATGGTTGGTGTATTTGCTCGCTATGAAACCGCATCGACACACTTTTTAACCAACTCTTTAGCATCGATAGGGTCATTGGCGAGAAAACCTTGTCGAAAAGCCTTGCCGACCAACGCTCAGAGGAAGCATGATTTCCACAAATGCCACCATGTATGTCGTGAAGGAGTGTTAATCCTTCGCTCTGCGGAATGCATCGCATGAGCACCCCTTGAGTACCTCATTTATAGAGAACTCCTTCACCAAAGTATACATTTTGGCTTTTCGATAAGCGATCCGCCTCGAGATCGCCTTTCGCATGTAACCCTTCGAAGATAATCATAGATGGGCGCCATCCATGTATCCTCGTATTCTAGAGAGGCCGTCTCAATAGGAGGTGTCTCGCTCTTCGACCGAGAAGGCTTCGAGTTGTTCCAAGAAGACTCCTTTTGGTACTTCAGATCCGAAGAAGCTATTCGAGCAAGTCGGTCCATGAGGAAATTATCCTTTGAGGGATGAATTGTGCCTCAAACCTAAAAAATGCTTTTCTAGCTTACGTATTCGATAAGTACCGAGACATTGTCGGGTTAGAGCACCGGTACTTTTACCGACTTGATTCACGACTAGTTGAGAGTCTCCTCTCACGAGTAGTCGGCGAATCGAGAGCGCCACGCTCAGATACCGACTAGCAAACCTTCAGATTCTCGCCACATTATTAGTGGCCCGAAAGTTTAATTGTATGGCATACTTTAAGGTCTCCCGGTAGGAGATACCAGACCACCCCCCCAATTTCGAGCCACTTAAAGTAAGCGACCCGTCAGTACATCGCCCATCGGTCGTGGGAATCAGATCGGGATCCTGAATGTTCAGATTTGTCCATTCGCGACAAAGTCCGCCAAGATCTGGATTTAACGGCCGTTCGACACGAATGGATGTCGAACTCCCCAAGTTCGACCGACCATTTTGCCATGCGCCCCGCCGTTTCCCTATTCTCGAGGATCGCCCTAAGGGAAACTCGACAAGACTGCCTAGTTTGTGCGCTGAAAATAATGCCGCAGCTTCTCAAGACATGAGGAGGGCATACTGAAGCTTTTGGACCCGAGGGTAACGCCCTTAGGTCCGTGTAAAACTTCACTTACGTAGTAAACCGGTCGCTGTACATTTTCACGCTTCTACAACCAAGATCGCTGATCGCCTGTGGCGTGGCGGCACTAGGTAAACCAAGAGCGTTTCTTACGCCTCGGAGAGACCGAATAGGAGCACTCAGAAGGTACCTCTTGACATCCTCAAAGGTAGCGCTTGTTCTCATTCGACCACTCAAAACTTTCGTGTCTCCTTAGAAGTTTAAAGAAAGGTAGTCCCTTTTCTCCCAATGTGCGATGAAACGACTTAGAGCCGCCATGCACCCAAAGGAGTTTCTCGACTTCTTTCCGTAGTTGAGGGCGATTTGTAAAATGGCTTTTATCTTTTGATTCGCTTCAATTCCTCGTATAGATACTAGGAATCCAAGCAATTTCAAGAGATTCCAAACACACACTTCTCGTGATTAAGTTTTAGCGATGTTTTCTCGAGATTGTCGAATGTTTCTTGTAGGTCGGTAATATGATTAAGTTTCTTGATGCTTTTGACAACTAAGTCATCAACATAGGCTTCTAGATTTCGCCTAATTGAGATGAAAAAGTTGTTCGCATCAAGCGTTGAAAAGAAGCGCGGCATTTTTTAGACCAAATGGCATTTTGACATAGCAAAATATACCAAATGGTGTAATAAATGCGTCTTTTCTTCATCGCCTAGACACATATTAACTGTGATATCCGCAATATGCATCTAAAAACTTAACATTTCACAACCCGCAGAGAGTCAACCAACCGATCGACACGAGGTAAAGGAAAATCGTTTTTGGACAAGCTTTATTAAGATCAAGAAAGTTCTCGCACATACGCCCATTTGCCGCTTGACTTTCTAACCATTACAGGTTAGCCAACCATTCGGATGGTTGACCTCTTATAAAGCCCGCTTAAGTAGCTTATCCAATTCTAATTTAATAGCATCTCGCCGATCAGGCAAATCTCCGCAATTTTTGTTTTACGGTACTTTGTCGGCCGTAAGGCTAACTCGTGCTCGATCACCTCCCAGGGACTCCGGCACTGGATGCTTGCCACGCGAATACATCTGCGCTAGCTCTGAGGAAGGTGATGAGGGTGTCTTCCTATTTGGGGTCGGAAGTATCCCGATGCTAACGATCTTGAGGGCTCCCTGCGCCCGAGGAACCTCTTTGACTTTGTCGCTCGCTTTGGTGCAGCTTTTTAGGCTTCACTTGCTAGTCGAAGGTCGACTTTCTTCTCGAGTTGGTATTTGTCCTACCATCTCAAGGATCGACTATCGCAGTATGCGCCATCTTCTTGTCACAATGGATTGTAATTACTCCTTTGGGACCCGCATCTTAATACATTGATATCCATAATGAGTAGCCATTAGAATTTTGCCAAAGTTGGTCGTCCGAGTATGGCGTTATATGTCAGATCGAAATCGACCACATCAAAGGAGATTTTCTCGTCTCCGAAATTACTTGGTGAACCAAATGTTAAAGGAAGAGAAACTTGACCAATTGGTTTGGTCAAGATCCCAGACAATCCCATGGAAAGAGTATCGCATCGGTCTTACTTTGGTCCCGGTACTTGCATGTCATCCAGGGCACTCAGAATAAAATATTTAACGAGCTTCCACCATCAACCAAAACTCGATTGACCCGACAATTGTTGATGGTGGGTTCGACCACGATTGGGTATCGACTGTCGAGTCGAAGGATCGGCAAATCACTCTTCTCGAAAGAAATGGTGACTTTCGACCACTTCGTAATTTATTGACGAGAGGAGGATCTATGGAGTTTACCTCGCTCAGCAGACTTTGAGTCGCCGCTTTGATTCATATGCCGATGATCCCCGTAGATGTGTTCAATGGTGTGTTGCGGATCCCGAACAGCATCTCCTCTTCATCATCTCAAGATTTATGACCACTTGTTTGACCTACCGCCGAGGGTGGAAGTGGTCCTTGTCGCTGTAGTAGTCTTCAAGCTTTCGTTGGAAGACCCGAGCTATGGAAGGTCATGCCCTTCCTTTTATGGAAAGGACACCACCTAGGCTTATCATTTTTCCGATCGTATGCTTACCTTTGCCTCTCGCTGGAGTGTGGCTTGATGTGCGTGGCTTTTTATCATTCACACCAATACCTCCTTGGAACCGCTGGGTTTTTGACCCTTCATCTTATTCTTGGACTTTTTTGCTTTCTTATCCTTCTTCTTACCAACTTCGCCTGGCTCTCGAGATGGATTGTCTTCACGATCAATTGTGTTGTTCCACTCGACCGCCTCAGAGGCGAGAGTATATCGACGCCATTTCAAGAGTTCGCGACGTATAGGAGGATTTAAAGCAATATCCTCTGTTATCCTTCTACTACGGACTCCCTGCTTGAAAGCCCTGATGACAGATGAATCAGAAACTTCCGGAATTGAGTTACGAACCTGAATGAAGCGCTTGATGAACTGGCGCAATGTCTCGTTGTCGCTCGTCTCATCCGGCAAGTCGCCCTCCTTTCTGTATGCATTGTATGTGCCTTGGAAATTTGCCAAGAGAAGATCGCAGAGATGTTGCTAAGAATAGATCGACTCGAGTGGTTGGTTTAGTAACCACGATCGAGTAGATCCTTCGAGCACGCTTGGAAGGTAATTTGCCATCACATGCTCTCCTCCTCCCGCCGCTCGAACAAATTGCTAGTAAATTTGAAGGAATTCGGGGATTTTGGGAACCATCAAACTTCTCCATGTTCACCGGTCGAAAACGAGGTGGCTAAATAACAACTCGAGATCAAAGCGAGAATGCCCGACATCCAAGAATGACTTCTTGACGCCTCCTGCGTAAAAGAAGGGTTGATATCATCGTGGTCGTACTCGACGATACCCAAGAATAAAGTTGACCCGAATTGCATAATAGGTCTCGGTCCCACGAGGAATACTCGTAGTTTATCTCGCCGCTGCAGATTTCCATGTCGGAGTGGTGAACGATCACCTTCCGAGGAGCTTGTTGATCATCGGTCATTTGAAGACATTTCTTCGAGTAGGAGATCGACACGACTTGTCATTACCGATTTCTACGCTGTGATATGTTGGATTGATCGGTAGGCGAAGAAGTCGTATGGGTACGACTACTTGAATGATGTCGACGAGGAGCTTCCAATTTTTTCATTGTACTCGGTTTTGTGCGATCTCTTCAAATAAGAGGTCGAGCTCGCGCTCGAGCTAGCTCTTGAGTTGGATTCTCGAGCAAATCATTGATGTGCCGGAGCTCTCGAGCTTCCTCGATTGATATTGAATACGCCCAAGCAAATTCTTCCGAGCTTCAATCTTCTTCCTTCAATTGCCTCAAGATTTTCCATGTTAGACTCTTGAGATTGCCTCAATGAAGCGCGAGAATGTCGAGGATTTCCCGGCATTCATGAAGGCGCTGGTCGTGTCCGCCGATGGTGGTGTCCCGCCATTGCCACGAGGGGCGCAGCAGTGACCTTCGGAAGGGTCTCCATCTCGGTCTCTAGAAGAGTGATCTTGATCCGAGGAAGGACTAAGACCTCCTGCTGATGATTCTCACTTGCGCCGAGGCCTCTCCGCTTGAGGAGTCGCCGAGACACCATCCGGCGATTTGGAGTAATCCTCCAAGTAGGGAAGTCCGGTTATAACTGCTCTCGCCGGCAGTGTGACTCATGGAGAGATGGTCGAATTTGCGTGAAAAACATGCTTGATCCCGCCTCTCTGGCGTTATCCAGAGAGAGAGAATCACCAGATGCCGGTGAAGTCCTGCACTGTGCTTCTAGAGCTTGCCTCACCAAGTCGGACCGCCTTAGGGAACTTGGACACTTCGAGGAAAAACTCTCGTCGGTCGTGAGTCCACTGGTGTGGTCCCGGTCGATTGACCCTTGCCCCTTGAGAGGGTAGATTCTCTCTTGGACGTCTTGTTGTGGGGATAAGGATCCTCCTCAACTCCACCGGCGACATTGTCTCCTGGATCTGTGGAAGATCCCTGAGGCAAGAATGCCATAGGATGAGTCATCACTCGGTTCAGAATCAATCCGGCATCCATGTCGACGTCACAGACCGCTAAGTCGAACCAGTTCTCCTCGCTCCATTCTCCGCCATGAGTGCATGAGATTTGGAAAACAGAGAGAATGTTGACAAGAAATTACCGAAGATCCCCACGGCCGCCAACCGCCGGTGTTTTAGAACCGAACTTACGTAAAGATTGTTTGATTCGGGGTCTCCTAGAATAGAATTATGCAGAGATTGACATAGGAATTTTTATACGTGTTCGGCCTTCTCCGGAGAGAATAACAACCCTACTCCCCGTGTGTATGGTATTGAGTGTATATCGAACAATCGGGGAAAAACTAAGACTATTACAGATAGTGCTTGTATTCCCGATGGCTCGATCCTCTCTCCTTTCTCTAGTTGCCGCCTTTTATAGTACGTGAAGGAGCGGCATTACTCTAGTAAAGCGGCGCCTCATCACCTCTATCAGAATTCGCATGTTGGTAGTAATTACCGATGTATTAATTCCTCCACGCCGCTCAATAGCTATATACCGTAGATAATGGGTATTACGTGCCATTATTCTCAGAGAATAACAACAGATAATGATCGTTTGAATCCCTTAATCAATAAGACCCACTTGTCTCCAGGTGTTCATTTGATTATAAGGTGGTCGTGGCTGACCTAGTCGAGAGGAATCTCGATTATGAGGTAGTCGTAGCAAGACTTACGACTATGGGATAGTCATAGCATAACTTACGACTATGGGGGTGGTCGAGAAGAACTTACGACCATCCATTTGGTTCTTCCTTCATAACATTAAGGGTACACTCGGGGTTCACATGACGCCATATTTACCTATAATAAAAATTATAGATAAAAGGTAAAATGAGGATTATTATATCCTCGTCAGTTTACTAGCAAGATTCCGAGCAGCCAGAGCGCTCGGGATTCACAGCATACTAGTGAAAGGTGATTCTCAACTAATAGTGAATCAAGTCGGGAAAGGGTATCAATGCTCAAGTACCAAGATGTGATCTTATTTGGCGGAAGTACAGAAACTCAAAAAACACTACTTTGGTTTCTAGATCCAACACATTCCTAGAAAGGAAAACTTTCTGGTAGACCAGTTGGCACGGATGGCCTCCATAAGTTCACCTATCCTGCTTGGAGTTTTTCTCGAGCAACTCAGTTCACCCTCGGTGGTCGAGCATTCTGAGGACATAGATGTTGTCGAACCCGGGAGCGAAGGATCCCGAATTCTCTGTGTTCATACACTAGTCCAGATTTCTAGTGTACACAGTTAAACAAAAGTAATAATCAAAACATATCACGATTTTATTAATAATTATTCGAGTTTATTACAAACGGACTCAAGGCCAAATAAAGTAAAACACAATGAAATAAAATAGTAGTAGTAGACCCAACGATTCACCACAGTAATCGTCTGGGCAACGGCGTAGCCTAAGCATCGATGTCCTCACCGCCTTGATAGAAGTCTTCCTAATAAAGATTATTCAAGAAGAGTAAGCACTACCATCGTGCTTGCAAGTTACACCAGAAGTAATGTATTGAATGCATGCATAAAGTGAGCAAAGGGTAATGGCAGGGTTTATTTGCATAAGACAAAGATTTTCAGCTTAAATACTCTTAGTAATTTTTCCAAGGCCATTTTAGAATAAGATCAAAATCATATTTCAATTTCTCAATGTCAAGTGTAGGATGAACCTCCATACACAAATGGTGAAGGACTACCCCTTACACCAAAGCTTCGCCTAATCCCTTTTCATAAACCAGGTGACAAGTCTTTTTAAACAAAACCAGAGACTAACTTTGAGTGGCTTCTGTTAAGCATGTCCATGACCGTGGACACGGCTATTCGAATAGATTAATACTCTGCAGAGTTGGTACAGCTTTACCCACAAGAGATAGTTTGCTTATTATGTCGGCCAATACACGCTTCCGTAGGCGTGCGACTAAGCAGCTATCACGAGGCCTTTACCCTACACTATTTCAACATAATTATGCCCGCTAAGGTTTCGTAATCGAAGGCTTCGCACCAACGACTACCCCCTCTTGCGCCATGTGGGTATAATCAATAAGTCTTCACGACTCCCACATCTTTCCAAGACATAAACATGGTGAAATGATATAGATTATTTGGCCAAGTCTGTCCCATTCCAGACTTGTGGTGGTACGAGTTTGGCTTAACATCCATGCCCGCAGACCGGTCCTTACATGATCGGGCGACTTCCAAAACAAACCCCGGTCTCAACCATTCATCAGATTGAGCCCGCATGAACTTGCACCCACCAACAATCCAATTCACCCAAGTCTAAACCAATTTCATTTATTTTTCTTTGGCAAAACGTTTTCCAAACATCTATGGTAAAAGCAATACCATAGATTCATTTTCAAAACAACTTTGTATTTTGGCAAAATTTCCCAAATCATCTTTTGGTCTAAGCAATGACTAAGCTTAATTATCCTAATTATTTTACTAAGGTGACAAGGGCATGGCATTCCAAACATCAATATTGGCTATACAAAGGAGTTGGCATAACTAAGAATGAAAACATGAATTTAAAATAACTTGAATAAAAATATGCATGCAATAATAACTTTAAAACAGAATTAATTAACTTTAAAATACTGGGATCAAGATGGTCAAGAATGTAACTTGCCTTCGCTGAAGTCTTGAGATTCTAAACCCTCTCGAAGATCTACCTCTCCTAATCGCCAAACTCTATACGAAAAGTACGACAAATTCAAATAAATCCAAAAGACAAATCAAATTAACTCCAAATGAAATAATTTTATTTTATTTAGCTAGATAATAATTTTCTAAGATTTTAGCAATTTGAATCACTCAATTTGAAGTTGTGGTTCAAAAGATATGAATTTTACAAGTTTTAACCTAAATTTGATATTTAAAAGAATTTCTAAAATTAAATACAGATTCAAAATAGCTTCAAATTAAATAATTTTGGTTTAGTTAGCTAGATAATGACTTTACATGAATTTAGAAATTTGAAACACCCAATTTGGAGATTGGATGCAAAAGTTATGAATTTTACAAATTTAAACCTAAATATGAAATTTAAATGAATTCCTTGATTTATTTTTCTGAAGAAAAATCCCTTTAATGCGCAAGGCTGACGTCAGCCCTGAGAATTTCGGGATTAAGGAATTAAAATAATTCCCTGACAAGTGGACCCTACGTGTCATAGACACGGCTTACATGGACCAAGTCCATGTGGTGATTGGTTTGGGGAGTTGGTGCTGACGCGGCTGATGTGGCCACCACATGGGCAGCCACGTAGGACCAAGGGGTGAGGTGGCGTCGTGCTGGCGCCTACGTGGCCGAGCCACGTCGGCCGAGGAAGGTGCGAGGCCGGCGGCAAGCTCGCCGGCATTCTACGCCGCGGCGAGTCGTGTGGGTGATACCAACAGAGAGAGGATGAGATGGGGATCTTGGTGCACTACCTTGGGGCGGTGGGGTGAGTCGTTTTGGTCGTCAGCGGCGAGGTTCGGCGGCGGTGTTGCGGGGTCGTCGACGAGGAAGAAGCTCCGGGGGTTCTCTGGCACCGTGAGAGCGCGCAATGGCTTTACGACGAGATGGTGATGCCGTAGATGTTGTAACAACCCAAATGTATAATTAGGGTTATTCAAGTATAATTATATGTATAGAAATTAAAACTTTTTCTCACATCTTGAAAAACCCTAAAATCTCATGTGATTCTTGTCCAAGAGTTGTGTAATCCAAAAACACAAAGCTCTTGTTGACCAAAAGTCAAATTCCTTTTTCCAATTATCTTAAATCTTGTGCCCAACAATTGGAAAGTATTTTCCTTGGTCCTAAAACCGATGTGGGACCCCTCTGAAAAATATCACAAGTTGTAAAACTAGTTTGATAAATTTTGGAGGTAAAACAATCCTTTAAACAACCTTAACGAATTTCCTGAGAAAAATGCATTGCATAATAACCTCTGGAAATTTTATGCAAGGTTAAGCTCATTGTCAGCAAGCTCCTGTAAAAATTTCATGAATTTTGGAGTTGAAATGCTATCCCAAACAATTCTGTTAAGCCTCACCGTTAGAAACTAAATTTAAAAGCCTACACTGCTCCTTGGGCTAGCTATGTTCAAGCCGGGTCCAAATTTCAACCATGTCCGCACCTCACAGACCTCCTCTCCACCTTGATCAGTCACGACCATTGGATCAAAAATCCATGGTCACGACCTCCTCCTCTCAATCTAACTAACAGACCTCCCTTTTAGCGTTGTTGAGGTCGAGCCGTTGGATCAAATCCAACACCACGACCTCCTCCTCAACATACTCAACAGTCCTCCCATTTCACGTGAGGTCATAGCCCTTGGATCCAAGATCCATGGCCCCGACCTCCCTCACCGTAAACTAAGCAAGCCTCCCACCTAACCAAGGTCGTAGCTATTGGATCAAATCCAACAACTCACGACCTCCCCCGCTATCAAGCACTCACAACCTCCCCATCTTTTGTCGTGCACCGTTAGATTAAAATCTACTGGTCACGACCTCCTCCTTTGTCTTATGCGATCAAACCTCCTCACAAGACGTGAGGTCGTAGCCCTTGGATTTAAATCCAAAGGCCATGACCTCCCCTCGTGTTCTTATGTTCATGTGCGGTTAAGACCTCACAGGAGGTCCGCAGACTGCTAGATGGAGATCCAACGCTTTGGACCTCCCCGTCTCATTTTCCCACGCAAGATACGCATTATAGGAGATCGTGAGGCCATGACCTCCCCATCCTTGATCGTGTGGCTGGGACCTCCTCCCGCCCTTTGAGCGTAACGGTTCAAAAATGCCATCGGAGGCCAGACCTCTCCCAAGGCTTATCCAACGGTCATCAAGACCTCCCTGTTCTTCTCCTACCTTGGTCACGCATGCGTGCTCGAGCAGTGGAGTTAATGCGCCCAGCCTCAGGCACCTTTAATACTCCTCGCCGACCAAGATTTAATGCAGTGTCATTTTCCACTTTCAGTCAAGACAGCCCGCCTTTGTCAACCTCATGTCCTTGCCACCCCATGGACTGAACTCCGGGCTAAGCTCACCATGGAGCTTAGCCCCAGCTCATAACCTTCACCTCGGTCTATAAGTCACCCCGAATCCTCCCTTGGCTTCCTTTGCACACAACCGATCTCACTTTGCATCTTGTGCGTGGTCGAGCTCCTCCTCACTCACCTCCATTCTTGGTCGCCATTGTTTGGAGCTTGAGCTCCTCGGTGGACAAAGGTCCCCGAGTTTTCCTCCTTTTCTCTCGAGCTCCATTTGTACCATCCTCCGGGACCAAAACCTAACTCGCTTTGGTTTGGGCATTTACAGAGGTGGACAAGGAGGAGCTTGGAGCAGAGCTTTGGTCATGAGCAACCCCATCTTCTCCAACTCAAAGCCATCACCATCCTCAACCTCCCAAGATCTTAAAGACCTCCGTAACTCCCCGGTAGTCCTTTAGTTGCCGGCACCAGATGAATGAATGTCGCGAGCTTAAGTTTTGGCACCAGCTTGAATGTTGCGCGAGCTTCATTTTTGCTTTTCGGTTTTGGCCGTCTTTGGTCAATTTGCCCTCTCCGGCGCCGGCGCTCAAAGCCGCCGTCGCCGTTGAGAGGAGGTCCACCGGTGTGCAACGTTATTGTGCACTCGGTGGTACCATTGACCTCACCGGCTGGCTCTACATCGCCAGCGAGACCACTTCTTCACGCCGGGATCTTTGTCGGACGTCCCAAGCGTGTCATTGTCGCTTTAGGACAAAGCTTCACCATTTTAATGCGCTAATCATTTGCTCCCATCATTGTAATCAATGGGCGTTTTAACCGCTTTAAATCCACCCTTTAATGCGTGCATTTAAGACCTCCGTAGCAAGCTGACCTCCTCGCTGTCCTGCTGCATTTATTTCCATGTCCAAGCATCGCGGCTGCTGGTCTCGACATCCAGCACCTCCTCCGAGGAGATCTGGAGCGCCCAAGACCTCCCTTGCGCAATCGTGGCCGCCTGCACCTCCTCGGAGGTCTGCGGACGTTAGGACCTCCCTTAGACCTCCCTAGGTTATCTCACCGCTCATGACCTCCCTGTAGATCTTGACCGTCAAGGTCCTCCCTCGACGATCTGGACCATCAAGGACCTCCTTGGAACATCTCGACCGCCCAGACCTCCTGTGAGGTCTTGACGATGTAGATCTTCCTTGGGGAGATCTTGATAGTTTAGATCTTCCTTGGAAGATCTCACCAGTATGACCTCCCCTTTAGATCTGGTTCGTCCCGACCTCCTCTCACTCTCAGCATGTGCGTTGCTAGGAGGTCCAGGCCTCGACCTCAGCGCGCGCGTGTGTGCATTACTCTCAGGAGGTCTGAGCCGTTAGATCTATGATCTGTGGCTCACGCCCTCCCATACCCTTGTGAGTTTTAGAAATTCCAAAGTGAAGTCTTAGTTATAGACCTAAATAAGGTATAGACTTTAGAATTTCATATCTTCTTCGCTTTTAAATCCTTTTGAGGTCATTCAAATTGTGTTAGCTCTGTCTTGAACTGAACTTTAATCCAAAAATGATTGTAAGTTGAGTTCAGCTCCAGAGCACGCTTAGCCACTAGGTTTTAAAACTCCTTTGAATATACACTCAAAATTTATGTTTAACTTGTAAAACCCATAACTAATGCTCAGAGATTATTTTGGGTGAGACCAACTTTGTTGGTTTCCTCTATTAATGAACTCACTGTGAAAATTAGTTTTGAGCATGTTGCTGTTAGGAAAATGAGGACTTGTGCATTATAATTTTGTTCAAGTTCTTGTTTTTGAAAAATTATAGAAAGTGTAATATAGCCCCAAATGAGATGAACTCAATTGTGTTATTCATCTCATGAGGTGCTGGTTTTACAGTAAAAATTTCAGCTTCACTTCTGTTCTAGAAAATGTTGCCTCATAATTAAATTAATGAATAGTGCAGTTTGGTATTTTAGGGGCTGAGCAGAATTGTTTTGCTCATAACTTTTGCATTGAGAATCCAAATCAATTGGTTCTTATTGCAATATTCCCTAAAAATCACCCTCTTGCTGCTGTAGAAAATTCAGAGAATTTGGAGTTCGTTTGTTGTGCTGTCTTTGTTGTTTTTCGTCGTTCTTATCGGTTCTTTCTCGCCTTTCCGTTAGGTTTCGACATTTGTGGTGATCCCGAGAGTGACCCTCCGCAACAAATTGACCAGCAACAGCAAGGCAAGCAGTTTGATCATTTCCATCATTGTCCCATTACTTTAAAGCTTAATATATCGTTTTACTTCTATGTATGCATGCTACTTTGTGTTAAATGTCGCTAGCAAGCCTATAGTTGCATAATCTGTAGGAATTGTTCATCCTCTACTACCATGAGCCTAGGTTATTTGCTGTGGTGGGAGCACGTTGGATGAGCTCTTATCACTTAGTAGTTTCGATGTAAATTGCTTAGACATGCTTAGTTATCGGTAGAATGGGCGATCATCGACTTAGTCGATGGTCTTGATCACTCAAAACTGATTATTACTCTTATATGTCCAGCACTTGTGCTTTGATTAGTTTGTAAAATCAAAACTGAAAATAAAAGATTGATTTAGACTTGGGCATATTGGATGGATGGCGTGGTTTTGGATGTGGTGGTATGCAGGGTCCCTAAGGACCGAGTACTTGGGTCACTAAGCCAAGCGCTTTTATGCACTAACCACGCGAGGGCATATGGAACCCTCTTGACTAAGTACTCTAGGAGGTGTTAATTATGAGCGAGCTTGGTTGGTGTGTTTTCAAAACAAATGTATATGTATAGTGTGGGAGGGAGCATTAGCTTCCTGGAAGGTTGTGTGATGTCTCCTTCTCCTGTGGGTTGTGCAGCTTGTAATTAGCATTCATCCTTTGGAAAGGTCTCGTAGGACTTAGCGTGCAAAGACACCTTCTAAGTGTGCGTAAGGAAAGGCGGTCGGACGTGTGGGTACAGTGGTACACCTGCGCAGGATAAAACTATTCAATAGCCTCGCCCCAGGTTATGGACATGCTTGGTAAGGTCGTTCAAGACTAGTCTCAAACTTTTAATTAAAACTTGATGGGTTGGTATGAATGGATGTTCATGCTATTGTTGTGGTGACTTGGGTTAGTCACTTCCGTGATTGTTCTTGTTGTTGTTGTTATGTTATTATCGCTATTATTTCAACAATTAAAAATGCTTTGTCAAATTGCTTTCAATCTACTATGTTATTGTAACCTAAACTTGCTTTATGCTAAAATGAGTCCAAAGCCTCATCCACTTAAATCAAGCTTGCATGTAGCTAAATTATAGTTCTCGTTATCTTACACGTCGGTCTTAAGTAGTACAATAAACAAGTTATTGTACTCATTTGCTTTGCTTAACAACTTTGTTGCAGAGGAGGTAGAGCCCAAAGGGCTTTACTTTTCTGAAATGTGTGGGTTGGGAGAGCGACTAGCTTGGCGGTCCTGGCGATTGCCTTGTGGGCTAAAGGCACACTGGTTGGCTCTTATTTTGGCCATCTTTATGGCACTTTTGCTTCCGCTGTTATCTTTTTGTAATTATTGCTATTTGGCCTAAGGGCCTCTCTTTTGTAATATCTATTCCATATTAATGTTAACTTCTGGGTTGTTGCTTATGTACTATGTGTTGTATGGAATTGATGCATTCTTTTGTTGTGAGGTATGTGTACCGATTCAGGAAGTATACATCTCTCGAGACCGAGTTTATTTGGTTGATAATACTAGGGTCAATTGGATGACTAAGTATTATGAGCCTAATAAATCCCGGTGCTCACAGATGTGGACGACGAGGCCTGGGCGGAGACGAGGGCGCTGGATTTGGCGAAAAACCGAAGGTTCACCGCCGGCGAAGAACCTTGAAATCGGGGCGCTCCGGGGGAGGAGGAGAGCAATGGGTGGTGGTGCTGTGGTGTGGAGAGGAAGGCGCTCCTGTGGCTCCCTTTATAGGGCCGGAGGGCGAGCTTCGTGGGGCATAAGAAGGCCAGCATGCACGCGGGCGAGGATTAAGGGATTCGGGGCACGGGAATGGAAAGAAAAGGCCGTGTCGGAGGCAGAGGAGATCAGGGTTTAAATGCGCGCGTCAATTGGGGGATGCAGCCGGATTTGAACGCATATGGAAGCTTTTCGAAATCGCGTCAATGGCGGACGCGGGCGAGAAAGGGAAGGAACGCGGCGAGGAGGAAGAAGGAAAGGGAGAAGATGACGCGGGCGCGTTAGATTTTAAACGAACGGCTGCGATGCAAAGCGTATCAGCCGCTAGATCGTAATCCAACGGTGGCGATATAACGAGGCGGTACGCTCTAACTTGAAAGGGTATGGGTGCTTGTGGGCCGTCGGATTTAGATCTGATGGTTCACAGTGCGGGGAGGTAAAACATGCGTTGAGAGATGGCCGTTGGATTTAAATCCAACGATTCGGCGATCGAGCTGCCATGGAAGCGGGTCAAGGGTTTTGGGCCCGCCAGATTCGCCCGATTCTCGTTTAGGGTTTTTCTTTGATTTTCTAATTGATTTAATTCAGATAATTAAAAAGGGCTTTAGAAAATAGCAAATAAATTCCAAAAATTCTAGAAAAAATCACAAAAATTCCTAGAAGGATTTTGGACTTAAATAAAATAATTTCAACTTAAACTTGTTAATAGTTTTTGTATTTAACTTTGTTTTAGCTTTAAGGTTAATAATAAGAGCTTTAGACAATTTCAGAAAAACCATAAAAATACACAAGTTTATATTTTCTCTGAAATTAAAATTTTGGGCTGTTACAAACCTACCCCCCTTAAAGGGAATCTCGACCCCGAGATTCAGACTTGGTTAGCAAAAAGGTGGGGATACTCGGCTTTCAAATCTTCTTCTCGCTCCCAGGTGGCTTCTTCTTCTGAATGATTGCTCCACTGAACCTTGCATGAGCGGATGACTTTGCTTCTAGTGACTCATTCTGCCACATCGAGAATCTTGATTGGCTGCTCTACGTACGTGAGGTCTTCCTGAAGGTCAATGTCCTCAAGGGGTGTTTCTTCTGTTGGCACTCGGAGACACTTCTTGAGTTGAGAGACATGGAAGACGTCAGGATCGCCGACAAGGAGCTTGGAAGTTCAAGCTTATATGCAACTTCACCTCTCTTGGCCAAAATCTTGTAAGGTCCCACAAATCTAGGTGCAAGTTTTCCTTGGTCCGAACCTTTTACCCTCAAGTGGAGTAACCCCGAGATAAACAAAGTCTCCTATTTCAAAGGTTAATTCCTTCGACGGTTATCGCCAGAACTTTTACGTCGAGATTGAGCCACCTTCAAACGCTCCTTATCGCTTTAACCTTGCTTTCACTTCTTTTATCAATTTCGTCCGAAGAATTGATGCTCTCCTACTTCATCCCAAAGAAGCGAGTCCTCATTTTCTACCATACAAAGCTTCAAATGGAGACATCTCAGAGGTCGGCTTGGTAGCTATTGTTGTACGAGAATTCTCGCATAGGGCGATTCTTGTCCCAAATTTTTTCCATATTCTAAGGCACGTGCTCAAGCATGTCTTCCGTAACTTGGTTGACACGTTCGGTCCGCCGTCTGTCTGGGTGATAGGCGATCTTGAAGTTGAGTCTTGTTCCCAAAGCTTCGTGCAAACTCGCCGTAATCTTGATGTGAACCGAGAGCCTCTATCGGACACGATCTTCTTGGGTACTCCGTGTGACAGACAATCTTGGCCATATACAATTCCGCTAGCTGGCTTCTTCTGTAAGTGGTCTTGACTGGAATAAAGTGAGCCACTTTAGTTAACCGGTCAATTATCACCCAGATGGAATCACATCCTGTTTGGGTCCTAGGGAGTCCGGTGATGAAATCCATACCAACTTCCTCCCACTTCCATTCGGGAATTGGTAATGGTTGTAACAGACCAGCGGGTCTTTGGTGTTCTGCCTTGACTCGTTGACAAACATCACAACGAGCGACGAACTCAGCGATTTCTCGCTTCATGCTGACCCACCAATATTTCCCCTTCAGATCCTGGTACATCTTCGTGCTTCCGGGATGGATGGAGTATGGCGATTCGTGAGCTTCCTTTAGAATCGACTGTTTTATCTCCTGATGGTTGGGCACACATATGCGATCTCCAAACCACACTGTTCCTTGTTCATCCTCAGAAAATCACGGGCTTTCCTTTTCTCATATTCTTCTTGATTTCCTTGATGTCGTCGTCTTCCAACTGTTTTTCCCTGATCTGTCTCTGAAGAGTGGGTTGAACTTCCAAAGCATTCACATGGCCTTGCTTGACAATCTCCAAGTTCAGGTGCTTCAGTTCTTTATATAATTCTGGCTGATTATTCTGAACCAAAATGGTGTTGCAATACGCCTTTCTGCTCAGAGCATCTGCAACAACATTTGCTTTGCCCGGATGATAATGAATTCCAAGGTCGTAATCTTTTATCAACTCTAACCATCTTCTCTGTCGGAGGTTGAGTTCGATCGGGTAAAGATGTATTTCAGACTCTTATGATCCGTGAAAATCTCACAACGGTTACCAATGAGGTAATGCCGCCAGATCTTCAAAGCGTGCACAATTGCTGCTAACTCGAGATCATGAGTTCGGTAATTTCCTTCGTGTGGCCTCAACTGACGGGATGCATAAGCCACGACTTTGCCTTCCTGCATCAGGACACATCCAAGGCCTTGTCGAGATGCGTCGCAGAAGATTTCAAAGTCCTTATGAATATCGGGTAATACTAGCACAGGTGCAGAAACTAAACTCTTCTTCAGCTCCTGGAAACTCTTCTCGCAGGCATCTGTCCATTCAAACTTCTTTTCCTTCTTCAGAAGTTGTGTCATAGGCCTTGCTGTCTTGGAGAATCCTTCAATGAACCTGCGGTAATAACCGGCTAGTCCAAGGAAACTCCTTACTTCTGTGACAGACTTTGGTTGCTTCCAATCCATAACGGCTTCAACCTTGGCTGGGTCTACAGCAACTCCTCCTGCTGACACGATATGACCAAGGAAGGCCACTTGCTTTAGCCAGAATTCGCTCTTGCTGAATTTGGCGTAAAGCTGGTGTTCTCTGAGTTTCTCCAAAATCATCCTTAGGTGCTTCTCGTGTTCTTCTTCATCCTTTGAATAAATGAGAATGTCATCGATGAAAACAACCACAAACTTATCCAAGAATTCCATGAACACTTTGTTCATCATATTCATGAAGTGCGAGGCGCTTTGTCAAACCGAAAGACATGATCAGAATTCATACAACCCATATCTGGTCGTGAAGGCGCCTTTGGGATATCTTCCGCCGGATCTTTAGTTGATGATAGCCGGATCGTAGATCGATCTTTGAGAAGATGCTTGCTCCCTTCAATTGATCGAACAGATCATCAATCCTGGGTAGCGGATACTTGTTTTTGATCGTCACCTCATTGAGCGATCTATAATCCACACACATTCGCATACTATTGTCCTTCTTCTTGACAAATAGTACGGGTGCTCCCCAAGAAACGCCGAGTGTTCGACCAGTTAACAAAATGGTCAAGAGCTTGGGTTCAAGATCTTTCTTCTGTATTATGAGCCGTTCGAACCACGACCAATCGTGTGACTGGTGAAACACTATTTTTTCTTGTTTACAGTGTTGAAGCCATGCTTCCCACAAAACTGAAAATAGGATCTGCTCGAACTGATTATTTTAATGAAAATGATCAAGAAGAACGACAACTCGACAATATCAATGTCCTTGAGAAACGACGAAACCAAGCCCTAATACGATCGGCGGTTTACGAACAAGCCATGCGAAGGTATTACAGTCGTAACGTGCAACCTCGTAGCCTCGCTGCAGGTGATCTGGTTCTCAAAAAAATTCAGAGTCAGGCTAATCGCAATAAACTTTCTCCTAAATGGGAAGGTCCATACACTGCGGTCGAAGTTACCAGACCTGGTTCGGTACGACTAGCTTTGACAGATGGGCATGTTTTGTCAAATTCTTGGAATATTGACCAATTGCATAAGTTCTTTGTATAAATATATTTTACATTCTGTCAAATTTCCATAAAGATTTATCATTTCTTTACTTTCTCCGATGAGTGATATTGTTTATATGACTGTACCCATATTCTGGTTGCCTACAATTATTGTCTAATTGATCGGAGAAGACTAAATTCTCTCCGATATCCTTTTTAAAGATCTCTCTTACTCTTTGGCTAAGACATATACGTCGAACACCATAAGGGTCCTAGTCGTGACCATTAAGTTAATGGTTCTCACGTGCAACCACACTCTTTTCTCAAAGAAACATACAAGAAAAATGAGCATAATATAAACAACTACATATAGTGATTTATATGCTTAAGATTTTGAAGACTACACTTCTTCACTTCAACATTTTGTTCTAATCTCGTTTGGCTACTGGTCGGGACACGGAAAGCCTCCTAGTCGAAATCTCTCTTTTCTGCATGTGGTCCTGCCCATTGGAAGGAGTTTCCTAGCGATGATCCTTTTTCTATGATCTTCGCTGCCAGTCGGACTTGAGCATGAGCATGTTTCACGAGGTGTTTTTCATGTCTTTAGTTCTTACCAATAATTATGACCAGTTTAGATACTATATATAAATAAAGCCACTTATCGTTTATTGCATACATTCTTGCATAATTTCTTTCTCATCACGGGAAGTCTTATCTTATGACCATACAATGTATTGTTTAGTATTTCGATTATGAAAAATAGATCTACAACTAGTTGAAGTCATACACTGGTTCAGACCAAAATTGAGTTCCTAGTATTAATACGATCTATTTTATCACATAATCAACACATACTTTATATACAGTGGTCATGACTATTACTCTAATTCTTGGCTTACTGTTTTTTTAGTAAAGATCCTCTACTATAAAGCAGTCGAGGGCTAGAAAATATGTGAGTACTTTATAAGTCAAAGGGATAAACAAAAGACTTTATTGATGAAAGGAAGGTAAGTTTTTACATTCGTACTTCTTATATTACAAAATCCTATTCCTTAGGATCATTAGACTGGTCGCTGCGCGCTGGAGATCCAATTTCCATTTCCTCCACAACCTTATTTCCGAGAGGCGTCATTTCCTCGATAAGCTTGGTTGCTTCATCTCCCGAGTAGTTGAAATCTCCTTCAACAGCTTGGGGATGCATGGAGGGGTCGGAGGCCTTCAGTTTCGCCAAAGTAAAGCTGTCTCCAATAGCGACAGCTTCCCTTATCATCTGTGCGTAGTTGTCTCGAGTAGTTTTAAACAGACCTTAGAGATCTTCGAGTTGTTGGCCCAGGAAGTCGATTTTCTCTGCAGGATCCTTCAAGAGAGGCAGTTGCGATCCCGATCCCATATCGAAAAGCATTTTGTTCAGTGCCTTAACTTTTTCGTCAAGGCTCCTATCAAGTTCTACCCCCTGGCCGTGTTCGAACTCAAGAGTTTCTTCGCTCTGGTTATTTCTTGAGTTTTCTCTGCACGAGTGAACCAAAGATAAATAATTATAATTAGAAGAGATAGTAACCTAGTTAAGCTTACAACCAGTTACCTTGGCACTTCTTCTCACAAATGTCGATAATCTCCTTGTTCCTGGTCGTCAAGAATTCGATCGACCGGTCCTTGCCTTGGCATTCACCTTCAAGCTTTTTTTATTACGGCTTCCTTAGCCACGACCTCTTCATTTAATTTCTCCGAATCTATCAAATATGATAAAAGGAGAAGTTAATTAACAGAAGAGAAACAAGATAGCAAAGAAGGAAAGGAGACGACAATAGGAAAGTTCTTACTTTCTAATTCGGAGTTTCTTTTCTCTAATAGTTTTATTCGCTGTGCCAGTCATTCGACCATAGTGAATTTCTCCACGATATGCTACAGATATGGCAAACTCTTTTAGTTTTTTTTAAGGACTGGGATAGTTGGAGTTGGTGGTGAGCGAGACAGCGCAGCAGCGGTGAGCGGTGGTGGGACTGCGACAATGGCGGTGGAGGCAGGCAAGCCGAGGGTGGTGATGGTCGGCGGTGGCATTGCTGGCTCCCTCCTCGCCAAGACCATGCAGCCCCATGATGATGTCCTCCTCCTCGATCCGTAAGACTCGCCTGTTCCTCTCACGCCCATCCTGTGTTTGTGGAAATGCCAAGGCGTCCTGGTGCTCCGATCGATGTGGGTGCAGACGAGCTTGCCTTCTTTCTTGGGCTCTCCGAATGTATTGTGTGTTCCACGGGGTGGCCGGTAGCTGGTGTCTATTCCTACTCTCCCGTGTGAAACTCCCTCACTCTCCTCCCAGTGCTTTTGAGGTTCAATTTGTGCTGGTGTCTAGTGCCTACCTAGTGATGGGTGTTTTCTGCTTTTGGAGAGTAGGATTGCTGCACCAAAGGGAGGCTACAACTATCATCATGTCTTGGTTGTCTTGTCCATGTTAAATTGAAGACCACCTAGCTACTATACATCCTTTTGAGGATCCGGATTCTCTGCAGTCTTTGGATGAAACTTGATGAGACACGATCTCACTGTTGAAAACTTGTCCTAGACAAAAAGATAAAACTTTATGAAACTTTATGAGACTTAGGATGAAACTTAATGAAACTGTGTGAAACTTTCTCTTCATGAAACTTAATGAAACTGGGTGAAATTTGCCCTACACAATATGGAGAAACAATAATACTTGATGAAACTCCATGAGACTTGGGATAAAACTTGATGAAACTTAATGAAACTGCAAGAAACTGGGTGGAACTTGCTCTACAAAATATAGAGAAGCAATGATACTTGATGAAACTTCATGAAACATGTCCCAAAAATAAATTAATGAAACTATATGAAACTTGACGAGACACGATGTCACTGTTGAAAATTTATCCTAGACAAAAAGATGAAATTTATGAAACATCATGAGACTTGGGGCGAAACTTCATGAAACTTAATGAAACTAGGTGAAACTTGCTCTACACAATATGGAGAAACAAATGATACTTGATGAAACTCCATGAGACATGGGATGAAATTCCATGAGACTTGATGAAACACGATGATATTGCATGAGACTTGATGAAACACGATGAAACTCCATGAGACTTGGGATGAAACAATGGTACTTTGGGATGAAACTTTATGAAACTTAACGAAACTTGATGAGACTTGGGATGAAACTTCATGAAACACTTCAAAAATTGGCATGAATCTGAGTGAAAATTGATTAAACACGGTGACACTCCATGAGACTTGGGATGAAACACGATGAAATTCCATGAGACTTGGGATGAAACAATGGTACTTTGGGATTAAACTATATGAAACTTGATGAAATTCCATGAGACTTGATGAAACACGATGATGCTGCATGAGACTTGATGAAACACGATGAAACTCCAAGAGACTTGGGATGAACCCCATAAAACAAAATGAAACTACATGAAAATGGGTGAAACTTGCTCTACAAAATATGTAGAAACAATGATGCTTGATGAAATTTCGTGAAACTTAATAAAACTGCATGAAACTAGGTGAAACTTGCTCTACACAATATGGAGAAACAATTCTACTTGATGAAACTCCATGAGACTTGGGATGAAACTTCATGAAACTTAATGAAACTGGGTAAAACTTGCTCTACAAAATATGGAGAAACAATGATACTTGATGGAACTTCATAAAACTTAATGAAATTGCATGAAACTGGGTGAAACTTGCTCTACACAATATGGAGAAATAATGATACTTAATGAAACTGCATGAGACTTGGGATGAAACTTCATAAAACTTAATGAAACTGGGTGAAACTTGCTCTACAAAATATGGATACTTGGGATGAAACTTAATGAAACTACATGAAACTGAGTGAGACTTGAGCTAACCATTCCCATATGGCGAGGACTATGATGTTCATGCACGCTCTTGCGTGGTTGGAGGTGACGTCAAGGTTAACTAAACGTGTAGGAGAGAGGTTGTGCAAAAAATATTTGATCCAAACCTTCCATTGCGGTGGATGGTCGGATGCTATACCATTGGGAAGGGCTCCCAACGATATAGCGTGCCCTAGTTGCTCTCAAAATAGTATCAGAACTCATCTCCGCTTGATGGTGTGATATTCTACCCCAGGCCTCGTCGAGTTCTTCATCGTAGAAGATTCGATGACCATGGGGGAAGTCTGTAGGATGAGGGGCCTTCGGAGCAATTCTCCGAAGGACTCCAGTAGTGGTCGGAATCTGCTGGGACCCTTCTGGAACTTCTGCCTTCTTAGGCAGAGTTGGAGCTGCCGTAGGTTCCTGTAACATCCCAATTTTCTGAGCTTTAAAAATCTTTTGAATAGTTAGTAGGGAGAAAATTCACCATTTGGATTTATTTGATTTTAATTTAAAAGCTTAATATTGAACCTTATGCATCAAAATAATTTAATATGATTAAAGTCAACATGAACAATAGTCAAAACTATTTTATTTGGATTCTATGTGCTTGGATATATTTTCTAGATTTTTCTAGAATTTTTCCAAGTTCATTTTCTATTTTATTTTGCTATTTGGATTTTCTGGTATTTTCTAAAATAGAAAACCTATTTAAAAATCCCAAACAGTCTTTGGGCTGATTACCAATTCGGTTGGCCCATCTCCTCCCGTTTCGGCCCAACTCCTTCGGCTCGGTCCGCTCAGCTTTTCTCCACGCTTGTGCTTTGTCTCATGCACCACACACCACACACTCGTGCGTGGGCCTTGTCGTCAGTCTTCATCTCTATTTCAGCTTCGTCCTTGCGGAGCCTTGTGCGTCGTCTGCCATTGCCGAGTTTCAAAGCATCGTCCGACAATGCGTTTTCCCATTTGTTTTGCTTCTAGAAATCGCGGAGGATCTTATCCCTAACTCTTCCGCACCCGAATTTGGTAGAATCAAATCCCGTATCTCCTTCTATCTTTGACTCTATCTCATGGCTGCCTCGGACTCCTTTGGGGGTTTCCAAATCTGTGCTGGCCGCACCCTATAAAAGGGACCTCAAGCATCGCCTGTACCTCCTGATCCTGAATCCCAACCCCGTTCTCCTCCTAAAGCCCTAGAGGCGGCGCAATTGCGAAGTTAGGGTTTTGGTGCCGAAGCTTCATTCTTCAAAATTCGTCACCGCCGGTCGTGCTCCGCCTCCGTGGATTGCACCACCGCCTTCCCCATCACCAGAGCTTCCTCGGGAACCCTCCCTTTGCTTTGGAGCTTCGTTGGTGCTCGTTCCCGACAACCGTCGTGTTTGTCCTCCGCTCCGGCGTTGATTCCGGCCACCTCCGCCACTCTTTGGTGCCAACACAGGTAGCCCCAAGTGTGCAATAGCCTCCTTTACGCAATGCGTGCACTCGCCGCCGACGAGACGCCGCCGCACGCCGTTGTCGGTCAAGCTCGAAGGCTCACCGCCGGTTGCCTGCGTGTACGTCCACATGGCTCGCCACATCAACAGAGCAAGATGCGTGTCGACCACGAGGCGCCGACTCGGCGCCACGTCTTGCGAGCATGCCACCTAACCGCACCATCCAAATCCAATCCGGTGTGGACTCAGTTCACATGAGCCGTCTCACCGACATGTGGGTCCCACATGTCAAAACCCCTTTTGATTTCTTTTAATTCCGAAATTCTCTTGATGACGTCATTAATCCGGAATTTCCAATAGGAAAATTATTCGGGTTAATTCTGAAAATCCTTTTTAGAGTTTCTTTTAGTTTCAAACTTCCAAAACCCATATCTTTTGCATCCGAACTCCGATTGAGCCCATTTAAATTTCTAAATTCAAGAGCTATTTATTGGGGGGGGGGTTTATTTAATTTTTGGAGTTTGTTTTGCCTCTATTATTTATTTGTTTTGGTTTGTCTACTTGTTTACGAGTAGACGTTGATACTTTGAGAAGTTCCAATCAAGAAGGAGCTGAAGATCAAGACAGTAGAAGATTAAAGATAAATAAGATTATCATTGCTATAGCAAGGCAACTTATACTTTTGATCATGTTGAATCCCAGTTTTCTAAAATTACTTTGATTCAAATTATTGAATTTACTTTAAGTATTTATTTAAATGCTTTTGGGTGTAGTTATTATCCCATTTGTTATATCCACCATGTCTATTTGCTATGTCGTAATCTTTTGTCACCCTAGATTGGTTCATATTTAGTTGGTAATATCGTAGCACCAACGTGGGTTGGTTAGATACGATTAGATTACTTAGCCATGCTACGAGTCATCATCTCATATGAGTTGCAAATATAAACCTGACTAATTGATTATGGAACCAAGTGATAAAACTGTGTGTACTATGTGCTATTACTCATTGATAGCATATGTTGCACTTAACCAACAGGGTGGGAAAGGTTTTAGACTGAGGCAAGTGGTGGATACTGTGTGCTACTTTTGGTGGAGCTGTATGCATAGGCTTAATAACCTGCGTGCATAGGGATTTGTAGCAACTTGGAAGTCTTGCCTTGGTCACTTAAGGACTTAACTTTGTGTGCCATTGAACTGAGCCTCTTGTACAACCACATGCCTGATGGGACAGGCCTAACTTAGTAAGTTATAGATTCTTGACATTGATTACTCAGGTAGTAGGTTAGGCTGTGTTGCATGGGCAGAGGTGTGCTACCAAGTAGTCACATCGCGGGACGGTTCGCTGCTTCCCTGTCCAACTGTGTGTGTCGGACTTACTTTCTGTGTGGGGTAGTCTGGCGTAAAGCACATCGGGAGTGTCAATACTTGAGATGAAGTCTCTAAAAGGTTTTGTTGTGATCAGGTCCGTACAAGTTGATTGCATCTTGTGGGTAAAGTGTACAAACTCTACAGAGTGTTAAATCAATCTATTCGAATAGCCGCGTCCGCGGTCATGGACATGCTTGAGGATTTCATACGAGGGGTAGATTTTCATAAAAACTTTGGGAAGGGAGCTATGTGATTTATGTCATATGGCTATGTGAATAACTTGTTTAGGCTATGTGTCTTTGTGAAATCAAACTGTTAAATTATTATTGCTATTTGTTTTACCTTATGCTTTCAATCTATTATTCATATTCAAACTGCAAATGTTGTATTTCTGCAAAATAACCACAGAAGCCATTCCTTTGGAATAAGCCTGCATCTATACACTGCATTCTGTGGTATGACTTACGAGTACGGTTGTGTACTCATACTTGTTGTAAAACATGCAACAGAAGTGGAAGAATCGTTAGTCAACAAGGTCTACTTCAAGGATCGTGTAGAACTAGGTCACGCTACCCCAGCCGATTGCCTGTGGGTATATGGATGGGCTTCACTAAAGTTATTCCGTTATGTTCTGCTGCAGCTTCATTGAGCTTTTTACCTTCTGAGACATTAATTGTAAGTTTTGACCTTAAGGTCTTTACTCTGATATTTATTGTTATTTGCCTATTTATTAGTCATCTTTGTATATGGAAATGATATTTCACTGATGTTGCCACTGTGTGCACTAGTGTGATCCTGAACTAGTGTATTATACACAGAGGGTCCAAAATTGCATTTTTGGGTCCCGACAATTCCTGAGAAAGCGTTGGCGCTGCCACCTACTTGGGGGTTGGCTCAACCTCTTTTTCCTCAGGAAACTTCTCCTGAGGAGTGCTCTGGTCGAAGGCGACCGGGACACTAGAGAACCTTTGAAAATTCAAGAAAGGAAATTCAGGATCTCAAGGACATCAGAAACATTAAATGTATGTATTTACATAATTATCTTTCATGTATGCATACCTGGTCTTCTTCTTTGTCTTGACCTTGAAGTGTGCTGGAGCGAAGTCCGTAGCACAAGCCTTTCTTTTTCGTGTCAACCGATTTCACCGGTTCTGAACCAGTAGGGTTGGTTGCACCCATGACATCTCCCGACCTCTGGTCAGAAGTGATATCCTCAACAAATTGGTCGAGGTCCCTGACCAGCTGGTCAAAAATGGTGTCTTTGTTGGTTTCTAGAATAGTTGCTTTGGTAGCAACTGTCAGGTCGTGAACGATCGCCCTAGGGCCAATGACCTTTGTAGCTCCACCCTGTGGGTCTTCTTTCTCCCCCGTCTGAAATATAACTCAAGTTTAATCAGGCGATGCAATTTCCCATCTAAATTATATATTTATTTCTACAAATGTTCTTTTTTTACCTCTAGGAGACCATCGTCTTGTGCAGTCTCTAAGTAGGAAGCGGTCGAAACAACGGTAGAAGTAGAATCCTGACTGGATTTGATAATCCTCATCCCGACCGCCTACATATTAGAGGAAAATCATATACATATCGGAGGATATATAAAAGATGAAGAAAAAATGGCTATTTACCTTGAGTCTTCTTAGTCTTTCTTCTTTAGAGACGATGGCCAAAATACCCAGGAATGCGGCGTTGATATCAGGCTCCCCGAGGCGGATCACTTTGATCCACTCTATGACTTCATTAGAGGAAAGGGCTTCAAAAGGACAAAGAGATTTCAAGGTTATAAAATAATCAACTAAATAGGCTATATTAGCTAGTCGGAGTTTTTCAAGACTTACTTTCCTCTGAGTCCTTGATCGCTTCATCACGAACAATATACGAGAGCAGGGAATGCTCTCAAAGATTCAAGGGACTAATTCAATGCATGGAAAAGTCCCTAACAACGTGTCAAGTAATCAATCCCTTGGCACTGAGGTCTCGAATGGCATCGACCACCCTTCCGACCCATCCTTCCTTCTTCTCAGTGGACCGCCAGTTGAGGTTCTCGCTCGCCACCTTGCCGGCGAAGTAGAGGTTGTCCCCTTTCGTGACCGTCATGTAGAACTAGCCTTTCTTCCATGATGACCACAAAGATCTTAAGAACATCCTGATGTACTCATCGGTCTTCCCGTTGTGGAGTCACAACGAGCACGCCCCAGGTTCGGCAGCCGATTTCCCCGACCTCGCCATCTTGTAGAAATACTTTGAGACCTTCAGGTTTGGTCGGATCCCCAGGTATGCCTCACAAAGATAAACGAAGATACTGAGGTTGGCGATGGAGTTTGGGGCCAGATTCACCAGCTCAACTTCATAAATCATAATGCTCTAGAACCTTCGGGAGGAACTTGTGCACCGAAAATCTGAGCCCGCACTCAACATAGGCGAGGAAGAGGTCATGTACCTCTGTGGTCGTAAGGATTCCACATGTTACATAATACCCTGGTCAGATGAGGTCCTGTACCTAGTCTCGGACCAGATGACTACTCGTAGAAATAATGAACTAGCATTTGGATTTAACTCCAATCATATTCCTTACCATGTGATGAATGGAGCACATATCATATTTGCTCTATACCACGCAACCTTTCATGGTCCTAGGACACTGACAACAACCACAATACGGTTGAGTGTCTCACAGGCACTCAACTGCCGAACGGTTGATACTTCATCAACTACCGCCTCGCTCCGACCAGTCGCGATACTTCCAACATGCATCTCTTTAAGAAGTAACTGCCACCACTTCGTCGACTACTTAAAGGAGACTACGAATGGTAGAAAGGATGATAAAATTTAGTCACATTCCATCATATTGGAGCATCACAATCAACCTTAGATTCATGTTTCAAGTTTGACTCAATAGTATAGCAAGCACTATGCTCAGTGTAATTAGGATTAATCCACTGCCTTGTCAAGGGCACCCTGTAAAGGATCTAGTTTATAGCAATAAAGAGCAGTCCAATTCTCTCCCAAGAACTCTTTTGCCAGTTTCTCTATTTATTTCGTAAGATCAAGTCGCCAATAGTGCTTTAGGTCCGTGGTGAATAGTTTGACAACCTAGGTTAATTCTAAACTACTAAAAATTACTCTAGGATTGGTTAACTTAAATAAAATTTGATATTGGTTAGTTACATTCTAGAACTTGATTTAGGTTAATTAACCAACTTAAAATTTGACACACTGGTGCTCAGTAGGATGTGAATGGGTAAAACATTGCATTTACGTTTCTGCTATTTCGTGTTAATGATTTATGTTATAAATTGATGCTTTGAACTTATTGTTTGCATTATTGATTGTGGTTAGTAGCTATGCCGAGAGGTAGAGGTCGTGGTCACAGAGGCTGTGACCGTGGGGACCGTGGAGCAGGTCGTGGTCGTGGGCATGGTCCGGTGGAGCCACCGCCCGCGGCTGTGGAGTCTGCTGCTGAGGGGAGCGTTTCTAAGGAGGAGGTAGCTATTGACCTGTAGGTTGTTGTTGACACGCCGATTGTTGCCAGGGGTTGGGAGGGGACCCTGGCTTTGTTGAGAGAGTTCGTGGAAAAGATCTGCGTGCTTCGTTAGCAGGCGCCGGTAGCCCCTGTGGTGGCGGCATCTGCTACTGGTCATGTTGCTCCTGCAACTGCACTTGACTTGCAGATGAGTTTGCATGAGTGGATGGTGCTGAGGTTGGATTCGTTTGACGGATCCAGCACGCCGGTCTAAGCAGCAGACTAGCTAGGTTACATGTAAGCAGTTTGGAGCATTGGAGTTGACCTCACACCGACAGGCTCACTTTGTCGCCTTTCACCTAAAAGGTCAAGTGGACATCTAGTGGGATAGGGTCATATCTGCTAGAGCTGCTTCCCAAGGTCCTGTCACATGAAAGATCTTTGGTGAGCAGTTCAGGAAGAAGTTCTACCTAGATTCCTTCCTAGAGAAGATGGAAGTTGTCCTCTTTCGTTCCGGAGAAGAGGACTACTGCTGAGTGTGAGGCGAAGTTCAATAGTATGGTCCGCTTTATATCTTTGGTGGCCAACGACGACCTCTCGAGGGCCAAGAGGTTCCGTCGGGGTCTCAACCTTGAGTTCCCTGAGTTCGAGTACATTCTAGGTGCCACATCACTCAGTGACTTTACCTCTGTTGCGATGGTCACCTCGGCGTCCACGACCACGAGCTCGTCCCACTTGGCAAAGTAGACCTTGCCATCGAATGGGAAGGCCGAGGATGTTGGAAAATCCTACACAAATTTCTATCTCTCTCTCTTTGTGTTTCACGCACACATACACACTTTCGCGGCGTCTCCTGACACACAAACACCATGTAGAAGAAGTTTTTTTTGACGCAGAACAACTTCACGTCCTTTCCTTCTCTCTTTTTATTAACTTAAATAAATCCAAGTAGATAATGCAGTACATGACCGGCGAACTCAACTAATCGAACCGAGAATCACTCCAGGACTCGGCCAACTAACTAAAAAACCAACCGTATAATAGTAAGGTGTCTGTGCGTTACAACGGGTTCCTAAAAAAGGGATATACATATTATAAAATGTGATCCCAAACCGTAGAAGAAGCATCAATATATGGAAATACATTTTGTACCAAATAATCACTGTATTGTGTATCTATCATGTTAAGCGTACAAAGCTAAACCTTTTTGAATGGGCAAGTCTGGAGAAGATGCCATAAAAGTTTTCAATAGAGTCAGAAAGACAAAATAGCTAAGCATTGCATTCCTTGGCTAAAAAATGATCTGAATGGGCAAGTCTAGAGAAGCTCCAATGAAAATTTTGAATAGTTTGCATTCCATGGCTAAAAAAATTTAAACAAAACCTCAAACTACTGTTCACAACAAGCAAAATAGGGAAAATTTAAACCATAAAGATATATTACATAAAAATGTTAAATCCGAGTGATCGTATGTTGCAACTGATCTTAAATAAATAATATCACAAATCCTAAACTCTAAAAAGCAAACTAATGCAAGTAAAAGGCACATCAAAGTATATTAGCAGAATATATAGCAAAAAAATCCTGGCTTTGAGAAACAAATGTAGGCTTGTAGATTGGAGTAACATGGTAGTTCCTGGCTTCGAGCGTGGCAGTTGTCTTCAAGCTCCTCTGGACATCAATGCTCGGATCTTTCACCTTGGTGTATATGCAAGTGGAACTCAACCATACTTTCCATTATAGCAAAGCCTGGTGTTTAGAATCTGAAGACTACAACTACAAATCCTACACTTCAATCAGGTCTACAAAACTAGTTGGAAATTTTAAAACTTGGCCACTAAACGCATGTACTGTTTATGTAACACCATTTTGCTTGCATTTCCTAAATAGCAAGTGAGATGAGTGTACTCACACTTTTCTAAGTGCGAATGAGGAGGCTAGCCCTGTCAATCACTGGGGTCTGTGTGTGTGCTACCCAAGAAGGATGCCGCTGGGGGGTATCATGCGTGTCGACCGTGAGGCTGAGCATTGACCTTTCTCTCGAGGTCAACTTCGATGTGTCCCCCTGCCCTACAGTTAATGCGTCAAACATGTGGCACCCCAGCTGAGAAACATGATCGGCAACCACGGAGGCATCGTCCTCGACCTACTCGACTCGGGACGCTGATTAGCGTAATTACGATGCTGCAAACATGCAACATTTAGACATCATTAATTACATATGATCTTCCAAAGAAAGCTCAATACAACTAAGTTTTATCTTAAAGCATTTATAACACATCGGAAGAAAATGAGGGAAGTAATTAATGGGGATTTTCTTTTGATTTCGCCCTACACTTATAGGTCCACATGCAAACATATATATTATTTCAGGATTTAGCGGGAAACATACCTAAACATACAGCTGAACAAAGATGACAGAATTGTGGCATGTTCCAAGCAACAAAATGATCCTTTAGAATGATGTTTGCTTAAAGGTCAAAAGTGCACAGTGAACCCTTTCAATATACGATCTGTACAAGAAGGAAGAGCAGGTGAATTGTTAAGACAGTAACAAAACTTCCCTCAATCATCAACCTCTTACACACGTAAGTACAAAAGTAATACTGGTTGCACAAGAGGAATGTGCTTTGAGCACATGGTGGATGAAAGCAAAATTGGATGGAAGTTGCAAGAAAATAGCACAACTGAGTAAAACACAATAGCACTAAGCTTTGCTTCCATGATGGCTTTTTTCTCCTTATGCCTTGGGGGTTACTGATGACGACATCCCTTCCATTGATACAACCATCCCTACTGCTTTTGATGAGCAAGGACCAATTACTAGAGCACGTGCTCGCCAACTAAATTATCAGGTAACTTCGTTTCTCAAAATGTATCCATATTCTATGAACTCTATCATGCTGCCTAAAGCAAGTGATATTATTTTACTTAGGAATCAAGGATCGGGAGGCAAGCTAAAGGGAGATGATGGCAGCAACAAGCATGGATATGACCGCTACTCCACATACCAAGCAAGAGTTCAAGCTGGACACGTTCTAGAATCCAATTCGGCCTCCAGAGATAGCACGGTCTCCTCCAGGACCTCCTCGCCAGGACCTCCTCCAGGACCACTTCCCTCCAGGGCCTCCCCAGGACCTCCTCAGGATCTCCCTCCAGGACCACTCCAGGGCCTCCTCGGGGTTTCCTTAAGACCACTCCAGGACCAGTCCTACGACCAGGTCTTCGACCAGTCCTAAGACACTCGATACTCGACATGAATGGTATTGGTCGTAGATAAGTTGTAGTATATATCTTTTGGATAGAGTTGGTTGTAATCTTTCCATAACTGTATTAGGAAAGAATCTTTGTGTGATACAGGAGTTAGAGATAGAATCAACATTAGGTCGTGTGTGTGTTGGCCGCACCCTTAGGTGCCAATATAAGGCCAAGCATCGCCCATCTAGTTCGGTGGGTTTTGTTAGATTGATTTCAACTTAGGCTAGAAACACCATCAATTTCCTTGTACGGCTAGTGCAAGCAGACGTTGTCTTCAAGACCCCAAATTATTCAATACATCTTTGTTCTTCAATTCCTATTCAACAAGTTTGTTGCTTCATCTATTTTTCTTGCTTGATTCTTGATTGCATGCAGGAAAAGACCTTTGTGGTCAGGTCTATCTCGCTACCGGCAAGGTCGATAACGAACGTGAAGTTGGTTCAACGATTGCGGGTGCAACGGTCGTCGCACAGTTGTAGCCTGGATCGTGAGAGTTAGCTTCCACTAATCAAGTTGTATCATCCTCATCGAAAGATCGGGACAACACCCCCATTATTTGGTATCAGAGCTCCGAGTTGATCGGTGAGGAATTTCCAGTCTATCATAGATTAGATTGCTTTTCTTTACCTACAACACAAAAAAAATAGTAGTAGATCATCCTGTCCAAACCAGTCTTAGCCTCGCAATTTTTCTTTTCAGTGCATTGCATTGTTGAACTTTCGGTTGCATCGTCATGTCGTTTGTTGGTCTTAGTGTCTAGTTCCTTTAGAGTTTCGAGTTCTGCTCACGTTTGGTCTCACTGTTGCGGTTGGGTTCGATCTACCCCGGCGAGGGGAGAAAAGGAGGAGGACACCGACTTCAGTAAGGAATCGGACTCACCATCTAGGAAGGCTTTTCCCCAGTTGGTCTCGGACACGAATTCTGCACCAAAGATCCAATTCGGAGACAGCCAAAACAACGTGTGTTCAGAAAAGAAAAGGAGAGCTCCTTGAAAAATTTAGGGTAAAAAAAAACGTCGCTTAGGGCCTCAAAATGGGCCGCCCGTAAACTGAGAAAAAAAATCAAGTTTCTCGGAATTCTAAGGTACCCTGTGAAGACGGAAGGAGGTCTTCCAGGACCATCTAGGAGGTCTTCCACGATCGCCACGGAGGTCTTCCAGGACCACCCCGGAGGTCTTTCAGGACTACCCGGAGGTCTTCGACGACCACCCAGGAGGTCTTCCACGATCAGGACCACCCCAGAGGTCTTTCATGACCACCCAGGAGGTCTTCCAGGACCACCCCGGAGGTCTTCTGAACTCCGTGTGCGACGTTCTCTAGCTCTGCCACGTTGTGTTTTCGTTTGTGTTCTAGGCTCACGTCTCTAGTACGGTCTAGCCTAGGACCAGCACTAACCGGCGTTGAACAATTTTTCAGCTTGCATTCTCTGATTTGATTATTGCTACTCCTTGCTACTATACTTAAGCCTGCCCAGCTCCACAGCATTACTACACCCGTGCAGGCTACCTTCACTTACAATCGCTCCATTCAATCTTCGACGACTAGTTTGACGTCGACACCGGTGTGCTGATCACCACCTGCTGCATGGTAAGAATTGGGTAAGAGCTTTAGTGAAGTTTGAGTGACCGAGTTATTTTCAGCCCCACATATTAGTAGTATTAGAGACTTGTTACTTTCACCTTCATTTTTCTGTTTGCTATTGCCATGTCAGGTGTACAAGGAATTGAAGAAGAGAGGGTCCTCACCCCACGTACAAGAGGGCTGCGACAACATTTTGCAAAGATGGTCAACGAACGCTGTGCACAATTGGAGAATGCTCACGATGAGACCATTACAAGACTCGATGGAGTAGAAGTTGGCCAAGCTGAGGTGAACATGAAGCTTGACGCTATCTTGGCACGTTTGGAGGGGCTAGGCCGAGCCCCTCCACCTCCGCCTACGGCACCCCTTCGTGCTGCTCCCACTACTACTGGCGCTTCCGGCCATCGCCGCCAAGCTTCCATAGCCAACAACGTTTCCTCATCGGCTGAAGAAGAAGATGATGATGAGAACAACTTTGCTGATTCCAAGGACGGGGACCTCAACTTCAACAACAATCATGATCACCGTCGACGTCATTTCAATAGACAAGGTATGGGACGTGATCCACCACCACGGGAGGTTCGTGACCGTGATGATGCTTTTTCTAAGATTAAATTTACTATGCCTCCGTTTGCTGGTAAATATGATCCTGATGCTTATCTCACTTGGGAGCTAGAAGTAGAACAAAAAATTAATTGCCATGATTTCCCTGATAATAGGAGAGTTAGAGCTGCTACTAGTGAGTTTACAGACTTTGCTTGCGTGTGGTGGAGTGAATATTGTCGTACTAATCCTAATAACGTACCTGCCACCTGGGAGGCTTTAAAAAGAGCTATGCGTCATCATTTTATTCCCTCATACTATGCCTGTGACTTGTTGAATAAATTGACCCGTATGAATCAAGGAAGTAAAACTATTGAGGATTACTATCAAGAATTACAAACTGGTTTGCTTCGCTGTGGTACAGAGGAAACCAAAGATGCTAAAATGGCTAGATTTTTAGGTGGGTTGAACCGTGAGATACATGATATACTTGATTATAAAGATTATAACTCTATCACTCGCTTATTTCACTTTGCCTGTAAGGTTGAACGAGAAGTGCAGGGACATCATAGAAGGCAACGGAGCGGCTCCAGAGGTATTTTTGCAGGTCGTACAAGTCAATTCATGAACCGTACTCCCGCAGCCACATCCAATCGAGCTGCTGACCAGAGCTCATCAAATAATTCCCGACATCCAGCGGCTACTCCTACACCTTCACGAGTATTCGATGCAAGCAAAACAGCCAATTCAGCCCCTGCATCGGGTGCATCCTTAGTGGCATCAACTAGACGAGCACGCGAGACTCATTGCCATCACTACAAGGGCTTTGGACACATGCAGAGGGACTATCCTAGCAAGCGCGTCCTCTTGATCAAGGATAATGGTGAGTACACTTCCGCTAGTGATATAGAAGAAGAACATACTTTGCTTGCTGACCCTGTAGGAAACGACAACGATTCTAATCATGAGGAGGAACAAATCAGCGTTGACCTCGCGGATAAGTACTTGAGAGCATCATCGCACAACGTGTACTTAGTGCACAAATGGAGTGTACCGAGCTGAATCAGCGCCACAACTTGTTTCAAACAAAACTCGTGTTGTGTGATCATCGACGGGGGGAGCTGCAACAATTTGGTGAGCCTAGACATGGTCAAGAAGCTTTGCTTGGCCACTTAACAACACCCCCGTCCCTACTACGTCCAGTGATTCAATAATTGTGGTAAGCTAAAGGTAACACGCGTTGCGAGAGTACACTTGTCCAATGGTTCATATCATGACTGTGCTGAGTGTGACAAAGTGCCTATGTAAGCTTGTTCTTTGCTGCTAGGTAGACCTTGGCAATATGATAGAGATGTTGTACATCATGGTCGGACCAACCGATATACTCTAACATTTAAAGGGAAGAAGATTAGCTTGCTGCCCATGTCACCTGAGGCTATTTTAAAAGATGAATTAGGAAGAGCTAAGCATGACAAGACTAGTAGTAAAAGTGAAAATCAGATTGTTGCGAAGGACTTTGTCGATCAATCAAAGAAGGATCCTAGTGCTAAAAAGAATGAAATTAAGTTAAAGGGTCATGTTCTGCTTGCAACCAAATCTGAAACCAGTACTTTGCAACCCCATGACTCTGTGTGCTATGCTTTGGTATGCAAGGATGCTTTGCTCTCATTTGAGGATATGCCTCCATCCTTGCCTCCTGCTGTTGCTAACCTTTTGCAGGAATATGTTGATGTATTTCCGAATGAGGTGCCATCGGGGCTGTCACCTATTTGAGGAATAGAGCACCAAATGGACTTGATTCCCAGTGCCTCGCTACCAAACCGTGCGCCGTATAGGACCAACCCGGAGGAGACGAAAGAAATTCAGTGCCAAGTACAATAATTTCTCGACAAAGTTTATGTGCACAAATCTCTTAGTCCTTGTGTTGTTCCTATCATATTAGTTCCTAAGAAAGATGGTTCATGGCGCATGTGTGTAGATTGTAGAACTATTAATAATATCACCATTCGTTATCGTCATCCTATTCCTAGGTTAGATGATATGCTTGATAAATTAAGTGGTTCTACTGTTTTCTCTAAAGTTGATTTGTGTAGTGGTTACCATCAAATACGCATGAAGTTAGGAGATGAGTGGAAAACAACATTTAAAACTAAGTTCGGACTGTATGAGTGGTTAGTAATGCCTTTTTGTTTAACTAACGCACCTAGCACTTTCTAGAGATTAATGAACGAAGTTTTGCGTGCTTTCATTGGCATGTTTGTGGTAGTATACTTCGATGATATATTGATTTACAGTAAGTCATTATAGAAACATTTGGAGCATTTACGTGCTGTTTTTAATGTTTTACGTGATGCACATTTATTTGGTAACCTAGAGAAGTTCACCTTTTGCACCGATCAAGTATCGTTTCTTGGCTATATTGTTACTCTACAGGGCATTGAAGTTGATCAAGATAAGATCATCGCTATCCAAAGTTGGCCGCCTCCTAAAACGGTCACACAAGTATGGAGTTTTCTCAGGCTCGCTGGTTTTATCGGTGTTTTGTTCGGGATTTCAGCACCATCGCTGCACCGCTAAATGAGCTTACAAAGAAGGGTGTTCCTTTCACTTGGGGCACTATACAACGACAAGCTTTCGACGCTCTCAATGATAAGTTGACAAACACCCCTTTGCTTCAACTTCCTGATTTCAGCAAGACTTTTGAATTAGAATGTGATGCTAGTGGCATAGGTCTTGGTGGTGTGTTAATTCAAGATGGAAAACATGTTGCTTACTTTAGTGAAAAATTAAGTGGGCCTAGTTTAAACTATTCTACCTATGACAAAGAATTATATGCTCTAGTTCGAATGTTAGAAACATGGTAGCATTATTTATGGCCCAAAGAGTTTGTAATACATTCTGATCATGAATCTTTGAAGTATATTTGAAGTCAAATCAATCTGAACCGTAGACATGCTAAGTGGGTTGAGTTTATTGAGTCTTTCCCTTATGTCATTAAACATAAAAAGGGTAAAGAAAATGTAATAGCTGATGCTTTGTCTAGGAGATACACCATACTTTCACAACATAACTTCAAAATCTTTGGATTAGAGACAATAAAGGAGCAATATGTGCATGATGCTGATTTTAAAGATGTATTGCTCAATTGTCAAGAGGGAAAGGGTTGGAATAAATTTGTGGTGCATGATGGGTTCGTGTACCGTGCTAACAAGCTATGCATTCCAGCTAGTTCTATTCGTCTTTTGTTGTTACAGGAGGCGCATGGAGGAGGATTGATGGGTCACTTCAGCGTGAAGAAGACCGAGGACATTCTAACCCACCACTTTTATTGGTCGAAGATGAGGCGTGATGTCGAACGCTATATTGCCCGCTGCACCATGTGGCAAAAAGCTAAGTCACAACTTAATCCTCATGGTTTATACATGCCTCTTCCTGTTCCATGCACACCTTGGGAAGATATTTCTATGGACTTTGTTTTAAAGCTGCCTAGAACAAAGAAGGGGAGGGATAGTATTTTTGTTGTCGTGGATAGATTCTCTAAGATGGCTCATTTTATACCATGCCATAAAAGTGATGATGCTACAAATGTTGTTGATTTGTTCTTTAAGGAAATTGTTTGCTTGCATGGTATTCCGAATACAATGGTTTCAGATCGTGATTCTAAATTTCTTAGTCATTTGTGGAGAACTTTGTGGGCTAAGTTGAGGACTAAGCTGTTATTTTTCACTACTTGTCATCCCCAAATCGATGGACAAACTGAGGTAGTCAATAGAACATTGTCTACTATGCTTAGGGCTGTGCTTAAAAAGAACTTAAAAATGTGGGAGGAATATTTGCCTCATGTGGAATTTGCTTATAATCGCTCGCTGCATTCTACCACAAAAACATGTCCTTTCGAGATTATTTATAGTTTCATACCTCGTGCACCTATCGATTTGTTGCATCTTCCAACTTCGGAGAAGGTAAATTTTAATGCTCAACAGCGTGCTGATTTGATACTTAAGATGCATGAGACAACTAAAGAGAACATTGAACTTATGAATGCTAAATATAAAGTTGCTGGTAGTCAGGGACGAAAGCATGTTACTTTTGAACTTGGTGATCTTGTGTGGTTACATTTGCGTAAAGAACGATTTCCTGAATTGAGAAAGTCTAAACTCATGCCTCGTGCAGATGGTCCTTTTAAAGTGTTAGAAAAGATTAATCATAATGCATATAAGATTGATCTGCCTGCAGATTTTGGGGTTAGTCCCACATTTAACATTGCAGATTTGAAGCCATACTTGGGAGCTGAAGATGACCTAGAGTCGATGACGACTACAATTTAAGAAGGGGAGGATGATGAGGACATCCCTTCCATTGGTACAACCATCCCTAGTGCATCCATATTCTATGAACTCTATGATGCTGCGTAAAGCAAGTGATATTATTTTACTTAGGAATCAAGGATCGGGAGGCAAGCTAAAGGGAGATGATGGCAGCAACAAGCATGGATACGACCGCTACTCCACATACCAAGCAAGAGTTCAAGCTGGACATGTTCCGGAATCCAATTCGGCCTCCAGAGATAGCATAGACCACTCCAGGAAAGTAAGAGTTCAAGCTGAACACGTTCTGGAATCCAAGTCGTCCTCCAGAGATAGCACAGTCTCCTACAGGACCTCCTCGCCAGGACCTCCTCCAGGACCACTTCCCTCTAGGACCTCCCCAAGACCTCCCTCTAGGACCACTCCAGGACCTCCTCGGGGCTTCCTCAAGACCACTCCAGGACCAGTCCTACGACCAGTCCTAAGACACTCGATACTCGACATGAATGGTATTGGTCGTAGATAAGTTGTAGTATATATCTTTTGGATGGAGTTGGTTGTAATCTTTCCATAACTGTATTAGGAAAGAATCTTTGTGTGATACGGGAGTTAGAGATAGAATCGACATTAGGTCGTGTGTGTGTGTTGGCCGCACCCTTAGGTGCCAATATAAGGCCAAGCATCGCCCATCTAGTTCGATGGGTTTTGTTAGATTGATTTCAGCTTAGGCTAGAAACACCATCGATTTGCTTGTACGGCTAGTGCAACCAAACGTTGTCTTCAAGACCCCAAATTATTCAATACATCTTTGTTCTTCAATTCCTATTCAGCAAGTTCATTGCTTCATCTATTTTCTTGCTTGATTCTTGATTGCATGTAGGAAAAGACCTTCATGGTTAAGTCGATCTCGCTGCCGGCAAGATCGATAACGAACGTGAAGTTGGTTTAGCGATTGTGGGTACAACGGCTGTCGCACGGTTGTAGCTTGGATCATGAGAGTTAGCTTCCATCAATCAAGTTGTATCATCCTCATCGAAAGATCGGGACAACGCCCCTATTAGTTACAACCCATTTGCTTTTATCCTCCATTCTTACCCATGTGTTAGCAACACCCAAATGGGAATATGTTGCATATTATTTGTCGCACATGAAAAATTACAAGTGCATATCTTCTGCATACACGTAAAAATTGACCAATTCAGATCAAACACCACGAGAATAATTGAATATTTCACACCATAAATTGAGGAATTGACATCAACATGCACAAATATTCATGTAGCAATTGATAATTGATAGCAGTTAAATCAAATTGAAGATTCATACCACAAATTGGAAGTAAGAACCACTCACATGCTTGTTATTTGGGGTGGAGACGGCGTTAGAGACCAGTGGTGAGGGCAACAGAGAGGTCGCCGGCAAGTGGCAGCGAGGGATTATGCCGTGTGGCCGAGCTCGCCGGTAGCTGCCATTATCGATTATTCTCCATGGTAGAATGACCACCATGAATGCCAAAAGAAGCCCAAACTTGTTGTGGGCCCCGACATTGTAGAATCCACTCACCAAATCGACATAAACAAACAAAGATCCATTCATGCATTAGCACATACGGCACGAACAAAGAACATGAAAAAACTGATCGAATATGAGTTTCCACCTCCAAATCCAACTGGATTTGTGGACATCTGCAACTTCTCCATCCTTTCCTATGCATTATCGCCACAAGGGACCATAAAGGCAAGGGCGTGGGAAAAGTAGCAGCGTCGGAAGGAAACCGTAGAGGATGGAGAAGTCTCGCCGCCGCTAGTGGGATACAGGAGGTAGAGAGAGGGGACCAAAGGGAAGAGAGAGAGGGAGGACTTGGTGATGAGAGGGAGACACAAAACGTGCGGGAAGATGCAGAATGTGGGGTAGGTAGTTGCAAACGTGCAAGTGATTTAGGAGGGAGGGAGCAATCACAAAGGAAGTCTGGAAGGGGTAAGGGGCTAACGACCCAAGCCCAAAGTCGGCGTGTGTTTCTTTTAAAGGGGTGGGATGATCGTCCCGCTGCGTGGGGGTAAACTCTGTATTTTATTAGTAGAGATTAACAAACCAACCGCACATTATCTCTACTAACACATGCAAAGTTAACCACGTGCATTAACTCAACAAAGTCATGCATCACGTTCAACACTTCGTGTACTACTAAATGCAAAACACAAAGGCTTGTACCAAATGCAAGCACACATGCAGTCCACGTCTTCTGGAAGATAATTGAGCGCCTCACATGCCAATCACACTCTCTGGTAGCACTTCTCATGCATCCTACACATGTAGGACCGACTGCTTCTCACGATGCATTTCGTTTTTCACTTCGATTCGCGTGTAACACTCTTGCATCCGATAAATAAATATTCAAATAATAAACGAGATACAATTATACAAGATTAATTCCAACAAAGCAGAACAAGCAGCCTTCACTGACCAGCTCCCAGCTCTCATCGCCGAGCTTGGCAGAGATTAGCTTGTTGTCCCACCCGAAGTAGAGCACGACCATTGAGTCATCTTTGAAGCCGGCGCCTATCACCCTGCATAGGTCCGAGAATTCCTTGTCCAGGCGTCCCTCGCTCCTGCGGCTTAGCGCTGGAGCGACCGAAGGGAGGTCGATGAACTGTCCCGTTAGGGTTTGTTTGGGAAGTCCATTTTCGGTCGGGATTCGTGTGGATGAGTCAGGAATTTGAACTAAAATCTCGGTCCATACATGTGGATAAGTAGGAATTTTGGTACAACCAAACAAAGCCTCGGGGTATTCACCAGCCTAACGATGAGGCTGCACTCGTCTATTAGGACGAGGACGCCGCCAGGGGAACCGCTGGATCCTGCAGCCACGACATGGCTGAGGAGGTCCGGCAGGTCCACGATGATCTTCTTCCTGGTGATCAGATTCACCATCCCGTGCATGGGGTGCACGGTAGGTCCTCTGTCGTGCTATTTTCGTACGATAGGGGTGTCATTTTTGTTATTTTATTCGTGGAGAGCTAGATTTACTATTATATTCTAAAAAGAGGCCAAATGAGCCAAAAAAAAAATCCTTAAACAACCAATCAACAATGGTGTCAAATCGTAGCACCAGTCTCCTAGTACGCTCGTTAGTGTGGGACGAGGCAATTAATTAGAAGAGATTTTCTACAAGATATGCTTGGATCCAAGAGATATTGCATGTGTCCAAGGAGAAAGTGATATTGATCCCATTACAAGTCCGTTAGATTCAAATGGAGCAAAAAAAACACCACTACTATTTAGGGGCATTAATTACACAATATATACATCCATGCATTGATCGGCCATTTATCATATGAAAATGAGAATAAGGTGTTTCAGTTTAGTTCGTCGCAAAAAAATAAAAGGTGTTTCATATTAGTGTAGGAAACACAAAATGAGAATAAGGTGTTTCAGTTTAGTTCGTCGCAAAAAAAAAGGTGTTTCATATTAGTGTAGGAAACACATGGGAATTTTCAAAACTAGAATTGGACTTGTGTAGGAAACACATGTACACGTGATCATCCTTTTCAGATCGGTGCAATTTTAGGTAAGCGAGAGATAAAAACATTTCAGGCAACTGAGAATTACCAAAACCTAAAGAAATACGTACCAAGAGCATGCATCGTTGACGTATGGGTGTCGATCGTTAAGGGTATCTCTGACTCTCCCCCGGTGGATTAGGTACATGGGCGGAGCCAGCTGGGGTGCCCGCTGGGTGCTTGGTATGTATGGGCACCTCTAATTTTTTTTGAAAATTATTTTATATACTTTTTTTATGCTATAGTTTCAATTGATATTGGATTTGATTGTAATTTGATAATACTTAAGAGAATTAGATGCAAATGGCATTACATACCATTTTTTTCTCCTAATTACCTATGTGGCTCTATGTGAATGATATGAAAGTGTTTTATTTTATTTAGCTCTTAAGAACTTCTTTAATTTCTAACTAAAAATAAAGTGTCCAATTCTCTATTTGTTTGCACCATTGTGACCATCACAATGAGTACGGTGCTTCAAAACTAATAGATATTTTGCTTACATCATTGGCTTTAGTAGCTAGAGCCGGAGAAAGCAAGTCAGTTCGTAACAGAGACACATGTGACGTAAATAGGTCGCATCAATGCCGGCGCACTAAGTATAGATGTACCAAAACCGTATATATTTTTCGAGTGGTAGGGTACGTGAGCTGTCATACAAGCTGTGTGGTGTACCAATAAAAAATTATGGAATGACTACACATTTTTAATATTATGGTTACACATATTTAAAACTTATTTATCAATGTTAGTAATTGTTATCATCGTCACTACATAAAATTAAGTTGTTTTCACAACTAAATGTGTAAAGCAGTAGGTTGATTGGGAAAAAGCCCAACTAATTATATAGAAACATTAAGTATCATGTGAATACAATATCTATAATACCTGGTTTACCCGACGCTAACATCCGTTCAGTCGATAATTGCTTAATAGGATCATCTTTACCATCAATGGTGCACCCCAACACAGATTTTCTAGCTCCGCCACTGATTAGGTATACCGTATACTGCATTTCCGACTAACACCTTACACCTCAGTGCCGGCCTGGCCATACTTGCACTTATCCTTAAAATAACGAATCAACAATGATGTACGTATGAGGAGTGAGTGTAGCTCACTTGGTTGGCTCACAGGTGAGGCGAGCGACCGGTCTGGGGTTCAAACCCCAGGGCCTCAGCAGAGGAGTGAGCGGGGGGCTCAGGTGGCTTAAGGGGAGCTCCAGGCTCCCAGCCCGTCACGGTTCGAGCGTTGCTCCCGTGTGCGCCTCATAAGGTAGGATGCTTCTTTTTCTTTAATATGACCCGGAGAGGAAAAAATAACCCGGACATCAAAAAAAAAACAATGATATACGTATATATACAAGAGGATATGATTCAGCAAATAGCACTAATAGTCCTAGTACGTTCATTAGTGGGACGAGGTACATACATTAATTAGAAGAGATTTTCCTCCAATATATGCTTGGATCCAGGGTGATATGTGTCCGAACTTTTTTTATTAATTAACCTTTTTTTAATTTTTATTTTAAATTAACTCCCATACACTTTATTTCCAATTCTGACCCCTTTAGTCACGCTACTATTCGTGGCGTGACAAAACAACGTTGTCACGCGGTAGAATAAGCTCACTAAATAGCATTTTTTGTCACACCACTGGTCGTGGCGTGACCAAACAACACTATCACGCTATAGGTGGTGACGTGACAAGAGATACGGGCGGTGTGACAGCGTTGTTTTGTTATGCTACGGGTGGTGGCGTGATCAAAACGGCCAGAATTGAAAATAAAGTGTGTCGGAGGTTAACTTTAAAATAAAAATTAAAAAAGTTAATTAATAAAAAAAACTATGTGTCCAGAGAGAAATAAATCTTCTTAACACATAGACAACTTAAACAAACAGGACTAACACGTGCAAGAATTAATGCGCCCATATATGCATTGTACATGTTGATTTGGCACTGCTAGCTGATTGTTTTGTGATCTTCAGCTATTCCTTTTTGCCAACCAGGATCTACACCTATTAATTGCTTGATACGACTATGCTTACATCCAAGATAACAATATTAATACACTAATTCATACACATTAACTTGCGATCTCATTGATCTCCTCTAATAACCACAGCTAGCTGCCGCATGGGACTTTGTTGAGTGGATGCTACTAGGGCCCAACGCATATGTGCTAACCGTACGTACGCTATTAACCGTATGCTTATAGACATGCGCTTATAGGTTGTCTAATGCATGCTCAGGGCTTCTGTTGTAAATTAATTCTTCAGGGAAAGATGGTTTATTTTAATATTCATTGGATCCGAATTTCCAACTCTTTTCTTCAGATAGCGCTAATTCCATCAACATCATTCGCTGTTAGTGCAAGTGACATACATAGCGAGGTACTTATCAAGAGTACCTCACTACCAGATCTTCGATCTTTTTTGATGGCCATGAATTTTCCTGTCAAGCCGCACCACACCATCAGGGTTTATAATTTCTTTGATGGGCATTTTTTTTGACGTAGAAAAGGTAGAGACTTCTCTACCTTTATATGAGACATCCTGCCAAATCTAGAATTTGAATCTGAGTGGACTACTTAGACAACACCATAACTAACCAAGTGAGCAAGCCCACTTCCTCTTTGATGGGCATTGTAATTCCACCAGGAGTATGATCTATTTTCCTGACGGTTCGGGTAAAAACGTCAAAAAAATTGCTTTTGCGTGCCCACTGCGCTGAACCGTCAGAGTAATAGCCTTTTCCCTGTTGGTTCTTCACCGTCAAGAAAATTAATTGGCATCTATACGCGCACTAAGCTTGGAAAAAATGACACCGCGCAAAAAAATTCCCGAGCCACGCGATTTTGCGTGCTGCCGTGCCAAGAGAAAGATCATTGTCGCGTCACACATTTCGCTGGTGCGCCACACTGCGGATTTTTCCTGACGTGAGTGTGTGGCCGCCAGGAAAAGAAGTAGCACGAATATAAAACCCAGCAACAAATGAACCCCAAATCAGCTCACCCTCCACCCCCTGATCCACCACCTCGTTCAAACCTCCACCCCCAAATCCTCGACCCCAAAGCCCTAACTGCCTGCCTCCTGCACCTCCACGCCGTTGCCTCTCATTGGCGAAGCTAGGATAAAAATAGAGGGGATACTCTACTTTTGTTGGGTATAGGGGTACTAAATATATCTAACGGTAATTTGTTCTAAACTAACATAAGATAGGAGTACCAAATGTATATCTTAACCGTATTGTTTTTAGTCTTGTGCAATTAAAATTCATACAATACAAAAGAAACACAATGAAAAAACGTGACATACAATAAGGGTGATATCTCGCTAATAGATAGTGTGCTCCAAATGGCCATAAATATACGTGACTAGCGATCCGTAGATCAAAACTACCAAAACTTGTGATACAAGGGTAAATTGTGAATAATAGTTTGTGTTCTTATCAGTTCCATTATTTGAAACATAATTGTGCAAAGTTCTCTTCTCTACTTTTTGCAAATCTATTACACATTAATAAGAAACAATCAAACAAATTAGCTATTGAAACATTGACAAGAGAAATCAAGAAGATAAGATCACGTTTGACTAGAATTAGCTTGCCATTTGCTGTTACGTGCTTGTTCGCTACCCTGCGCGGCCTCGGCAGCTTGACTGCTCAATCGACCGCCCTGTCCCTCGTTAGCGTCGTGGCCCTTCTCATCACCAACCATACATCCTTCTGGACTGCCCCTTCTTCTTGCCACTACTAGAGCAACAAGTGAAGCAGCTCCTTCCATGGGCCACCAACAATTGAAGCAGCTCCTTCCTCCTGCTACTGGGCCAGCCACCCAACATCCTTGTTCAGTTCGCAACCGCCCCAAGTCCACCGCCAGTGCTAGGGGTTACAAAGGGTCCTGAATGGATACGGGTAGGCTACACTAGTTAGAAATTCAAAAATTCTACCACGTAAACCAGGAAGCCATGCAAGCAAGATACCATAAATCATTACCACTAGACGTGTAGTGCAGTGGAAGAAGAGTTGGAGCAGCTTGATCCAACATTGAGTGCGTCGATGTAGTGGTCGTAGTCAATCATTCAACGTCTTCGCCACCGATCGTTTCCTCCAGCAACCTATCACGTTCCTTGAGTAGGTCGTGGATAGTCCTCGATTAGCACCGCAGCAACCGCAGCAGCGCCTCTACGGTATCGACATATCCAGGGGTGGAACGTCATACATCGATGTGGTAGCACTAACACGCACGGTAGGGCCTTCGGGGAGATGGTGGCTAGGGTTTCGGTGGAGCAACTCTCTTACGTCCCAACAGCCCCATGCATTCCATTATAAAGAGCCCATAACGGATCCTATCCAAACTCATTTGTTCCAACACGTTAAGTGTGTGACCCTGTAGGTTCATGTGTAATCGGTTGTGACTCGAAAACTCCTTTTCGACCATGAGTCTTTAGTGGTTCCTAGTAGGACATAATGATTCCCGAACACTCATAAATATTATACCGTACGAACCTTATGCAATATGATCTATGATCATGTCCTTATCACTTACAACCAGTTCATATTTAGTCACGACCAGTTCGTAAGTCCTTACGACCAGTTAGTGATCATGTTCAACCAGTTTACGACCAGTCCATATCTCCATACAACCAATTCATATCTGGTCGGACTGAACGACCTGCTTACGTATTCCCCCTTTGGCTCACAATATCTGGTTGAATTCTAGGTGGGATATTTTGTCATCCATAGACTGTTCAATACTTTCTCGACCAAGTGATAGATAACTTCATGTGGTCGACTCTTCGACCGTCAGTGGCACGGTCATGCACTTTCTTTATCCGACCACATTGAGGGGCCCAGAGATATCTCTCCTATTATATTAGGAGAGGCAAATCCTATATCCGACCAGTCACATCCCTCCGCATGTTTCATAGCATACCTGTAAGCTACATTTACTACTATCCAGTTACGAAGTAGCGTTTGGCAACCTCTATGTGTACTATTATAAAAGTAGGGAATCATGTTGATCTCAGGTTTAAGGATTATACATCATCATTACTTGAGACCAACTGATGACACATAAAATCATAACAATCTCAATAATATCTCAAGGAGGGTCAATCCAACACCATGTTCTTTAACATGTGTTCACATTATTGATTCGATATCCCTATATCCATAACCAGTGAAACATGGTCATCAATCAATACATGTGTTGGTCGATAAGTCACTAGTGTTCCAACTAGTGACATCCGATCAGGGATACATTTAAAATGACATCATATGAGTTAAAGAGCTCAACAACAAGTCGCATACTTGTTAATCTTTATAAATGATAATTCATCTAAGGAACATAATAATATTTATTCTATAACTTATAAACATAGACGTGATATAATCATCTCTATGATTGTCTCTAGGACATATCACCAATGGGTCTAGCAGCCGGAGCCTGTGCTCGAGCACCCACTAGCACGGACAGTGGCTCCGCCACTGCCGCCTCCTCCACATCTCTGTACTACCGCCGCCACCACCTTCGAGCGCTGCCACAAGTTGTTGTTAGGGATATTTCTCACAAAGAAGCAATGGGACAAGAGATAGATAATAAACAGAGAAGTGCTAACTCAAAACTTCGTACTATATTTCATTTATGCCTATTTATAGGCCATAAACAGAGGTTACATTACATATGATGGTTATATGCCTATTTATAGGCCATACAAAACCGACTTAACATCATAGTTATTTAATACTTTTACATCTAACATTGAGCTATACTCCATGTCCAAGCTCATGTACTCTTTCGTTGCCACTTCAATTAACAGCTCAATCCAACTCTTGTTTTTGCTAAAAGCTTCAAGGGTGAACACTAACTAAGTACTGATTAAGCATGCCGACTTCCATTGTCGGTTCATTCAGCTAGCTTAGACATGGCCAAATGGGTCGTGCCAACCAGGTTGGCTCGAAGCATAGTACTGTTGGCCCAACCAAGGCCCCGACACGGCCGTCTTGTTCATGGGCGGGCCGCACGGCATGGCGCTCGCCCCCTCGGTCCACACTCGGCATGATGGGCCCGCACAATGAGGGCAATAGAGGAGCGCATCTGGGCGTGGCAAAGAAGGAGGTGGGCAGTGCCGCGATCGACGCGAAGGAGGATGTGGTGCAGTTGGTGCGGAGGAGGAGGTGGTACGACCAATCACGATGGAGGAGGATGTGGCGCAACCGAGCGTGGCACTAGGCGAGGAGGAGGAGGCCGGGAGCGGTGCTGAACGCGAAGGAGGAGGTAGCACTACTACAAAACAGACTATAGAAGATGCCTCATCACAGACGGTTCATTTGGAACCGTCTGTGATAAGAATATCACAGATGGTACCAAAGGAACCATCTGTAATACTTACCTATCACAGACGGTTCTCATTACGAACCGTTTGTGATAATTCACAGACAGTTCCTAATAAGAACCGTCTGTGATAATCTAGCAAATCACAGATGGTTCTTATTAGGAACTGTCTGTGAATTATCACAGACGATTCTCATTAAGAACCGTCTGTGATAATCTAGCTAATCACAGACGGTTCTTATTAGCAGCCATCTGTGATAGGTACATATCACAGACGGTTCTTATTAAGAACCGTCTATGATATTTCTAGCATTATAAATGCACCCGACAGAACCCCTGCTGCTGGCTCCACTCCTGCTGCTCGCTCCACTCCTGCTGCTCATCCCACATGGGCTGGCTCCACTTTGCTGCTCCTCCCCCATGCGCCACCTCCTTGCCCTAGCTCCTCCACCCTGCTGGTCCTCCCCCATTGCACCAGCTTAGAGAGGAGAAGGTCAAGACCCCTGCCCCTAGTGCCTCCTCCCCCATTGCGCCACCTGCAACTTGCTTCCAAAAACCGTCTTTTATAGGTGAGTATCACATGCGGGGGCTTCTCACAAATAAGCTTGACTCGAGAGATATTTGGTATTTTTATCGTGAGCTCCGAGGGTAACAATCTATAACCCTTAATGTTTGCTATAAATTAATCGCTAATCAATTTAAGTATGTTTGGTAAATAGGAAGCCCATTGCGCTGCTGACAGAGAGGGAAGGGAGGATAAGGAGAGGAGGAAGGGAGGAGAAGGAGAGGATTCTTGAGAGATATTTGGTATTTTTCATCGTGAGCTCCGAGGGTAACGATCTATAACCCTTTATGTTTGCTATAAATTAATCGCTAATCAATTTAAGTATGTTTGGTAAATAGGAAGAGTACGTACTTGCGGTTTATTAATCTAATTTGACACTAATTTGTTACATGCGTAGCGTACATGGACCGAAACTGGATGTACAATGTGAACCGTGTAAGTCAAGAGTACATTAAATGGCGTGGTTGCTTTTAGAAGAACCGCCGAGCAGGATATGTTGAAGAAGGGGATAAAATTTATGTATTGTCCATGCATTGATTGCGGTAATCTGAAGATGTTTAACAACCCGGCGCAGATCAAAGCGCACTTGATTCGAAGGGGTTTCAAAAAAGGGTACACATGTTGGACCAGTCACGGTGAAGAGCAGATTACATAGGAAGTTAATAATGACAACATCGCTGAGGAAATCAACGATATGCCAGATGTGGACTGTGCTTTTGATGAGGATAGGTCGCACGATGATAATCTGGATTAGATGCTACGCGATGCAGAAGAGAACTACAGTGAGAGAGAGTTTTGTAAATTTGAGGGCTTAATGGAGGACTCGGTGAGAACTTTGTTCCCATTAATTTCAAATTTTTGTGCTCTGTGCTAATTTCATTCATATACATATGGTACATGTTTTGCATTTCAATCAATTTAAATGACTTGAATGATTTACATTTGATTATGTTAATTTGGTCCTCCCTCGTGGCTTGTTTGGAATTAATTATGCAATTTCATTCATATACATGTGGTATATGTTTAGCAGTTTAAATGACATGGAGATGCTTCATATGTATATGTTAATTTGGGACACTTGCAATCCATTTTATTGCATATGTAACTTATATAGATAGCAAGTAAGCGAGATGGCAGAGGTCTTCGCCGCCATCACCGACGCCGCAGATGGCAGAGGCGCCGTCTTCGCCGCCGTCACCGACGCCGCAGATGGCAGAGGTGCCGACGAGGCCGCCATCACCGACGCCACAGATGATACAGAAGCGAGATGGCAGAGGGAAATCAAAAATGCCTGTGGGCCGACTGGTCATCACGGAGGTCAGTGACTTTGGGGTCCCTCTGAGTCCCAAGAGATCAGCGGTGAAATTCCGGACCATCTGCGGGATACTTGCAAGGGAACGGGTCCCCATCACCACACCAAGGTGGAAGGATCTGACGAAAGAAGCGAGAGGCGCTGTGGACAGAACTTTCAACCAAGTTCACTATCCCAGAAGCAGACATGGCATGCGTGGAACGGACGGCGATGCTCACAATGGAGAAATCGTGGAGGACCTTCAAGAGCATTCTTGTCACGAAGTACGTGAACATGGGTCAAACGCCCTTTGCGAAGTATGGATTCTTGACGCGGAAAGCATGGGGCGCCTTTGTGGCTATGAAGACGACGGCCGAATTTAAATAGCAAAGTGTGGCGCACAAAGCTCTCCAGACACGAAACACTCACCCGCACAGACTCAACATCGCTGGGTACGCGGGTAAATACGAGGAATGGGCGGTGAAGGAGGAGAACGCAACTGGGCCATTTCCTGATATCACAGACCCGCGTTCCCTAAGCTGGTTAAAAGCGAGGGCAAAAGTCTCGTCTTCGGGTAGTATCTCTTTCACAAACCGGCAGACTAGGAAGTGTCCCAACGTGTTGTAAATATGTCGAACTACCTAGTTGTTAATAAGTCCATAACTTCATTGTGGCTATAATAACATGATGACCTCTTGCAGCGTGAATTGACTGCACAAACTTCCCAAGGCTCCTTCCAAGCAGACAGGGAGAAGGATATACTATCTACGGCCTTGGAAAACAAGGAGCACCCGGGTCGCATGCGAGGCCTTGGGATTAACGTACCTTGGAGTCATGGATTCGCAGACGACTACTGCACGTATAGGAGTAGGAAGAGATCCAAGGCCGAGCATGAGGACCGGTCGGTATAGATGATTACTGAAAAATTTGAAGGAAAGCTAGCAGCATTGCAGGATCAAATGAATCAACTCCTGAGCCAGTTGCAAGCCGCCCCTATTAATTTGGGAGCCAGTACTGCTCGACATCGGAGTAGCGTCGCGTCCACGCATAATTCTGAACATGACAACGTCCAATTATTGATAGACGACATCAAGGTAATGTACATCTATGGAATGCACCAAAGATAGACCTATAGGACGCCTTAGCTAATTGCGTATCATTTTGTAGGGGCCGACGCCCTGCAAGCTCCAAGTGAGGATGGATGGGTCCCTTTCTATTGAGGTTGCATGGGATGGTGTATCCAATCCAGAAGGGCGGTCTGACCTGATGCCACCGGTGGCGCAAGGTTACACCAGGGTCGAGGTGGATATGGTACATGATAATTTCGTGGCCGTCCCGCTGAAGATTCGCCTAAACGAAGACATCAGAACACTAGGGGATGCTATGCACACTTTTATCCAATGGCCCAAGAAGGACATCGCCCTAGACCCAGTAGTGCCGCGATCTAGACACGACCATTCCTCTCCAACGGGACCCTCGATGACTCCACCTCATGTTTCGCCTCAGAAGGCCACCTCATTGGTTCCCGTGGAGAAGACGTCGAAGGAACAATAAAAGTGTGCTGCCGTATCGGTTCCCGAGTCGTCTCGCAGGAAGACGCTGCCAATTGTTAAGGTCAAATCGAAATCGATGAACGTTAAGGCGCCTCCCAAGTCCAGGAAGTCTGGGATGTCCAGGAACTACATCATCGGAAAACCATTGTGCTCTGACATAGTATTAATGCACGCTGGATATGCTTGTCAGGCTTTGCATATATGGTACATGAAGAAGACCACAAAGAAGGGGTGCGATACTGGAATCACCGTCAGATACAACAATGAGCATTTCTTCAACGGGACGAACCACTTCGTCGTGGGCTTCAACGACTTCTATGACCTATTCAACCTCGTTGCCTTGACGCCTCTCTTCTACGATGTTGGACACTGTAAGTGCGTACAAGCAAGTTCTACATTCACGTAATACCGATAAATATCAGAACTCATTGCTTGTGTATAGATACATGTGGAAAAAAGTCCGGGAATGGAAAGAACCGATGGGTTTCCTCGACCCACACGTGGTATCTTTGCAAACCATCGAAGCAAACCTGTCCTTCGTCGAGAAATACATAGCGGTGGCATTGCTTCGTTAGGTAGACAAGAAGTACATAGTGGTGCCCTACAACGAGGGGTAAGTGTCACTACTTGCTATATATACAAATTTCATTTGTACTTTATACGCAGCACAAACTTAGGTTTAATGACTATAGCGACATACATGAGTAGGTACCACTGGATCCTTTTAGTCATTATACCAAAGAGGAACCATGTGATATACCTTGATTCCCTAATCCGCAACGACCACAAATTCAACATTCTGAAAGGAATACTCGAGAGGTATACTCATTTCCTCCATACATAACTCTATTATAGTCTTCATTCGTTTGAAATGGCCGAGGATAACTTTTTGAAATCATGTAGGTCGTTCATCACCTATATTGCCAATGAAGGAATATACAATGGAAAGAGCGCCGAACTAACACACAGGACAAAATTTCCGGTACGCGCTACAACACGATAATCCTATATCATACTTCATAATAACGTGTCTCGAACTGACTATACCTATATATGTAATTCTATTTTTACAGTACCGCCAGCAAAAAAAATGATGAATTATGTGCAATCTACGTTGGCTGTCATATGCAGCAAATCATTAGAGCTAGGAAGAAGGATCCTGAGGTTTGTCAATCTCAAAATAATTATTTCCTAATTATAAATTTAAATATATATGCTTACCACTTTACTCTTGCTAGCGACAGGACTTGTTGATACATTTGGATGGACTCGTTGCGGATGAGATCACGGACATTCGAGGGAAGCTCTGCGCCTTTATCATGTCAGATATCGTTAAGGACAACGGAGATTTTCACTCCGTCACCGACCCAGAGCATCACCCCGCCGACACCTCTCAACCACCTGCAAACAATTGACTTAATTGTAATCCAATTGTAACTATAGCGACAATACTTTAACAAATGCGATATTTTGTAATTTATTTTGAGTAATGATCATTTTGAGTTTGCCAACAATTGATTATCTGTGATGTATCTATTTTTGTGCATGCTTGTTTTCAGATGGCATGGCTAGCAATTCCTAAGGCTAGCCAAAAAAACAGCAAAAATGTAGTTAGGATAATTCACTATCACAGACGGTTTTGAATGGAAACCGTTTGTGATACTAGCCTTCACAGACGGTTTCATCAAAAAATCGTTTGTGATAGTGAGTATCACAGACGGTTTTGAACCGTCTGTGATAACTGCTTGTTATCACAGACGGACAAATATAGACGGTTTGGAAACCGTCTGTGATGATAGTTCCGAACCGTCTATGATGAGGTGTTCCCTAGTAGTGTAGCGGCGGTAGCCGGGCGTAGTGACGGAGGAGGACGAGGAGGAGGAGGCGTCTTGAGGCGGCGCGTCGGCGATGGATGCGGCCGGATTCGACTACCAAATGCCAAATTCGAGCCAGCTCGGCCGAAGAGAAGGGAAGGACCCAAGAAGACAAAGAGGACTGGAGGAGGGATGAGGGATGAGGTGAAAAAGAAGAGAAAGAGGAAGAAAAAGAAGGCACTGGCACAAGACCAAGAGAAAAGAGAAAATGGAGGAAAAGGAAAACAAGGAAAAACAAGGAAAATAAAAGGAGGAAAGGAAAAAAAAGAAAAGACGGAAAATATATGGGTTTTTCAATTCTACATATTTTTTCAATTTTTTGAATTTTTTGAATTTGAACAGATTCTGTGAGCCAACCACGGCTTTGGTCTTTGCATCTTGCGTCTTGGCCGGGCGGGCTGCCTATTTGGCCACCGCTAAGCTAGCTTACACTAATCAAATTGCATTTGACTTTCCTTCTCAAGAAAATTAATTAATTAATCTCCAACAGTTACAATGGCTCATCTATCATCTCCACTACCGTTGCCGGTACCACCTAGATCCACCTCTACCCTAACCCGCACCGCCTCCTATACACCAAGCCAGATCCTACAGAGCTTCACCCGAAGCCTCTCTACACTGCGTCCACCTCCATTTGGACCACCGACTGCATCCGCCTCTGGATCTAAAGTCGGTGCCGCATACACCTCCGACGTTCTTGCTGCTAGGGTCACCATCCCCACCACCTTGAACCACTAGAGCACTCCCCTTTGCCACCCCCATCTCCTAGCTCAACCCCACCTCCGATGGCTTGAAGATTTTTGGGGTAAGTGCTTTCTCTTCTTATTTGTCAGGTTTCTTCAATCCTACTTTCACCATGTTCTTGGGTGTTGCCATGCAATCTATCTGCTCAAGATTGCTTCTTGTGTGTGCTGGTAATTTGATTGCTTATTTGCATGTTTGATTTGTAGTGTGTGATAGGTGTTGAGGCTCAGATTTGCTGTCGTTGTTCGAGAGCCGCAGGTGAAGCTGCACCACCCAAAAGCACTACTTTGAGAGGTGGGATTGGACCCAGGGAAAACAATTTCGTTTTGAAAAAAAAATTCAGAGGGTAACGAAACAAACAAAATTACCAAAATTTCGGTGGGTTTTCAAAATGGACGAAATTTGACCAAAATCAAATTTAGGATGTAATTTGTGCAAATTCAAATATTTCCGGTTTTTTAAACGAATTAGAAATATTTCGGAGGGGGGCGAAATTTCTGACATTTTGATGAAATTTCGCAGAAATTGTTTTCTCTGATTGGACCTACTTTGCCTTCCTTGGCAACCATCCTAACGTAAGCCTGCTCCAGCTCTCCAATCTTTGTGTCTGCTCTCACGACTGCTATATGCTAAATGTTGTGTGAGCTGAACCTATCTGTGCTGCCTCTAAATGCACTTGGTGAGCTGAGACCTTGAAGGATATTACTGAACTAGATTAGTGCGTGCAGCACCTGATAGTTGGTAAATCCCCATGGTTGTTTGTGCTTACTCTCCATGATGCATTTTATGAAAATATGTTCATTACATCGATCTCTAGTTGGGTAGTATTATAAAATTAAATGTGTTGAGTACTTAGTGAATCGATCTATGCACCTGCTCTGAAATGGCAATATGTTTAGTGCACTAGAGTCTTGGTACACATGCAAGATAGATGGGGAATTGATTATTTACCCTTCGCTTATATGTGTTTCAAGATTATTCTCTTGTTCCTCATGTAATTGTTTTTTACCTCTCATTTAGTTTAATCATCGATTAAATACCCCGTTTTGATTATTTTAATAATATATGTGGGTTTTTGCCGTTATAGCCACATGAAAAGACACTAATGCCCTTGCCAACCGCGTCGAGGCATCACTCCCCCCATACCTCCTCCCATCTGACGTAAGATCTGGAAGACGGCCATAAGGCACCTCGCCCTCCTCACTGTCCTCGTCATCCTCCTCCTATCTCTCTCCTTCATCCTCCTCAAATTTCAGGGAACAAGAGTAGGCTACACTAGCACAATTTCAAAAATCTATCGCGCAACCAAGGAACCTCCTCTAGTAATAGATCATGAGATTACCACTAGACGCACAGACTCGCAGCGGAAGAAGAGTCGATGTAGCTCATTAGTACGGTTGTAATCGTACTAGCCTTGCGCCTCCTCTAAGTGCTCCTCGTAATCGTCAGAGGTTCTGAATCGTCCTAACGTTGAAGCCCTGCAGCAACGTCTCCAAGGTATCCACACGTACAGGGCAGGGACACCATGGGCCGGAGTGCTAGCACCGGCTGCGCGATTTTGGGCGAGGGAGGTGTGGTGGCTAGGGTTTTGGGAATTCCAAAAATCACACTTAACCCTATGCCACCGCCCCTCAATTTATAGGCATCCATGATGGGTCACGACCTTTGAGGCCCATTAGGAACTCATGGCCCATAAGAATTCAGATCACCATCCAAAATGTGTCCCAACCCTTTAAGCGTGCGACCCTGTAGGTTCACGTACACTTGGACATGGCCCGAGTACTCCTACTCGTCCACTAATCGGTAGTAGCCCCTAGCAGGACATGCCGACTCCTGAGTATACGTAAAGATCACATCGGACGAACCTCAACAAATCTCGTATGTATTTCCCTTTGCCTCACGATATCAGTCAAACTCAATGTGAGTACGTGCCATCCTTGTTGGTTAACTCGACCACTCTTTCTCGATCACGTGACTCGAATTCCCTGACTATGGTTAACTCATTAACCGTGAGTAGCATGGCCATGCATTTCTGGAATCCAATCACTCGAGAGGCCTAAGGATATCTCTCCCGTTGCATGGAGAGGCAAATCCCATCTTGATCGACCATGTCTCGACGCATGTATCATGACAAACCCGAAAACTACCATTATAACAACCCAGTTATGGAGTAGCGTTTGGTAACCCCTAAGTAAGTCACTACACATCTCGAGTACGTGCGACAACCTCAAGTCTAAGGATATAGCATGCGCATTGTAAATTAGACCAACTGATGACATATAAGAATACAACGTTCTCGCAGTGTCTCATAGTGGGTCGATCCAACCCCATGTCGGGACCCAAAAATGCATCTCAGGAACCCTCTGTATTTTCCGAACTAGTCCCAGATCAGTAGCTAGCTCACACAGGAAACAGTGATGAAATACCATCCATTTACTCGATTTAACTAAAAAGATCTCAAAGTAACAAATAGTAATAATAACTGGACCTTATGGTCAACGTTTACTTAACTTGCCACGCAAGGCTAAAGAAACAAATAAACTCTTGCAGCGGAACGAAACTCTTCAAATGGCTAATCAACATGCCCACAGACAATCGAGTGAAGAACGCATCATAATCCGCAAAACCTTCATAGTCCTCCTTCTGAAAGAACTCTTGGGCAGCTTGATATTCTTCAGCTGCTGATTAAACAGAGGGCACAAGCCATGAGTACTTTTGAATGTACTCAGCAAACCGTAGGGAATTGTATGCAAATAGTATTCATGCACGGCCTAACAAAGGTTAGTCAGATGGTTTTTTGCGTAAAGCAACATTTATGATAAATACAATAAATAGATTGAAATGCGTAGTTGAAAACAATAATAAATAATTAAACAATTTCTTTGAAACGACTAGTGAACTTCCCATTCACTTCCCAACCCAAACCAAACATAAGTGAATCCCCAATTCACCAATCGACACAAACCACCAAGTGAATGACCTGTTCACCAAACAAACATTATATTCATCAAGTGAACATCCCATCCACACTCCGACTCATTTTAAAGAAACTCTATCTCCCGTGTGAAATCCCCGAGCACGTCCATAACCATGACACGGCTATTCGAATAGTTTTACACTCCGTAGAGTTTGTACAGCTTTCCCCACATGACACGACTTCTCTAGTTTGTTTGGCATCCGTCGATACCACTGCTCACCACCTTAGGTAAGCAGTCTAGAGCACATGACAAGGCCTTTACAAAGCTCCTTCTTAACCCAGTTCTGCTCGCTAAGGTTTCAACACTGAATGTCTTTATCCGACCAAACAGGGCCCCCCCCCTTGCGCCTCCGTGAGAATATGTTTTTCCCATAACTCACACTATCCACGACAGAACCGAAATTAAGACATTGCTAATTAGTTAGCTAAGTCCGTCCCATACCAGACATTTAATGGCCCAGTTTAATGGCGCACAAGATTAAGTCCTTGACAATTTACTCAGGCGAGACTACCACAAACCCACAACATGTTACATCCACATCCCCACTATCCACCAACCACTCACCCGAGCGAAAACCATTTTGTTTAACTAAAACCAATGACAAACCCTGTCATGGCACACAAATTTTAATAGCAGTGGCTAACCACCATGATTCCATATATCATTAAATCAAGATTAAACATTATGACACATGTGATGATGAACCCATCGTAACTAAGCAGAACTAAGCAACTGTATGATACCCATATTGGTGATATAAATATGCCCAACTAAAATTATCCCCGCTAGGGTGACAAAGGATTCATGACATTCAAATAATCAAAGGAGGCATAATGACAATAGGTAATAACTAAACCCAAAACAATTTGTATAAAAATAGCATGCAATTGTATAAAACAATATACTTTTGAAATCATAGGTTCAATATGATCAAAGGACTATGGCTTGCCTTCGAATAAATCTTGAGATTGATCCTGATCTTGGTAGACTCCTCCTTACTCAAAGCTTCCCGAAGTATCAATGTCTAATCGTAAACAAGGCAAATAAACCAAATAAATAAATAACAGAGACAAAACAAACTCCAAAAATTAAATAAAAATCTTAGATAAATAGATCTTGAATTTAGGAATTTGAATGGACTCAATCGGAGTTCGAATGAAAAAGATATGAGCTCTGGAAGATTCACATGAAATAATAGAATCAGAATTTCAAAATTTGGGGAATTGTTTCTCTGAAGGAAAAACAACTAATTGAGTCATGCTAACATCATCGATGATTTTCAGCTGAAAGATAATAAGAAATATGAATTTGACAAGTTGGGCCCACTGTCAATGGCGTGGTGCATGGTGGACTGGATCCATGGACATTTTAGATCGGGTGGGGTTTGGATCTGCCACATGGGCTGATGACTGGATGTGACAAGGATGCCACAGGGGCTAATAAGGTGACATGGCTGCTGATGTGGAGAAGTGAGGTGGCAAAGGCGAAAAATGGAGCAGCCATGCCCAGCGACTGAAGGAGCTCACGGGTGATGACGAAAACGGCAACGCACGGTCGTCCGAAGAAAACCAAAGTGATCACCGGGACAAGGACGACACAGGGAACTCCAGGAGATGATCAGGATGACCGGAGACAAGCTTGAACGGCGGAGGGAAGGAATTGACCGATGTTGAAGGAGAAGCTCGGCGGCGGAGTACCTTGGTGATGGAGAGGCCAAAAGAAAGTGGGGATTAGATGAGAATAAGCTTGGGCACGATACGACGCGCAAAAAGGGCAAAAGGGCTCACCGGGGTATAGATCGGTTAAAGGGCGGCGACGGTCGTTTGTCGGACAAACACGACAACAGTGAAGGAGAGGTCCGCGACCAAAGGCAATGGCGTCACGGTGAAGCCCTCGATGATGCGGTCCCGGAGACGGTGGTGGCTTAAGCAGAGACGGACCAACGACGACGAATTTCGCCGGGGAAGAAGCTTCGGCGGCCTTCAGTCTTTCGGCGATGGCAGCGCAAACAAGACGAGATCGAGACCGAGCTTTTAGGGTTTGGAGAGAGGACGACAGTGCACACGAATTGACGCGGAGGCACTACTTTAAATAGCACTGGAGCTAGGGTTTCCAAAGGAGCCGGCGGTGCTGTTCAACGTGAAGAATGCGGACACCAGGAGCGACCAGGTTGGCATTTACGACGAACGTGGCGGTGGGCCTGAGCAAAGGAATAAAAGAAAAAGGATTGGAGGCTTTGGTTGGGCTTGCGCAAAAGAAAAGCCGAAGGCGGCCGGCTGGGCTTCACACGAGTGACTAGGCCCAAGGGAGAAACGGGACTGCAGGCTGGCTTCTCAGCTACTCACGTGCACCAGGGAAAAACGGAGGGAGGGAGCTAGGCTTTAGCCACGTGGGAGAAACGGCCGGCTGGAAAAGGAAATGGCGGGCCCGGCCAGGAAAACAAAATGAGCGGCCGGAAAACTAAGCTGGGCTGAGAAAATAGAAACGGGCCGGAGAGGAGATTGAGCCCGAGAGACTTTTCTGATATTTCTATTAGTTTTCTTTTTTATATAAAATAGCAGAAAATCCAAATAGCAACTAGAAAATGGCAAATGCACTCGGAAAAATTCTAGAAAAATCTAGAAAATATATCCAAGCACATAGAATCCAAATAAAATAATTTTGATAATAGTTGATGTTGAAATTATTCATATTAAATTGTTTTTTGAACTTTGAAAATTCCAATTAAGCTTTTAACTTTACCAGAAAAATCCAAATGGTTATTTTTCTTTTAAAACTTTAAAACTGACCAAATTTTTGGGATGTTACACCCCATGTTCGCTAACATGTGTCCATATTATTGGTTTGATATCTCCATATCTATGATCCGTGAAACATGGTCATCAACCAATACATATGCTAGTCTATTCATATGTGTCCTCATATATTTTCGACTAGGGATCGCTTTAGAATAATCATCGCAAAGATAAATATAGATTTTCACAATCAAGTCACATACTTGATAATAAATATTAACAATATTATTATTGGAACAGGATAACATATTATCCAATAAATTATAAACATAACGAAATATAATCATCTCTATGATTGCCGCTAGGGTATATCTCCAACAGTCTCCCACTTGTACTAGAGTCAATCATTTAAGTATGTAATACCAATAGCTCTTGTGTGTGCCTCATGTTTTGGTTGTGTAAGAGGCTTTGTCAACGGATAAGTAACATTTAAATCCGTGTGTACTTTGCATATCTTTACATCTCCTCTATCCACAATATCGCGAATAAGATGATAGCGTCTGAGTATATGCTTGGACTTCTGATGAGATCTAGACACCTTAGCCTATGCAATGGCTCCATTATTATCATAATAGAAATCCATTGGGCTCAAGGCACTCAGGATCATACCCAATTCAACAATAAAATTCCTTATCCAAACACCTTCCTTCGCAGCTTTAGAAGCCGCAATGTACTCGGCCTCCGTCGTAGAATCAACAACCGTCTCTTACTTGGAACTTTTTCAACTCACTGCATCTCCATTCAAAATGAATACAAAACCAGATTTCGAACAATAATCATTTTTGTCGGTTTAGAAGCTTGCATCGGTGTAACCATTTACAACGAGCTCTTCATCACCACCATAAACTAGGAACACATCATTAGTCCTTCTCAAGTACTTAAGAATGTTTTTCACAGCTGTCTAGTGACCTTCACTAGGATCAGCTTGATATATGCTTGTAACACTTAGAGCATATGATACATCTGGTCGAGTACATATCATGGCGTACATGATAGATCTAATAGCTGAAGCTAGACCTGTTCACGGGCAACCCGGCTTGGCTTTGCCTCACAATATCGGTCAAACTTAAGGTGAGTACGTGCCATCCTTGTTGGTTAGCTCGACCACTCTTTCTCGATCACGTGACTCAAATTCCCCGACTATGGTTAACTCTTTAGCTCGTATCGGTGATATCGGTGCCCCCGGTAAAAAACAAATACCGGTAACCGAAACCCTAGCATAGAGATATCTCTCCCGTTGCATGAAGGGGCAAATCCCATTTTGATCATCATGCATCGACGTATGTTTCATGACAAATCCAAAAGCTACCTTTATAACTACTCAATTACAGAGTAGCGTTTGGTAACCCCTAACTAAGTTACTACACATCTTGAGTGCGTGCGATGACCTCAAGTCTAAGGATATAGCGTACGCATTGTAAATGAGACCAACTGATGACATATAAGAATATAACATTCTCGCAGTGTCTCATGGTGGTTCGATCTAACCCCATGTTCGCTAACATATGCCCATATTATTGGTTTGATATCTCCATATCTATGATCCGTGAAACATAGTCATCAACCAATACATATATTAGTCTATTCATATGTGTCCTCATATGTTTTCAATTAGGGATCACCTTAGAATAATCATCGCAAAGATAAATACAGAGTTTCACAATCGAGTTACATACTTGATAATAAATATTAGCGATATTATTCTTAAAACAAGATAACATATTATCCAATAAATTATGAATATAACGAAATATAATCATCTCTACCATTACCTCTAGGCACATCTCCAACAAAATCCTCCTCCCCACCCCTTCTCCCCCCCCCAGAGCTCCAACCCCGACCATCGCCTCAGGGTATATGTCGTCGACCTCCCCCATGGGCTCAACTACGACCTCCTCGATCTCTACTGGTCGCTTCCTGCCGCCGACTCCCGTATCCCAGCCTCCTCTGACCCTGACCGCCTGGCACCACACACCCACCCGTCCTACCCAAACAACCCCTGATCAAGCAATTCAAATCGGCGAAAGGGATTTTTACCGCAGACAATTTTTAAATGGGGGCGTCTGATCGATTCTACCAAAATTAAAAAATTGGCCAATTTAAATGAAATTTTCAATTTTTTTTGAATTTGTCAGATTTTAAATTCAAAATAAAATCAAATTCAAACAAAAATCATCAACTGAGCAAGTTAGCATGGTAGCAAGATTCAAATGGGCTTGTATTACTTCACTCATTCATCAACTGAACAAAATTGAAGAAAATTTGTTTTTTTTTTACAAAATTCATCCAAACTTGAAAATTCGGAACCGGTTTGCCAAACTAGGAGGGGGGCGCCGATAGCAGTGATACAACCGATTATCGGCCGATAGTTAAATCCCTGGCGCCGAGTACTGGCTCCTGGCCTCCCTCCAGCCGGTTTCCGCATCCGCCAACTCCGCTGTGAGGGTCGTCGCGGACTGGAGGGACACCGATGTCGTGTTCGTCCCGTTCTTCGTCACGCTGTCCGTCAAGATGGAGCTCGGGTGGGGCGCCAAGGGTGCATTCCACAGGAAAGAGGGGAATGGCGACTACCGTCGCTAGCGGGAGGATGTCGACCGTGTCACCGCGCAACCCGTGTGGCTGTTGGATTTTTATATGGCTTTCAACATTTATTGTGGTTATTATCTGTTTTAATTCAATGTGGAATATAGATATATGTGATAGGGAATTATTCGATGTGGAATATAACTCGAGGAATAAATACTCGAGGTGTCGAGGACGGCTGTGCTGGAATAGGTAGACATATTTATTAAGATCGAGTCTACTGGAATTTAATATGCATGCGCATGATTAATCCGGATACAGCACAAGGCGGAATATCTGGGTTTGTTTTGCAGGATCGGCTCTGCAAGCTATTGACCCACATGATCAGATTGGAATTAATCTCGTAAACAATCTAATCATGGCACATGACTCACACATGTGTGCTAGGGACTAATATATTTTAGACTCATTAAACTGGCCTGTCTGATCGTGGTTGGTGACATGGTTTAGGAGTCTCACGGTGTACCAGAAACAGGTGGGTCAATTATAACATCTGGAAGTGGAGTCTATAAATAAGTCCCTACCCTCTAGCCTCATTATGCAATTGTGAGCGGCACCACAGAAAAGGCAGAGGAATAGAGGGTAGACCAAATAGACACCACAAAATCAATTTAGGGTTTGCTCAAAACCCAACATTGGTATCAGAGCCGACGGCGGCACGCTCGCACGAAGTTCATCCACGACAGAATCCAAATCAACGACTCGGAAGGCTTCATCGCTCGTGGACATCTCAATCACGCACGCCTCCATCATGAAGCAGTCGGCGTCTCTTCATCCTGGTTCCGCGCGACGTGATCTAGGAAAAGAATCGACGTGTGCGCCTTGGGCCGACATGCTGTCCTCTGCCTATGAGGTGTGGAGCAGCACATCTTCCGTCAAATTGGTCGTGCTGTCTCCTGTGAAGAAATTCTCCCGTGAAGCAATTCCCATAGCATCCTGAAGTGCAGCAAAAAAAAAAGAGGCAGCAAGCCATCATTAATTAAAGGCAAGCCATCATATCATCTTTTGATTATTCAATTCCAAGTTGATTATTCAATTCAAAGGTGACAGGAAGACAACGCTTGTCCACGTTGATTATTCAATTCAAAAGTTTGCGCAAAAGAAGACAAACATTATTTCTTTCACCGTTCTGGAACTTCTGGTTATCTGTTCTAAAGCTACAGATCCAAGTATCTCGCAATGGCAACCAATAGCCTTTTTTTCTGAACTGCTTAGATCTTACAAATTGGATGGCTCAAATTTCACGGTTTGGAAAAGAAAAAGCACGTTTTTGCTTTCTGCTGAAAACATTCATTATGTTATAGACAAAAACAAACCAGAAGAGCCAGAAAAAATGCCACTGTCGGGGAAAAAAAGAATTATGTAGAAGAATACGAAAATTGGACAAGAGATAATAAAAGGGCACGTATTTTTATGTTGGGATCAATGACTGATTCTTTAGCTACTGAGTATGAAGGTGAACAGAATGCACGGAAGATAATGCGTAATCTGGAACAAGATTTTGGTGAGGTATCTTTTATTGAAGTGCGTAATCTTGTTAATCGTTTTCTCTCCACCAAGATGTATGATGGCACTTCAATTAATGAGCATCTTAACAAACTCTATATTTTAGCAGAGGAATTAAAAAATACTGGCTATCCTTTTTTCTGAAGAAGTGCAGGTTATGGTTGTTCTGAACTCTTTGCCAAATTCATGGGAATAATTTAAGATATCTTTCTATCATTCTGAAAGGATACTCAATATGCGCACTCTGAGGCATTATTTGCTTATGGAAGAAGATAGAAAACTCTCTCAGGGAAAAGGAAGGAATAATCACAATTCTGAGTTACACCTTGGAGAGGAAAAAGGTACTAATAAAAGAAATTGGCATAAGAGGAAGTCTAATGGTGATTTGAGAGAAAAGCTTAACAAGAAACGCGATCGGGATGATCGTGGAAATTTTAACTCAGTACAGAGGAATGATAAGTATAGAATTTCAAGTGTCACAACTGTGGTCAGTATGGGCATTTTAGAGCTGATTGCAGGAAAAAGAAGCAGAATGAGCAAAAGAATCAAGACAAGCAACCAGTTGAGCGCAAAGGCGATTCATCGCCTAACGGTATGTCTAATATTTTTGTATGCACTGAATCTTTATTTACTACTACTTTTCCAAATAGTTGGGTTATTGATTCTGGTGCTACGTCTCATATTACTAAAGATAATAGAGCTTTTACTTCTATGCGAACAATTCCAAGGGGAAATAGATATATCTTTTTGGGTACTGATGCCAAAACTGATGTACATGGAATTAGAAATTATGTCCTGGAACTCCCCAATGGAGGAAAATTATTATTACATGACACTTTATATTCACCTAGCATGAGAAGGAATTTAATCTCTGTTGCTCAATTAGAATCTATTGGTTATGATATACAGTTTCGAAAAGGTAAAGTTAAAATATTGCTCAATAGGAAATTAGTGCATACTGGAACTCGTCATGAAGGTCTTTATTTTCTTGATGAGCTATCAAATGATGACAATATTGATTGCTTGGTTGGTGAAAATAACTCCATAGTGAGGAATACTAATAATAGGCACACGTGCTTGGAATCTTATTTATGATATTTACGACTTGGTCATATATCTAAAAACAGAATTAAGAGGCTTATTAATTCTAGAATTTTGCACTTTAAGTGGGAGGATTTTGGTATTTGTGAGGCATGTATAATGGGTAAGATGACTCATGCGCCTTTTCCAAAGGCGGAAAGATCAAATGAGCCTCTTGCCATTATTCATTCTGATATTTGTGGTGAGATGTCTACTCCCACTAGAGGACAAAAGATTTACTTTATCACATTCATTGATGATCATTCAAGATTTGGCTATGTGTATCTTCTTAAACATAAGTCGGAAGGATTTGATGTATTCAAGTCATTTAAAACTGAAGTGGAAAATCAATTGAATAGAAAGATCAAAGTTTTGAGAACTGATCGTGGAGGAGAATACACTTCAGGAATATTAAATAATTTTTGTAAAGAGCACAGAATTATTCATCATTATACCATGCCTTACACTCCACAACAAAATGGAGTGGCTGAGCAGAGGAATAGAACACTTATGGATATGGTTAGATTTATGATGGTTTATTCAGATCTTCCTTTATTTTTTGGGGTGAAGCTTTACATACTATTGTTTATTTATTAAATCATTTGCCATCTAAAGCTGTAACAGTCACTTCTTATGAGTTGTAGATTGGAAGAAAACCCTCACTTCGCCACTTAGCTGTTTGGGGTTGTAATGCACAAATTAGAGTGCCAAATCAAAACCGTACAAAATTACAGCCTAAAAACACACAAGGAATTTTTATTGGTTATTCTTTGGAATCAAAAGGGTATAGGTTTTATGACTAAGAAAAGGATAAACTGGTGGAAAGTAGGGATGCAATATTTTTAGATCAAAACACACCTCGTCGTGCTAAGCGGGCGAGGGTGAAATTATTGGCAACTCCACCTGAAACACAGATGGATACATCTGGAATTAATTTTCACACTGAAGGAGGTTCAGCTTCTGAAGAAAATGCAAACCAAACTCCCAATGCTAACATGCTTAGGAGAAGTGGGAGGAATTTTAGTACACCCCAATATCTCGATGATTATTATTTGTTCTTAGGGGGAGTTCACTCTAAAATTTTAGATTTAGAGGAAGAACCAAAGACTTATAAAGAAGCAATAAGCTGCTCTCAATCAAAACTATGGGTGGAAGCAATGCGGGAAGAATTAAACTCGATGAAAAGGAATAAAGTTTGGGAACTTGTTGATCTACCAAACAACCGTAAACCCATAGGTTGTAAATGGATTTTTAAAAGGAAATTGAATGCAGCAGGTTTAGTGGAAAAATATAAGGCTAGACTTGTTACTAAAGGCTTTACACAAAGGGAATGTATTGACTTTGTGAAAACTTTTTCTTCTGTTGTAAAGTTTACTTCAATTCGTATTATTAGTGCTTTGACGGCTTATTATGATCTTGAACTCCACCAAATGGATGTTAAAACCACTTTTCTTAATGGCCTTTTGGAGGAGGAAATATATATGATATAACCGGAAGGTTTTGGAGAAAAAGGAAATGAAAATAAGGTTTGCAAGTTGAATAGATTAATTTATGGTCTTAAATAAGCTTCACGTCAATGGTATATTCTTTTTGATAATGCTATCACGTTATATGGTTTTTCAATGACGGAAGGTGATCATTGCATATATAAAAAAGTTATGGGTAATTGTTTTGTCTTACTGTCTTTATACGTTGATGATATTCTCATTGCTTCTAATGATAAAAATACATTGATGGAAGTGAAAACTTGGTTGTCTTCTAAATTTGATATGAAATATATGGGAGAAACTTCCTATGTGTTAGGAGTTGAAATACATAGAGATCGGAATAAAAGGATTCTTGGGTTGTCTCAAAAGGCATATCTTCGAAGTGTTTTAAAATGATTTTCTATGGAAAATAGCAAACCTGTTAATGTACCTATTGTAAAGGGAACTAAACTCAGTGAGGAATTATGTCCAAAAAAACTCCTGAGGAAAAAGCTAGAATGAATGGTATTCTTTATTCTTCAGCTTTGGGATGTCTTATGTATGCTATGTTATTTATACGACCTGACCTTAGCCATGCCATTGGAATTCTTAGTAGATATCAAAAGAATCCTAGGGAAGAGCACTGGAAACAAATCAAATATGTACTGTGTTATATCAAAGGAACTATGGATTATTCATTATGTTTTAATGGTCATAATCTTCAGCTGTAAGGTTATACTGATGTTGATTGGCAAGGGGATCCAGATGATCGAAAATCAACTTCTGGTTATCTATTTACTTTGGCAGGAGGTGCTATTTCTTGGTGTAGTAGGAAACAGAATTCAGTTGCTCTTTCCTCTATGGAAGCTGAATACATTGCTTTGCATCTGAAGCGACAAAGGAAGGTGTATGGTGAGGGAATTTCTTGCATCACTTAAGGTCGTGGAAAGTGCATCACAACCTGTCACTATTTTTTGTGATAATCAGGCAGCGATCAAGGTCTCAAAGGATCCTAAATTTCATAGTAAAAGTAAACACATTGAAGGAAGGTATCACTATATTCGTGATGTAATAAATAGACTCAAATCTATTCGTTTGGTTTATTTGCCTAGCATTGATATGGTTGCAGATCCACTGACTAAGCCAGTTAGTTAGGAATTATTTTCTAAGCATGTTAAAGACATGGGACTTCAGTTTATTGATTGAAATGTTTTCAGCTAAGTGGGAGATGTTGGATTTTTATATGGCTTTCAACATTTATTGTGGTTATTATCTATTTTAATTCAATGTGGAATATAGATATATGTGATAGGGAATTATTCGATGCGGAATCTAACTCGAGGAATAAATACTCGAGGTGTCGAGGACGGCTGTGCTGAAATAGGTAGACATATTTATTGAGATCGAGTCTACTGGAATTTAATATGCATGCATATGATTAATCCGGATACAGCACAAGGCGGAATGGCTGAGTTTGTTTTGCAGGATCGGCTCTGCAGGCTGTTGACCCACATGATCAGATTGGAATTGATCTCGTAAACAATCTGATCATGGCACATGACTCACACATATGTGCTAGGGACTAATATATTTTAGACTCATTAAAATGGCCTGCTGATCGTGGTTGGTGACATGGTTCAAGAGTCTCACGGTGTACCGGAAACAGGTGGGTCAATTATAACATCTGGAAGTGAAGTCTATAAATAGGTCTCTACCCTCTAGCCTCATTATGCAATTGTGAGAGTGGCACCACGGAAAAGGCCGAGGAATAGAGGGTAAACCAAATAGACATCATAAAATCAATCTAGGGTTTGCTCAAAACCCAACAGTGGTGGTGGTCCGGCGGCCACGACCATGTCTTCTTCCTGACAGGTAATTCGGTGGGGGGATTGGAAATTTCCCGCGAGTGAGTTTGAGTCGATCGAAGTGCCATTAATGACGAGGGTCATTGTTTAGGTTAATCCTCCATTGCTGCCAATTTGTGTATATTTAACCAGTCTAGTTACATTACATAGGTGTTGTCGTCTCGTCATCGTTGTTTATTGTGCTCAACACCAATTCTCATCAAGATAGGTTTTCAGATAGTTTTTCAGATCTGATCTAAATCAAACAAAGCCCTTGAATAATCAGGTCAAGGTTCACTTAGATTTGCACGATTGGCCCAGATGATCGGTGAGTCTTTGAAGCGATATTTCTGCAAATTGCATTTTCGACAATGATATTTAGAAGGGTTAGCTAATCGACTCTGCATAAAGGCTCCAAATCATCTTCTGTTGTGTTAGTTATTGGCTAGATGACAGGGTTCGGGTAAGGGCATTAATGTCTTGTCGTGTGATTGTAACAGCAAAAACCGAAGGATATTATTAAAATAATCAAAACGGGGTAGTTAATTAAGGATCAAACTAAGCGAGTGGTAAAAAAAGTAATTACATCGGGGATAAGGATATAATCTTGAAATGCATTTAAGCGAAGGGTAAATAATCAATTTACAAGAACTATGGATAGTAGTGGTGGCACTGGTGATGGCTCCAATAACATTGGAAGTGATAATTAACCATGCATACACTTGGACTTCTCAAAGTATGTAATGTTCCTAGTTTTTGTATAAAATAAACCCTTTACAAGTTCATCAATAACAAACGTTGTATTTCTTTAAATGATAGGATAATATTGAAGTCTTCTTGTTTTCGACGAACCCAAGAAATAAAAATAAAGTTGTGGCCAAAGGAGGTTTAGTGAGTAAAGATAAAACATATGTGGTTGGAGGAGACATGCTTGGAGATGAATATTTTGGAGTTGCTGTTCACGCTGTTACAAATATTGGCGATGAAAGATTGCTTAGACCATATGAAAATATACATACAGTAAGAGATGCTATTGGTTGTGTTGTTGCTTGGCCTCGGTCATATGTAAGTCCGTTTTCATATAATCATTGAGTACATTCCAATCTTTGATAGTTGCTTAAACTCTATTATTCATGAAGAACCTTTGCGCTTTTTAGGTCAAAAGAGCTAAGAAAACAGCTTTAAATCAATCACAAAATAACCTGGTATGTTACATTCTTCTAATTTTATCAAATAAACTTGTCATCTTACACTTTTCTAACCAGGACATTTATTTATTTTTCAACCGGCTTTGTAGGATAATTGAGGACTATAAAGAGAATGCAATGGAGATGGAGGAGCTAGCTTATAAATAGATTCCAACTATTTAGAAAAAATTTTGTGTCAATCCATAGGATCTTTTCCTGATTTATCTGCACCTTTTTTATATGGATGTTTGATTTAGTTGTGAACTCCACTTGCTGTAAATTCAAATATTTGTTGTTGCTATGAAATGCATGCATGCTCTACAGTTTTCTTAGTTTGATGATTGTGAGAATATGATGCTTCCATGTGAAGACATGTGCTCTACCGTTTTCTATTTTTTTTGGATGAGGTGGAATAATGTCTTCATATGACGATATATGTTTCTGTTTGTAGCAAAATACGCAAATCAAATTCGAAATAATCCAATTAAATTCGAAATAATTTTTTTCACAGTAAGATACCCAAAAGACGCTTTTGCGTACCTAGAGACGTATATAACGTCTCTACAAAATGTGTATAAATTGTGCACACATGAATTGAATAAATTTGTAAAAGCGTCTCTATGTTTGTTGGCACGCAAATTAGATGTGTCTATATCAGTAAAGACGTTATGTAAGTGTATGTACTAAAACGTCTCTACATACATAGACATGAATTTTAACGTCCCTATAAAGCGTCTTATATCCTGTACACATGTTTTACAAGCGTCTCTACGGTTCTTGTCACGGTACGTGGGGAGGCACTCCAAGCACGCTTTATAAAAACGGCTCTACGGTTCTCTGGAGATGAAATAACACATCTCTAGCCTATAGATTGGACGTCTCTACATGGATGTTGTGTTGTAGTGTGATTGGATCTTTTTGAATACCAAATCACCTACAGCAAAGCTACAAGGTTAGACCTTACGATCGTAGTATTTGCATGGGGCTTGTTGGTAGACTGTCGAATGGATTAAGGCTTGATTCCTCTATTCTTCTTCAGCTCGAAGTTGTTCATGGCCGGAGTCGTTGCAATTTTCAACCCTTATCGACCGAATCTTTAGTTCAGGTAGTGTAGCCCGACTACCAGTCGTGTGAATTGCCCATAATACTGAAGGTAATTCTTTTACCCAAGCCCTCGAGCACTTTATAAGCTGGTTAAAAACTCGAGTTTTAATTCTCTGCATAATTTGATCATTCGCCCTTTCGATTGCCCCATTGCTTTGTGGATGGATGACAGAGGTATAACATAGCTTTGTACCTAATTCTACGCAAAATTCTTGAAATTTTGCGCTCAAAAATTGTGTACCATTATCTGTGATGATTCGACTTGGAACACCAAATCGAGTGATCACATTTTTCATCATAAATTTCTTGATTGCTTCTGTTGTTATCCCAGTCACAGGTTTGGTTTCAATCCATTTTGTGAACGTATCAATAGCCACAAAAAGAAACTCGAAACCCCCTAGTGCTTTTGGGAATGGTCCTAGGATATCGAGACCCTAGGTTGGAAAAGGCCAAGAAAGAGGTATGGTTTATAATACTTGAGTCGGTTGGTGTATTTGCCTACTATAAAACTAGCATTGTACATATTTTTTAACAAGCTCTTTAGCATAATGGAGGGCTATTGGCCAGTAGAAACCTTATCGAAAGGCTTTTCCGACCAACATTCTGTAAGAAGCATGTGTTCCACAGATGCCTCCGTGTATTTTTTTAAAGAGATTTAATCCTTCTTTCTGCGATATGCATCGCATGAGAACCCCTTGAGTACCTCGCTTGTAGAGGACTCCTTCGATCAAAGTATACATTTTGGTCTTACGAGATAAACGATCAGCCTTAAGATCATCATTGGGTACTGTGCCCATCTGAAGATACTCGTAGATTGAATTCATCTAGGTATCTTCGTATTATAAGGAGGTTGTCTCAATAGGAGATGTCTCTAGTGTTTTGACTAGGGACGACTTTTGGAATTATTTTAAGAAGACTCCTTGTGGTATTGGTGATTGAGAAGAAGCCATTTGAGCTAACTGGTCAGCAAGGGAATTATCCTTTTGAAAGATATATTGTACCTTGAAACAAAAAAAACATGCTTTCTGACTTCCGATAAGAACTGAGACATGGTCGTATTAGTGCATTGGTACTCTTTTTTGACATGATTCACGACCAGTTGAGAGTCTCCTCTCACGAGTAGTCATCGAATCCCGACTGCTTTCGCTGCTCGTATGCCAGCCAATAAACCTTCGTACTCTGCCACATTATTAGTAGTAGGAAACTTTAATTGAATAGCATACTTTAAGATTTCTCTTGTAGGAGATACCAGGACCACCCTAGCCCCCGGACCACTTATCCTTAGTGACCCATCAAAATACATTGTCCACTGGTCGTGGAATTCGTACTGGATCCCTGAACAGGTTCAAGATTTGTCTATTCGGCGATAAAGTCTGCCAAGATCTGGGATTTAATGGCCATTCGGGACATGAAATGGAGGTTGAACTCTCCAACTTCAACCGACCATTTTGCCATGCACCCCGTTGCTTGAGGACTTCTCCTAAGGGAAACTCACACGACATGATTAATTTGTGCACTTGGAAATAATGCCTCAGTTTCCTCGAAGATATAAGGAGGGCATATAGAAGCTTTTGGACCTGAGGGTAATGCTCCTTAGGCTCATGTAAAACTTCACTAATGTAATAAACTGATCATTGAACGTTTTTACATTCTGCAACCAGCACTGCACTCTCTGCTTGTGGCGTAGTAGCTAGATATATTAAGAGTGTCTCTTCTAATTTCGGAGAAAATAGAAGAGGAGAACTTGTAAGATACATCTTGACATCCTCGAACGCATTATTTGCCTCCTTTGACAACTCGAAACCCTCATGTTTTCTCCAAAGTTTAAAGAAAGTAAGTCATTTTTCTCCCAGTCGTGCAATGAAACGACTTAAAGCCACCATGCATCCTGTAAGTTTCTGGACTTCTTTCTTTGTGGTCAGAGGGCATATTTGTTCAATGGCTTTTATCTTTGCAGGGTTTTCTTCAATTCCTCGTGCAGAGACAAGGAATCCAAGCAACTTTCTTAAAGAGACTCCGAATACACACTTTTCATGATTGAGTTTCAAATGGTGTTTTCTAAGGTTATCGAATGTTTCTTGCAAGTTGGAAATATGATTAAGGCGCTTTATGCTTTTTACGACTAGTTCGTCAATATAGGCTTCCAAATTTCGGCCTAGTTGAGGAAGGTAGGTCTTTTGTATCGAGCATTGAAAAGAAGTGCCAGCATTTTTTAGACCAAATGACATCTTGATATAGCAAAATATTCCAAATGGTGTAATAATACAGTCTTTTCTTCATCATCTAGGTACATACTTATCTTATGATAACTAGAATATGCATCTAGGAAACTTAATATTTTTCAACCAGTAGTAGAATCAACCAACTGATCAATACGAGGAATAGGAAAATCGTCTTTCGGACAAGCTTTATTAAGATCAATAAAGTCTACAAACATACGCCACTTACCATTAGACTTTCTAACTATTACAGGGTTTGCCAACCACTCTACGTGACTGACTTCTCTTATGAAGCCTGCTTTAAGTAGCTTGTCCAATTCAGATTTGATGGCATCTCGTCGATCAGGTGCGATTCTCTATAATTTTTATTTTACGGGTTTCTTGTTAGGCCGTAGAGCTAACATATGTTCGATCACCTCCTTGGGGACTCCAAACATGTCGGATGCTTGCCACATGAAGACATTTGCATTTGCTCAGAGGAAGGTGACGAGGGCGTCTTCCTATGCGGGGTCAGAAGTGACCCCGATGCAAACGGTCTTCGAAGGCTCCTCTATAATCAGTGGAACTTCTTTGACTTAGTCATTCAGCTTTGGTGCAACTTTAGGCTTCGTCTGCTTGTTCGAAGGTTGCCCCTTCCTTGCTTCTCGAGTTGGTATTTGGCCAACTATCTCGAGGGATTTGTGGTCGCATGTAAGCGCCATCTTTTTATCACACCGGACTGTGATTACTTCTTTGGGACCTATTATCTTAAGACATTAATAATCGTAATGAGCAGCCATTGGGAATCGTACCGGAGTTGATTGACCAAGTATGTTATTATATAACGTGTCAAAATCAACCACATCAAAAGAGATTTTCTTTGTACTGAAATTGCTTAGTGACCCAAACGTTACAGAAAGAAAAACCTAACCAATGGGTTTGACCAAAGACCCCGGTACGATCCTATGAAATGAGTATTGTACAGGTTTGATCTTTGTTCTGAGAATTTGCATCTCGTCCAGGGCACTCATAAAGAGTATATTCAGCGAACTGCCACCATCAACTAACACACGATTGACACAACAGTTGTTGATAGTGGGCTCGACCACGATCAAAAAATGACCAGGTCAAGTAGAAGGGATCGGAAAGTCACCTTTCTTGAAAGCGATGGCGATTTTTGACCACTTTGGTACTTTATTAACAAGAGGATGGTCGATAGAATTTACCTCACGTTCGACAACTTTGAGCTGCCGTTTCGACTCGTATGCCAAAGATTCTCTATAGATGTGATCGATGGTGTGTTCTAGATCTTGGAATGGCATCTCCTCATCATCACCCGACTGTTTTTGACCACTCGTTTGCCTCACCTCTTCAAGTGTAGGAAGTGGTTCCTTGCCGGAGTAGTAATCCTCGAGTTTCCGCTGAAAAAATTGGCAATTGCGAAGGTTATGTCCTTTCTTTTTGTGGAAAGGACACCACCTAGGCTTGTCATTCTTCTGTTCGGGGTGTTTACCTTTGCTCCGTTTGGGATATGGTTTGAAGGCCCGAGGCTCTTTGCGCTTTTGGCTGGAGGCTTTTGGCATTTAGTTTTGTTCTTGGATTTCCTAGCCTTTTTTATCTTTTTTTCTTGCTGCCTTCGCCCACTCCTCGAGTGTCATTACCATCACGATCAATCGTGGATTCCATTCAACTGCTTCTGCAGTAGTTGCATAATGGTCGACCATTTCAAAGAACTCGACGATGGTAGCCAAAGGATTTAGAGCGATATCCTTTGTTATCCTTCGATTGCGGACTCCCAGCTTGAATGCTCTGATGAAAGAAGAGACAGAAACTTCAGGAATTGAATTGTGAACCTAACTAAAACGTCTAATAAATTGGCGCAAGGTCTCATGAGAATTTTGTCGTGTCTTGAGCAGGTCATCCTCCTTTCCTGGGCAGTTGTATGTGCCCTACAAGTTGGCTAGTAGTAGATCGCAGAGGTGCTGCCACAAATATATCGACTCGTGTGGCTGATTTAACAGCCACAATCGAGCAGATCCTTCGAGACCAGTAGGAAGATAATTGGCCATGACATGCTCTCCTTCTCCTGCTGCTCGAACAGCGGTGGTATAGATTTGAAAAAAAATCGATGGGATTTTGTGACCCATCAAACTTCTTCATGTTCACTGGTCGGAACCGTGGTCGCTAGCGAACTGCTTGAAGGTCAGGCGAAAACACCCGACATTCGGTAATAATATCATGACGCCTTTTTTGCGAGAAAGAAGGGTTGATGTCACCAAGCGATCATACTCGACGATAACAAGTGGTAAGTGTACCTGACCTATCATAGGTTTCAGTCCTATGAGGGTAATACTCCTCGTACTCCATTTGCTGTTGCAGATTCCTCGGAAGAAGTGGCGAATGACCACTTTCCATAGGAGTTTGTTGATCACCAGTTGTTCAAGTGACCCTTCTCCGACTAGAGTCGTGGTTAGGAGACCGACCAGACCTATGGTCTTGTCATTCTCTACGAGAAGAGTTATCTGAACGACTAGCGTTCGATGGAATTGTCCCGGTATGACTACCAAAATAGTGTTGTCAAGTCCGCTCAAGCTTGACCATCGCGTCCCGAAGTCTTCATGCGATCTCTTGAGTGAAAAGGTCATAGCCTGGCGCTTGTCCAAGCTCTTGAGTCGGGTTTTCGATTAGGTCATTGATTCATTGAAGTTCTTGAGCTTCCTTTGACCGGTATTGGATACGCCCAAGTAAAGTCCTATGAGTAGCAATTCTTCTTCTCCAAATGGTTTCATGATCATCAACGTCTGAGTCAACCAGAGCATGCCTAAGTGGAGACCAATCATTTCTAGGATTTCAGCCACGCTCATGAAGGTGGAGATCATGTTCATCACCCGAGGCATCCTCGCCATCACCACGAGAGCCCGAAGTGAGTGTGCGATGGGAAGCATCCCTAGCCCTACCTCTTGGAGAGAGATTAGGATCTGAGGGAAGGACAAAGACCTCCTGGATGCTATTATCTTCACTTGCGTCTGAGTCCTCCTGACTCGAGGAGTGGTCGAAAGACAACGCCTTGCGACTTAGAGTAATCCCCTCTAGGAAGGGGAATTCCGAGTTATAACTGTCTCCAACTGAAGGTGAACCCTACGGGGCTGTGGTCGAATCTGTAGGTGAAGCAGGCTCGACAATGCACCTCGTGGGGGTAACGAAGGGTGGCGGTTATCAGGTGTTGATTGAGTGCTGGAATTGTTGTGCTAGATCAGACGACCACAGACGGGGTTGAACATTTAGAGGGGGAACCCTCGCCATGCTCTGTACTCACCGTGGCACAATCCTAACCCTGGTCGGATGGACCCTTGCCCTTTGAGGAGTCCGGTTCCTCATCTGGGCGTAATATTGTAGGGGAGAAAGATCCCTCATCAACCTTGTCTACAGTATGGCCTCCTGGGTCTAGTGAAAGATCCCTAGAAATGGTGTTGCCATCAGACGAAATGATGCTCTGCTCGCACTCGTAGCAGGCATCCATGTCCAGTTCTACGTAGTCTGCCAAATCGAACTAATTCTCCTCATTCTATCCTCCTGCCATGAAAGCATCAGAGTTGAAAAATGAAGATGATTTGTCAAAAAGGAAAAAAACCAGAAGATCCCTACGGACGGCGCCAACTGTCGATGGTTTAGTATTGATTTTACGAATGAATGCTGAGGACTTTCCTTGAGTTAGATCCACACAGAAAAAGACACAAAAAAATTATATAGGTTCGGGCGTTCTCTTGATAGAATAATGACCCTACTCCTATGTTGTTGTATTGACTATGCTTTATAACAGGGAAGATATCACTAGAACTAGGACTTAATGACTCCTGTCTGTTGATTGTGTCTCTTATCGATTCACTTCTCTGATCAATTCGCTTCTCATCTTCCTCCGTCCACCAACTTTACCCCTTATATAGCGCATGAAGGGGTGGCAGTTATTCACGCCAAGAGGCACCTTGTCGTTTGATGTAATGCATACGTTTAAGAGTGGTAATTGTCAGAGACTAACCCTCCCACATCACCTTGTAGTAATGTTAGAGACAGAGGGTTAATACATGTAGTTATCCCAAAGAATAATAGCATATATTAACTACTGTGTATATTAAATATAGCGCATAAGTGTCCCTAGTCGATTGGGCTCATATGTCTACAGGCTTTGTTGACTATAGGGTAGTCATAGTTGACCAGGTCGTAGTAAATCTTACAACCATGAGGTTGTCGTAGTATGGCTTACGACCATGAGGTGGTCGTAGGAAATCTTACGACCACTAGGTAATCGTAGAAGTACTTACAACCATATAGGATGGTCGTAAAATGGTTTACGACCACTCGGCTAAGCTTCTCCCTTATTAATGATAAGGGGTATCCTTATGAAACATGAAGATATTGCTATCTATAATAATAACTACAGATAAATAATTTAATTAATTAAGGATGATTAGATCCTCGTCATCTTGCTTTTCCTAATTATTTAAAAATGTTTCCTAAAAGCTGAAGGAACAAAATACTTTTTGAGATAAACTAAAAGCTGATAAAATAATGGGGTTAATTTTATTAAAAACTAGATAAAGTAAGGAGCCTCCCCAAAAAAAATTATGATTTTTGGAGCTCGTTTACAATTTTTGTAAAATCCGTCAATACTTCAGCCTTTTCAAAAATTCCGAAATCTATTTCTTTATCCCACCCGTTTCTTGGGCTGAAAGTCAACTACGGCCCACCTCTCCTCACTCCAGCCTGACGCCAACTCGGCCCAGCCGCAACCCGCTTCTCCTCCCTGGGCCCCCTCTCGCTAACACGCCGGGCCCACCTGCTAGCACCCTTCTTCCACCTCGCCCCAATGCCACCATGTCGAAGTTCCAAGATCAGAGCTATACAAAGATCGCCGCAAAAGTCGAGTCGTTGTCCACCACAAGCACCCATGGGAGACGACCGTCATCACCCTGGTCTCACCTGCTCTACCTACCATTTCACTCCTCCTGACAAATACTGTCGCTCGAGTTACTCGCAAGAAACCGAGGATGGTCGTGAGTTCCCGTTGAGCTTTTTGTCCCTGTCTCGCCATTTAAAGGTCGCCTGACCGTGCCAAGAACCCTAGCCGCCATTGTCATTAAAATTTTGTCCATTGACATTGAGTTCCCACCACTGGTTTAGCCAGAACGCATCGTCGTCCTGAGCTGCGGCGCACACACTCCGCCGCGGCCTAAACCTTTTCTAGTGAGCAAACCCTGCGACACATGCATCATCCCGCACTACCTTGCCCACTCTCTCAAACCCCTCACTCGTTTTACCTTCTAGTGCAATGTATCTCCGAACCCACGTCGTCTTCTCCAACTCTGGTACCACCAACGCTGTTGAAGATCTCTATGCCCGGTGAGTCTCTAGCAGCATCATGGTCGGTTTGACCTTTGCCTCGCCTTCCTAAACTCGCTCGCATGCTCCTTTACAGCTATTATCGTATGTGCTTGGCTGTCACCGTGGGCCCCTTCGTCGCTGCCACTGCCAGACGTCCTCCCTTCTCTGGTCAGTCTCCGACCACACCAAGGTCACTTATCCCATCCTTGTGCCCTCCTGAACCTATTCCCATGCTCCATTGTAGCTCATTCCCTCCAAGGAACTTAGCCCCCATGAAGCCCATCGCAGCTACCTCTATCCACCACCATCTGTCCACCCCAAACCTTCTCTGACCTCATCAACACCACCCTCGTGATCGTGGTAAGCTACTAATGCAGAAGCACTCCACAATTTGGCTTAAGCGAGGTGTTTACATTGTTGTCACCAACGTTATCCATGGCGTTGTCGCGGGACATCACCGCTGGCTTGCCCCTGATGACCCTAGGTCCCCAAGCCACCTTCCTTAACTATGCAGAGACCTCTTGGCCTTATCCTAAGTCCCAGATCCTGTCATCTTAATTTAGCTCCCGCGTCGACCCGTCTTGAGCCCGAGCCACTCGGTCGCTTCTCGATGCTGTAGCGCTGCCCCCGTCCACCTCTCAGACTGTTATCACCTCCCAAACATCGCCATGACCTCCTCACCCATTCCTGAGCTCCTCCATGCCTCCCTATGCCTGCCTCACCGCCGATGAGCTCAAAAACGAGCTCGACCATGGCCGGTCTCTCCTCCCCTACTCTCTCTAACTAGTTGGCCCCACTAGCTGATTAGTTTAGCGCTAATGGTAGTGGTTAAAAGTATTAAGTCGATGACATGTGGGACCAGCTAGTTAATTAATCCAAAAAATCTAATTTAACTGAGTTTTAGAAACTGTGTCAATGACATATGGGCCCTACTACTGTGAAAACATGTTCATGAGCCCAGTTCACCCTAGACCGACCCCAGTTATCAGGGCTTAACCTAGGTTAATGATTAAGTTCAGATTAATTAATTATTTAGTGACTAATGAGTCATTGACATGTGGGACCACACACTGTTTTAATAATTAAAACGTGATTTAAAACCCGAGAGACTCACATGTAGGACCCACGTGTAAGAAAATGATTTTCAAAAAAATGGAAAAGCCACTTTTAGTCCTAGAGAAATACATCTCCTCTGTTAGAAAGCGTAGAGAAAGTACACCTTCGACGCCACCTCTTTTTCTAATTTTCTTGAATTTTCAAACCAAACCAAATTCAAATGCTTATAACTTTTGCATATGAACTCCAAATTAAGTGAAACTTGTTTATAAAATTTTATAAAATCACCATCTTTCATATTATGCAAAAAAAAATTTGGATTTTGTCTCTGTTTGAATTATTTTGGCTCTTATTGGTGTTATTTGTTATTATACGTGTAGATATCAACACCCCGAAAAAATTCGTTGACATTCCAGTGAAAGAACCAGCATTCAATGAGAAAAGCAAGCTCCCCCCTTTGATCACACTGAACCCATATTTAAAATGTTATGTATATTGTTTTACAAGTATTTATGCATGTGTGTATTTTGATAAAAACTACTATGCCAAGTAAGGTCGATAGTTAAATCCCATTTGTTGCATTACCCTGCCTTGATACATTGTTGTCCTCACTATTGTCACCATAGTAATAATATACCCAGTAGGTAATAATAGATGTGGGAAATGTAGATCATCCAAGTAGATGAAGCTTAGCCCTGCTAAGATCGATATCAGGCTAGTAGTCTGGAAAATAGTCATTACTCAAGATTTGGGAGAGAGAAATTATTATGGTCCAAAGGAGATTACCTCTGTTATTTTAAACAGCAAATAAAATTTGAAAGTTGTTATAGATTTGGGCAAATGTAGGTCGGGACCTGTGCAGATGCACGAGAGTTTGGTCAAATAGTATATCGCCCGGGTTGCCAAGGACCGATATTTTGTGCCATAGACCCAAGTATATCTTTGCGAACCACACGTGCCTATATGTGCAGACCCTAGCGTAATAAGTCACTGCGTTATAGCAATCAAACCGCAAGTAGTGGACGAAGGAAGTAGCCTTAGGCTAGTGTGGGCATGGAGGTCTATCCGTGTTCGTAGGGATCTTGACCGGTGTAGGCAAGATCTACCAACACAACATTGAGCCTTGGGATGATGGAGGGTCACTCCCCATCCTAAAGGAGGTTGATCAACGGGTGCGTTTATTGCTAGAACAGGTGATGTAAAAGCTCTATCATGGACTCTTAATCAGGTACTGAAGGTATCGTGTGTCATGCACTGCATGGTGGGATGTTCATCTCGTGTGGGGAAAGTTGTACGACCTCTGCAGAGTGTAAAACTATTCGAATAGTCGTGTTCCCAGTTATGGACATCACTTGGTGAAATCACACATTAGTAGTCTCATGTTTTCCATAGAAAAGTTGAAAAAGACATCGATGAAGGAATCCATGTGGATGGTGGTCGACAAAAGGGAATTTATCAAGAATTGAGTTTTAGGGAAGCAAGCCCTTTGTCCAGATATTGTTAATTACACTATGATAATTACTTTTGTATCAACATCAAATGCTCTTACACTCACCGTTTACAATCTATTGTCATTATTGCAAACAAAAGGTTCGTGTTGTGCTAAATCAAAACTAGACTAGCAAGCCTCCTTTGTCATAGCCTGCATATTATCGTAATTTGCTTAGCAGTCTCGCGGAGTACATCATTGTACTCACCGTTGTTTGTTTAACATATTCATAGTGTGCAGAAGAAGATCTGTTGCATGGTTACTTTTATGCAACACGTTTCAACAACGTTGTAACATCCCGATTTTCAGAACCTTTTTGAAAATTTTAAAATTTTAAAATTAACCATTTCATTTATTGGAATAATAAAGCATAAACTTGAAATTTTAGAAAATAAAAACAATTTAACTTGAGTTAATCAAACTTCAATTAATTCAAAACTTGTTTTAATTGAATTTTTTGGGCTTTTATTGGATTTAAAGTAAAAAAGAGTATTTAAGTATTTTCTTGCATTTTCTGGAATTTAGAAAGGGCCTTTCCTTTCTGCCCAAAAGCTAAAAATAATTTAATTACAAAATAAAAGGCTAAAATTAAGTTATAAATAATTTTATTAAGTTCCAAATAATTCAAGGAATTTCTGTGTATTTTTATTAGAATTTTTGGACTCTTTTGACTATTTTCTAAAAAACCCTTTTCAAATTCTTGAATTATTTAAATAAAAAATGTATTGTTTTCCCCCCTTTTCCTTTCGGGCCATTTCTCCCTGACCCGTTCCTATTCCACACCCCCGGCCCAGCTCTGTGGCCCACCTCCCACGTCTTGGCGCCCGCCAACATAGCCATGGACCGTCCGATGGAAATTGGACAGCTCCCATCCGCGCAGCTCGCGTGCCCACGCTCGATCTCGCTGACGTGGCGGGCCCACCTGCCAGTGTCACGCTCCGCATCGTCTTCCTCCTCGCGAATCCACCCGTTGTCGCCCCATCCCGCCTGTGTCACGCCGCCCCATTTTTCTTCGCCTCGCCTGCGAATCCCTCACCCCCTCCACTTTAAGTCACGGGCGCATTGAAAGCGCTATCACTACCGCGCCCGCGCCAGGCCTTTGCTCCATCGCCCACGCCCCACTCACCTGCTCCCGTCCCGTCGCTCTACGCTGGGTAGAGCTCCACAACGGCAGCCATGCCGCTCCCGCCTCTTCCCTCCTCCCCGCTACCTATAAAGGAGCGCCCTATGCGCCCCTTCCTCTCCTCTCCCAGTTCCCCCAACTCACTTCCTCTCTCTCCCCCTCAAACGGTGGTATTTCGAGCTCCTCATCGACGACCACCGCGCGTCGCCGCCGCCTCTAGCGTCATCGACGAGCCTCCTACGCCGCTCTAGCCTCCACCTTCGGGTTTGCAAGGACAAGGGCCACCTTGTGCTCACACCCGCTTTCCCCGAGGGCCATCGGAGCTCTGTCACCATCTTCGAGCCGCCGCCGCCGCCACTTTTCGTCGTCTCCGCCGGCCATCTCTGCACCACCTGCTGCCGTTTTGGTGCGCCCTAGATTCACCACACGCTCCTCTTCGTGTTGCAACCACCAATCTGGCTCGCCATGGCGCGGAGCGCCGGCGAGCCGCGCAGCCGAGCACCACCGTCACAAGAGCGCCACGTGGGGCCAACTCATCGCCACATGCGCGCCACGTGGGGCCAACTCAGCGCCAAGGGCTAACGTGGCACACGCAGGTGGCACGCGCACGTGGCACGGCACTGTGCCATGGGCCCCACCCATCAGCGGCTCAACCCCTTTTTCGAATTAAAAATAATTCAAAAAATTCCAGAAATTCCTAAATTCATCATTTTATGTATTTGTAAACTTCCGAAGGCCATATCTTCTCCGTTCGAACTCCGATTCGAGCGATTCAAATTTCTAAATTCATCTAAAATCAAGATCTACCTATATAAACAAAAATTATTCAATTTGGAGTTCATTTGATTTCATTTGAGTATTATTTGAATTTGACTCCTTTTCGCGTGTAGATTTCGACGACTCCAGGGAACCCGAATTTTGCGAAGAAGTAGATCCTCAAGCATTTGAGCAAGGCAAGTTACATCATTGATCATATTGAATCCCATTATTTTAAATTATGTAAATTCTGTTTTAAATTATTATTACATGCTTATTTAAATTCAAGTAATTTAAATTACTGTTTTAAGCTTATAGTTATTCCATATTCCTTTGTATAGCCAAACTTTGTTGTTAAATCAATCATTCCTTGATACCTTAGTTAAAATCTAGTTGATACATTAGTATGAGCTAGAACCTTTTGAAAAACACTATGCTCAGACAAAGCTTAGACCAAAATGTTTACTTTAGGGAAATTAGCCAAAAATTCAATTATGATTTGAACAATGTTATGGTATGTCTATACCATAGAATCTTGGAAATGTTTTAACTTGTTAAATAAAATGAAAATTGGTTTGGACTTGGGCGAAATGGATGTTTGGATGGTGCATGTTAATGCACGGGATCAAGTCATTTATATGATCGATGCTCACGGGTCTTTTTTGGAAAGTCGCCCAAGTCAATTAAGGACCGGTCTTCGAACCACATCTTTCTAAGCCCCATCGTACTACAACAGGTCCTGTGTGGGCGGGACCTAGCTAATAATTTGTATCATTTCACCTCGGTTGTGCCATTCGGTTGCATGGGTGTCTTTTATGACCTACTTTTATGTATTCCCACCTGGCGCAAGAGGGGGCCTGAACCCGGCGGGTTTCTATCCAAAGGGGGCGAAACCTTAGCGAGGTGGGACTACGGTGGGATGATGCATTGTAAAGGCTTCGCGATAATGACTTAGTCGCACACCTTCGGTAGTGTGTCCGACGAACATTATAAGTCAATTATCTCTTGTGGATAAAGTTGTACCACCGCTGCAGAGTGTAAAACTATTCGAATAGCCGTGTTCACGGTCAAGGACATGCTAAGCAAAGCCACTCCAAGTTAGATTTTTGGTTTTGTTTTCAAAAGGCATGGTTAAATAATTTTGGATTTCTATCCAAATGGGAATTGGGCGAGTAGCCATGTGATAGGAGGGTATCTTTCACCACTTGTTGATGAATGTTATCTGACTATAAAAACTTGAGATTTAGAAAATAGACTTTAGTATAGAGTATACTGCTTTGGAACTTAGTATGAATATTTAAATGAAAAATGTCGCTTTATGCAAATTGAGCGATATAAACCTCCCTTTGATGAATCCTTGCATGGATCATAACCTGTTATTGGGTGTAACTTGTGAAGTACATTCATTTGTACTCGCCTTACTTAAATAAATTGTTGATCAGGAGAAGAGTACTACGAGGAGAATGAGAACTTAGACGACTAGGCTACGCCCTCCAGACGATTGCCTGTGGCGAATCGTGTGGTCTACCTCACTTCTTTTACTTCTGCTGTATTTTGCTTGTTGGCTTTATGCCCCTTTTGTAAAAGACTTTAAGTATTTCAATGAATGATATTGGTTATGTTATCCCCTTTTGTTGACTATGTACACTAGCTATTCCTAGACTAGTGTGTGATTCACAGAGAATCCGGGATCCTTCGGTCCTAGGTTCGACAAGAAGTGGTATCAGAGCCATCTTGACTGTAGGTCGCAACCTAGCTAGAATGGTCGTTAGCAGAAAGGCTTCAAAACTTATTTTATAATAAGAAAAATAACTTGTTTTCTCCTCATCTTGGTCATTTGTCTATCCTTAGCCTCCTTTAGCGATTCTTTCTTACCTATTTCTTTCTTCACCATTTTACAACGTTAAGTGGATCATCTTCTCCTTGAAATTTTCTATAGACGATCCCACAATTAATGACAAGTGTGTTCAAGACCTTAAGACATGAAGTGGCCAAAGGAGCATCGCCATGCAAGGATCACCCAAGACTGTGAGTATTTAGTAGAACGTTGTATAAAGCTATCAAAGTTATTTGGAAAAGCTTTTTTGAGTTGGTTGTTTGTTTTGGGGTGTCGTTTCACTCTATCCCCCTTAGTTCCTCCTCTCTTTCCTAAGTCTTTGAAGATCTAGCAAATGGTGACTACTCGCAACGGCAGTGGCAGTACCAGCAGTCGGGACAAAGGGAATGAGGGTGATCAAGGGACCCAACTTCCCCACCACCACCCCCTCCAGCTGAAGGACCCGACTGGAACCAAATGATGGCCAACCAAGCTCAACTGATTAGTCTGCTCACGCAATCGATCAACAACACACAGAACTTGCAAGCCACAGTAGCAACTCAACCTCCAGCTTACGCTCCACCTCCCCCGAGGGCCAATATATCAGAGTTTATGAGGATGCGTCCTCCAACCTTCTCCAGTAGCACTAAGCCAATAGAAGCTGATGACTGGCTCAAGGCAGTCGGCAAGAAACTAGATATGGTCTAGTGCACTGATCGTGAGAGAATCATGTTCGCCTCTCACCAACTAAATGGACCTACATCCGAGTGGTGGGACAACTTCACCCAGTCTCACGTTGATGCTCAGACTATTACTTGGGATGAGTTCATGCAGGCTTTCTGTCGTGCACACATTCCATCAGGCACGATAACCCTAAAGAAGAAAGAATTCCGCACCTTGCGCCAAGGCAGCCGCTCCGTCAATGAGTATCTACACAAGTTTAATCAAATAGCTCGCTATGCACCCAAGGACGTTGCAACTGATCAATCCTAACAGGAACGTTTCTTGGAAGGGCTTAATGATGATCTTTATGTCTGCCTCATCACTCAAGACTACCCCGATGGTTGGTGAACAAGGCTATCCGCTAGGAAGGCAAGCACCAAGAAATGGAAAACCGCAGAAAGAGGAAGGCAAATCAGAAGTTCAACCCTGGAGATTTTCCCAAGCCCCGCACCACTCAGCCTCAACCACCTCAGCAGGGGAGATTCCAGTCTTTCCTGTCCAAGGCACCTGTGCTAGCCTAGCGCACAATCAACTCCTGTTTTTGTAACACTTCTCCAAGAAGCCAGTTTCAGAAGAAGGCACCCACTACCTCCACTGCAGGAGTTACCTGTTTTTACTGTAATGAAGTAGGGCACTATGCTAATAAGTGCCCAAAGAAGCAACAGCCAGCAACCCCAACTCGTCCGAATCAGGGGATTCCAACACCTGGTAGCACTCCAGTTGTGAAGCCATCAGTTCGGTACATAAAAGGGCTTTTGAATCACGTCACAGCTGAAGAAGCTCAGACTGCACCAGATGTGGTCCTTGGTACATTCCTTGTCAATTCCGTACCAGCCTTAGTTTTATTTGATTCAGGAGCTCCGCATTATTTTGTTTCAAATAATTTTGTGGGAAAATATGGGTTATCTATCTCTCCTTTAGTTAACCCTATGTTAAATCTTTCTCTGGGCTCGGAAATGAGGACTAGTTCCCGGGGTCCGACATATGTCCTTCCCCAAATTTGATTTTCTGATTCCAACCCATGTTCTTCTTCCTAGTCTAATTGCTACTCCTGGTCTTTGCTTCCAATTTTCCCAAATGTATCCCTAAATATTGTATCATGTGTTGCTTGGGCAATTTAGCACTTGGAGTTGATTTTGTGTTCATATGATGTTGGATCATAATAATATGGTTTCCGAGAAGATGGTTCGGGGAGTTCTAGCTCTAAGATGCTGTAGGGATGGATTGGTGGCATTAGGTGTGACTGGTGACTGGACTTGGGCAAGGGCGACAACCATGAGAAGGGTGCCCGCTAGGTATTCGATGGAATGCTGAGAACACAAGAGGCAACCACTTGAGGTGTTCTTCATGTCACCGTGAGCCGTGTGCTCTATCAGGTGACAGAGGAGGTGATGGACCAGATCCTTAATTCATATGGCGTGGAGAAGATGACAATGTCCCAGGGAGCTCCTCAGGTGGAGGCTGTGATCTAGCTTCACTCTGGGCACGAGGCGGCGCGAGCTCGAGATGCTTTGCATGGCCGGTGCACTACGATGGCTGTTGTTTCCTCGACATCTAGCTTACACAGTCGACACCATATGAGGTGGAGGCCTCTGCGCGCCCCTGAGGTCACTGTCACGGCTGCATGTTCATTGCCACCCGACACTCACTGTAACATCCCAAAGTTCTGTTACCAAAATAAAAATTAATAAAGTTATTATTTTATTGGATTTTTTTGAAATTTGAAAGAGTTTCATTGCTTTTCTTGATTTTCTAAAGTTTTAAAAGTCAAAAATAAAATTTATCGAAGTCTTTGAAGTTTTATTTGATTTAAGGTGAAAAATAAAATTTTAACTATTTTCTAGAATTTTAAAATCTTTTTCCTAATTATTTTAAAGCCAAAATAAATTTATTTGCAAAATATATTACCAATTTTATGTTGGAAATATTTTATTTAAGTCCAAAATAACTCTAGGAATTTCTGTGAATTTTTCTGGAATTTTTTGATTTTATTTGCTATTTTCTATAGCCAAAATGATTTAACCGATTATTTAAAATTGGAAAATCAATTCACAAACCCAAAACCCTTTTTGGTCGAAAGCTTGTTCGGCCCACTTCCCTCCACTGCGCCTCCGGCCCATCTCGGCCCGCACCGTACCCCTCTCTCTCTCTCACCGCCCCGGCCCCACCCGTCACCCTCTCTTCTCTCGCCGCCATGTGGGCCCGCATGACCTTCTTCCTCCCCCGCTTCTTCTTCGCGCAGCCGAGCCATTTCATTGCCGCCATTAGCGCCGCAAGGAACTCATTCACCGTCACGATTCCCACCCCGATTCTTCGCGCATTCAAGCGCATTCACTCCCCCATCTTCCGTCGCCTCTCTTTCGGGCCGTTTCCCCTTTCCCTGCGCCCGTTCCGCCGGTTTCCCAAATCACCGCTGCGATCCCCTCCGCGCCCGATCTACCCCTCCCGACCCCTCAGCCCCTATAAAAGGGAGCACGAGGTGCCCCTCCTCTCACTCATTCCCTCCGCCTCACTCATCCCTCCTCCATCACTCTCTAGTCGCCGGATTCGGCGTTTTTCTTTCGCTGGCCGAGCTCCTCCTCGTCCCCTTCTTCCGCTTCGCCGCATCGTGCTCCACGCCGTGCGCGCATTGCCCTCACCGGAGCGTCGTCGGAGTCGTCGCGCCACTGCAAACCCGATCTCTCCGCCGTCATTCTGCTCGCCGCCACCGTTCCCCTCGCATCCAACCCTCGTCGAGGTAGGCATCATGCTCCCCATCACTTCCTCTCTCTGCTCATGACCTCGCCGGAGCTCGCCACGGCGCACAACGCCACGTCATTAACACGTAGATGCCACCCATGCGCCACCTCAATGCCAAAAGCCCGCGTGGCGCTCCCGTCAGCGCCTATGTGGCAGCCGGGCCCACATGTCATAGGTAGAGGGAGTTTCTTTTAGAAAATAATTCCAGCCGAAAAATAAAAATCAATTGATGACGTCATTGTGACGCATTAATCTGTTTTTCCTTTATAAAAATAATTCCAAAATTCTGAAAAATCTCAAATTCATCATTTCATGTGATTTCCAAACTTCTAAGGGTTCGTTCTCCTTCATACGAACTCCGATTTCGACGATTAAAATTTATAAATTCATATAAATTCAAGATCTAGCTAACTAAACTAAAATTATTTGATTTAGAGTTAATTTGAATTCTATTTTGAATTTTATTTGAATTTAGCTTATTTTCGCGTATATATTTCGACAACTTCGGAGAGTCAGATTTCGACGCCGTTTGAGAAAAACTAATTGAGCAAGGTAAGTTACATCTTTGATCATGTTTGACCCTATTATTTCAAATTATTAAAATTCTATTTTAAATTATTACTGCATGCTTATTTATATTTAGTAATTTAAATTCATGTTTAAAATTTATAGATATGCCTAAATCCTTTGTATGGCCAATATTGACATTTGAATCGAATATATTGTCACCCTAGATAAAACCTAGTTGATACGATAGTATGAACTAGAACCATTTGAAAATATTATGCAAAGACATGCTTAGACCAAAAATATTTGATTTGGGGAATTTCGGCCAAAAATCAAATATTGTTTAAATTGTATCCATGGCATTGGTGTGTCATGGAAGTTTAGAAATGAATTTGAAAAATAAAATAAAATAATGGTTTGTACTTGGGCGAAATGGATGTTTGGATGGTGCATGTTTATGCACGGGCTCAATCTGGGTAAGATTGAGGCCCAGGGGTTGTTTGAAAGGTGCCCAAGTTAATTAAGGACCGATCTTCGAGTGTATTTTGCTAATCCATACCGTACTACCACAAGTCTGGAATGGGACAGACCTGACTAATTAATTTGCAACGTTACACCGTGGTCATGCCATCCGGTTGTGTGGGTGTCTTTATGACCTACTTTTATGTATTCCCATCTAGCGCAAGAGGGGGCCTGAACCCGGTGGATGATTAGTCCAAAGGGGGTGAATACTTAGCGGGGCGGGACTACGGTGGGATGGCGTATAGTAAAAGCCTTGTGATAATCTCTTAGTCGCACACCTTCGGAAGTGTATGACCGGACAGTACAAGTTGATTATCTCTTATGGGTAAAGTTGTACAACCTCTGCAAAGTGTAAAACTATTCGAATAGCCGTATCCACGGTCATGGACATGCCTAGCAAAGCAGTTCCAAGTTAGATCTTTGGTTTTTGGTTTTAAAAGACTTTATCAAATGGTTTATCCAAATGGGAATTGGGCAGGAAACCATGTGATAGGAGGGTATCCATCACCATATTTCATATGGAGGTTATCCTACTATAAAACCTAAGAATTCATAAAATAAATTTTAGTTATAGAATAACTGCTTTGGAACTTAGTACAAGTATTTAAAGAAAACATTGCTTCATGCAAATTCAACCAATAAGCCTTTCCTTTGTTATATCCTTGCATGCATTATAATCTATTATTGGGTATAACTTGCGAGCACGGAAGTTGTGCTCATCCTTGCTTAATGCAAATAAATTTCAGAGGAGAAGGACTTTGCTATCAGTGTGGATTGCGACGACTGGGCCGCTACCCCAGTCGATTGCCTATGGCAGATCAGCTAGACTTTACTACGTCTACTTCATCTTCCGCTGTGTTTCTTTATTGTTGGCTTGTAAGCCTCTTTTGTAATAAACTTTGTTGATTATTAATAAAGTTGTGCGATTTATGGATGTTACCATATTTGTTTACTGTGTGAACTAGCTACTGATCATGGGACTAGTTCAGAAATACACAAAGGATTTGGGGGTATTACTCCTGGGTCCGACACTCACTCCAGTAGCGTCGATGAGCCCATGTCTGAGCTAGTCTCGCCCCCTGCATCAGGCTAAGACTAGGAAGCCATGTCCGACGAGCAGAGTGAGAGGTTCTTGAAGATGGCAACTGAGATGAAACCAACATTGTACACCATGCTAGGGTGGCCACTATCTTCCCTGTTCTCCTCCGATGAAACCACACCCGAGGGCTCGACCGATGCCACCACTGGTTTGGATGGCTTGGAGGCAGGCCGCTAGCCATTGGCATGGCACTACTGCCCCCCTCTCATAAGGTGAGGCACAGACACTCCATACACAAGAAGTGCTCAAAGAGATGCCAAAGACACACGCCTCTTCGAATGACAAGCCACCTTTGGTGACCACATCGACGCCCGTCTTTATCACTGGTGGGGACCACTCTACGGCTTCCCATGCTCCGAGTGCATATGCCACCCTCATCACCAAGCCTCCCACCAAGTGCTCGATGTTAGGCCCCGACCTCAACTCTGATGATGTCGTCACTAGAACCATTGATGTCATCATCCTCAACTCCGGCATCATCGTCACCAACATCAGCCATAGCACCAAGGTCGGTGTTCTTCCAGGCTATATCACTGCCAGTGTGGGCCATGTTATCTTCGCTCCCATCAGACAGGGTGACAAGCTTGAGCATGCGCGTCTCTCCTGTTTGCCCGTTGATTGCAAAGTGTTTGAGGAAATGTCTGAAGGAGGTACGGTGGTGCTGTGGCCACCACTGATGGCGTGGGTCAAACGACAACCATGGCCACCACCACATACAGGTGCAACTGTGTTCTTGTTGGGTGTGAATTCATTGGTAAAGCAAATCGAGTTGAAAACATGGCCTGATCAACTAAAGCATCAGAGCAACAGAGGCGTGGTGGAGATACTCCTACCACCTACACTAGTGGCGATCACAAGTAACGGAGCAGACTGTTGGCAACATGTGCATATATTTGGCGATAAAGGGAAGATGGTTGCTGGAAGGGAATTCTTTGCAACCAAACCACCGGTGTTACTAAGTGAAATGTCTGAATTGCATTCTTGGCCTCTACTAGAGCTCAATAATGTGAATCCCATTGGTGGTTCTTACTGGACATGTGTGACTAATGGAAATAGAACGATAATTGAGCAATGGGTTGATCAGGCAGGATTCAAATCAGGGAATACATACTTAGCTACAACATGAACTAATGGGGTATAATTAATTGGAATTACTAGTGGCAGGACAATTTCAAATCTAGAGCTATGGTTGCTAGCAAAATGTAATATGAAAGGAGCACGACACTCAAGAATGGCAGGAGAATCTTGGTTCTATTTGGAGTTCATGCCATAGGACTTGTGTGGTAGATATGTGTTGTCTCCCTACAATTTTGATTGCCATCTCAAGAGCAACTACTTCGGGGAGAGACCACATGATGGTGTTCAGTTCTTGGAGGTGTGGCAATGGCTATTGTACATAGGTGCATGCTTATGTTTGGGCCATGAAGGGATTAGTTGTAGCGCTGCAGCATATATGTGAGGCATCCTGTACACTAACACTTGACGATATTTAAGGATGTGTGCTCTCATCTTGACTTGGAGGAGAGATGGCCTAACATGTTAATCGGACTACTCGGTAGTGAGGTGACCAATGATGGGGTGCATTGTTACAGCCTACCAACAGAAGCATTTTCCATTCATCTGATGATTAACACATTGGGGAAGCAAGTGGAGACGAGACTGAGCCACCATCACAAATACAACTGAATGCCATGGCTATTCTGGATGGCTACAATTGCCATCCAAGAATGATTTATGTTTCAATTCATTGTTTGTGATGATGCATATTGCACAAGATGATTTATATGAAGCCAAGATAAATCGTTGCACTTTGAAAGGTTGGCAAGTTGTTCAAGTTCTTGAGATGGAATCAAATGCTTCAGGTGTGCAGCTCTGCACCTTCCCATATCAGAGCAGCAAAAGCGTGGTAGTGGGCTCGTGACTGGAATGGATGATATCAAAGTGTCCCCGAGACAATACAAGAGTGGGAGAGGCCACATTCGATTCAAGTTGAGCATTGAGGTTCTTCATGTACCGTGGGATCCCGACGGCCTTCAACACATGGAATGGGCTTGGGGACAAGCTAAATTTGGGGATGAATGTTACGAACCAACCTGGTCTTGCGACATGGGCCGTGGGCCAAGAAGGTAAAAGGCTGGCCTGGTTGCCAAATACAAAGGGGCAAGGAGAAGCGACACAGAAGGCACCAACAAACAAACATCACAAGGCGATAGCTTTGGCTATCTTCTTCCCCAAATTCTATCCCCCAATTTTTTTTGACGTAAGAAATATCACCCAAATTTCGTTCTCTGATTCCAATCCCGTTCTTCTTCCCAGTCTAATTGATGCTCCTAGTCTTTGCTTCCAATCCTCCCTATTTGTATCCCCAAATATTGTATCTTGTGTTGGTTGGGCAATTTAGGGGTCTGTTTGGATGAGTGAACGGGGTGGTCCTGTACCGGATGGTTCGAGAAATAGACATGTTCACGTGTTTGGTTCGGTGGATGGAACCAATTGATTCGGGACGAAGTGGTTCCATGGGATTGAATATTCTAGGCAAATGTTGTACCATTGCATTCTAAGGAAAATCGCGAACGACGCGGTTCAGGTTCTCTTGTGAAATTTTGGCATAGACGTTGCTTTGCTGGGTGACGTGGCAATCCGATTTACGAGCTTCAAATGACCATATTTCTTAAACCGAGTATCCGATTGAACCGTTGTGTTCCTTGTTATTTAATCAACAAAACAAGACCAATGTTGGCATATTTTAGTGCAAAAAAGAATATATATCATGTGGGCCCCACGTATCATACTGTATCATCTAGGATCAACCTATCCCACTAACCAAACAAAATCATGTATCATCCTATCTCACCAACCAAACATCATACTTGTATCATCTCATTCAGGATCATCACATCTATCCTGTACTATCACGTCCCATTCATCCGGGTTTATCCAACCAAACGCACCCTTAGCGCTTGGCTTAGGAGTTGATTTTGTGTTCATCTGATGTTGGATTGTAACAGTGCACTTTTTTGGAGGCAGAACAAGCCGGATTCCAAGGCGCACAACCCACTCGATCAGCGCTTCCACCCTCGCGGCTGGATCTTGCTGTCGTGGCTCCCTAGTGACGTCGATGACCCGTGCCATCTCCGCAACCTAACCAGTAAAAGAATCATCCATGTGGATCTATCGGATCTCCTCGGCTACACTATGGCATCAGGAACATGTGGTTTGCCAAACGGCGACGTCGTCCTGGTACATGAGCGCAGCCTCGTCGTCAGACTGTTCAATCCCCTTACCCAGCAGATCACCGACCTGCCGTCCATTAGAAATGTGTTGAGCCGCTAGAGTCAGAGTGTTAGCCATAATCTTGACAAGTTTGTTGAGTTTGTTAGCTCTCGTGCGTGTTCTTTGATGTGTTAGTAATTAGCAGATAGGTTAGTAGTTGCACGTGATAGCCAGTTGGTTAGTCTAGAGTTTGTTAGTAGTTAAACAACTCTTATCTGTTAAACTGTTAGCAAACAACTTTGAGTTTGTTAGTTTGGATAAGTCCGTTGCACGGAGCATGCAGTTAGGTGGTTAGTAGATCATTACGGCTGCATGTAATCCATTATAAAAGGAAGTTAGATGAATAGCAAAGCTACGCAGCAAGAGGGCAGAAGCAAAAACTTTCTTCCGGTCTCTCCTGCCTTGTCTCTCCTGAATTGTTTTACCTTGCTGTTGTTTCATGATAGCATGTGTTTGTGCGCGTGTGTGTGTGCGCATGTGTGTGTGTGTGCTGGCTTATACCTCAGCAAGATCATGAGCATGTGCTTCTTCTCGTGTGATCTCGTACGTGTGTGTTGATTCGCTGCGTGTGCGTGTGTTTCTCTAGTATGTTCATGTGTTCTTGCTTCTAGAGAGTTCTTGCCTCCGGCGCATGTGAGTGTGATCGCTTTCTTCTTCGGTTTGGTTCCAACAAGTGGTATCAGAGCGAGGTGTAGCGCGTCATGTTGAAGCAGATGCCATCCACACAGAAGTTTGTAGACAGTGACGACACCTCGGACACGGCGGCATCCAAGGCACCGGCGAAGGTGGGTTCGGTAACCCTCCAATACCCGATGCTCACTAAGACCAACTATGGCTCTTGGGCGGTGAAGATGAAGGTATTCATGTGCGCACAAGGGGTGTGGGCGGTGGTGGAAGGCAAAGAGCTGGTCAATGAGCGCAAGGACCAGATGGCTCTCGCCGCCATATTCCAAGCCGTGCCTGAGACCATGATGATGGTCTTGGCCGAACATGAGACGGCCAAGGAGGCTTGGGACACCCTGAAGGAGATGCACGTCGGCGCTGACCGCGTCAAGGAGGCACGAGCGCAGACTCTCATGAGTGAGTTCGATGTAATGAAGATGAAGGAGACGGAGTCCATCAATGACTTCGCCATGAAGCTGACCACCATTGTCAACGAGATTCGTGTCCTCGGAGACAAGATGGAGGAGTGCACCGTCGTGAAGAAGTTTCTTCGTGCCGTCCCCGACAAATTCTTATTGATCGTCTCCACCATTGAGCAATTTGCTGATATGAAGACGATGACTATTGTGGAGGTGGTTGGACGACTGAAGGTGTACGAGGAATGCACAAAGGGACGGCGGTGCGACAAGGAAGGTGAGCACCTACTACTCACTCGTGACGAGTGGGAATCCAGGTCCAATAAAGAGGGTGCCAACAACTCTAGCATGAAGAATCGCAAGTTCAACAAGGCGAATATTCGCTGCTACAATTGTCAGGACTACGGGCACTTTGCTTCTAAATGCCGTAATCCCAGAAAGGAGAAAGCAGAGGCGCACTTAATTGTGGTCGATCTCAATACCAAATTTTGCTTACTTTTGATGCTAAGTTGAGTCCAGGACGTTGAGGAGGTGTGTTCGCCGTCCTGAGTCGAGTCCGTCGAGTTGAGTCTAGGACGTTGAGGAGGTGTGTTCGCCGTTCTGAGTCGAGTCCGTCGAGTTGAGTCTGGGACGTTGAGGAGGTGTGCTACAATTGTCAGGACTACGGGCACTTTGCTTCTGAATGCCGTAATCCTAAAAAGGAGCAAGCAGAGACGCACTTAATTGTGGCTGATGCTGAATACCAGCCGGCATTACTTTGATGCTAAGTTGAGTCCAGGACGTTGAGGAGGTGTGTTCACCGTCCTGAGTTGAGTCCGTCGAGTTGAGTCCAGGACGTTGAGGAGGTGTGTTCGCCGTCCTAAGTTGTGTCCAGGATGTTGAGGAGATGTGTTCGCCGTCCTGAGTTGTTGTGTCTAGGATGTTGAGGAGGTGTGTTCGCCATCCTGTGTCGAGTTTCAGTTGGCAAGTCGTAGTTGAGACCGATTGCCGCAACAAGTTAAAGTCGGTGTGTCAAGATTAGGGGGGAAATTGTTAGCCATAATCTTGACAAGTTTGTTGAGTTTGTTAGCTCTCGTGCGTGTGCTTTGATGTGTTAGTAATTAGCAGATAGGTTAGTAGTTGCGTGATAGCCAGTTGGTTAGTCTAGAGTTTGTTAGTAGTTAAACAAATCTTATTTGTTAAGTCATAGCAAACAACTTTGAGTTTGTTAGTTTGGATAAGTCCGTTGCACGGAGCATGCGATTAGGTGGTTAGTAGATCATTACTACCGCATGTAATCCATTATAAAAGGAAGTTAGATGAATAGAAAAGTCTTGAAGAAGAGGCGTACAAAAACTTTCTTCCGGTCTCTCCGCCTTGTCTCTCTGAATTGTTTTACCTTCTTTGTTGTTTCATGATAGCGTGTGTGTATGCGCGTGTGTGTGCTGGCTTATACCTCAACAAGATCATGAGCATGTGCTTCTTCTCGTGTGATCTCGTACGTGTGTGTTGATTTGTTGCGTGTGCGTGTGTTTCTCCAGTATGTTCATGTGTTCTTGCTTCTAGCGAGTTCTTGCCTCCGGCGCATGTGAGCGTGATCGCTTTATTCTTCGGCTTGGTTCCAACATCGAGAAGCCTTGACTGGCACTTCAAGAAGCTCTGCACGGTGACTGGAGCCGGCTTCGCCGACGATTCCACCGTGGTGCTCCATTTCGAGGGGATAATAGGGTAATGGCGGCCAAGCCCGGGTAGACGAGTTGGGAGGTCTTCTCCCATGGTTGTGTGTATTATTCCATGCTTGACTTTTTTCCTAATTCTCTCGTGCGACAATTCCAATTAATTTAGACATGGACAGTGGGCGTCACTGTCTCCCCTTTATTCCCTGCCCATTCCATCGGGTCACGGTCTCGTGCATGCGTCCGCACGATTCCCTACCTCCTGTCATTAGCGGTGCGCGATTTCGTCTCGCTCACGCTATAAGTTCCAAGGAAGCGTGCGAGACTCTTTGCTCACTCTCTTCCTTGCTCGCTTTGTCGCTCGCAGTCTCGGTTGGTTTTATTTTCGCAGACGATTAAAGATTGTTTAGTGCCGTTATTAGCAGCCATATTAACAGGTAATTTTTTTGTATATTTCTATGCATATTTTGTTTTTTGCTATATTTGTATGCATATTTTGTATGTTACATGTGTATTGCTGCGCTATATCCACATGAAAACAGAGAACAAAGAGTGTCAATATTTTCAATGGAGTTCCAATGTAACTTTTCATACATAAAATTGACCACATTTCAAATATTACAAGCATTACATGATACACGCGCGGGTTTATTACAATCGGGATGAAGGAGGATGCAAACTAGTCTCCGCGACGCCATAGCCCCTACCCCTTGTCTCGGCGGTGAGTGTCGAAATCATCCATGTCCTGTGATTCCATGATGTTTGGCCTTCTTCGCAAGCTACTTGCGCTTCTGCAACATCCTCGCGTAGAAGTTTGCCGATAAGTCCGACATATCTGGGTATCGTACAAGTTTCGTTATACATAACAAAATAAAGTGGACAATACATTAAATTACGACACTGAATGACGACTAGACGAGCTCGATCTGTTGGGGGCAATCGTTCGTTGAATGCTCAGGCGTCTTGCATATCCTGCACTTGATTATGCGGCTAATACTGGTATGTTGACTGGAAGCCATGCTGTTCCGGAAACGCCGCGTCTACCGTCCTTTAGTTTTCTAGGATCATTAATTGGTGCCAATCTTGAAAGGTTGAAAAGCTAAATCACATATGCACGCTTTTTCGAAAACAGAATCACATCTGCAGGCGCAAGTGGAACTTCCACTATGTTGCGTGAAGCTAAAAATATACATTCCATTCCAGTCTGATGGATAGCTAGTTATTGCTTGGTTCAGTGTCATTGTACTTCTAATTTGCGGTGATGTATATCACTACTATGACAAAAAGCTTCAGGCCAACAACTATTGCCGTATGAAAATCTTGAGTACATCAAGTTAGAGAAAGGAGATAATATTGTTCAATCTCTGAGGCCGGAAAGTCTACCTAAATTTAAGTGTGAAGTTGATTCGCCATTGCCACTAACTAAATAGTTACCACTAACTAATTATAAGTCATTAAATACCAACAAATTAATTATGGTCACATAGATTTAACAACTTATTTTGGACTAACGTAATCAGCACTACTCAACTAGGCCTAACGTAATCAACACGATTAATTCATTGCGACCTAATTGATCGCTACTAACTAAGAACACAAATTTAATAACGCCTAAATGATGGGGACTAAATTAATTATGCCTAAATAACCACAAGTAATTAATTATAACTAATTAACTAACTACATATTTAATAAAGACAATACATAAAAAGTACGTGTTGATATGACCGCTAATGACAGCTCTAAACAACACTTAATCCTCTGCGAAAAGAAATGTCGAAACGGCGAGAGAGCGCGGGCCAAAATGAATGCGAGCGAAAATGAGTGTGAGCGAAAATGAATGAGAGCAAGCTCGCAACACCGCATTTATAGCGAGGATGAGAGTGCGGTCTGTTGGGAGGGAAATACGTGTAGGGGACTGGATGCATGCTTGCGGGGGACAGATGTGACGGATAAGACACGAGGGCGATGGACAAGACATGATGGCACTTTCGGCACGTCCAACCGTGTGCGGGGCGGATATTGTCTATGTATCAACATGACTAGTTCACGTGAAAATAGAAAGGAGAGCCTTTGAATGCCTGCAGACAAACCATCAGACATCATATACTGTTGGTATATGGAGTACTAGACAAGTAACACGTGGGGCTTGGGATCATGAAGATAGTAGTATTCCTATTTCCATTAGCCAACCAGCTAGTGGGAAAATTAATAGCAGCAACAGCAGGGATCAAGAAAGACTTCACACGTGCATACATACGTACTTTGGAAGTTACATTGTTAATCGAAGAACAAATGGCACTGAAATCAAAGTGCGCATGCACAGGGGCGGAACTAGAATGAAAATGACCGGGGTTCACCATTTCATCGTACGTATAACAACATATATAATTTTGAAGTAATATGGTACTAAATAGCAGTGATTTTATTTTCGGTCGATTTTCAGTCGAAAATCGGTCATATCGGTTCTACCGGCCACCCCCAGTAGAACAACAGGCCGGCTCTGAAATTCTCGGTTTGGATGAATTTTGTCTAGAAAAAATTAAATTTGCTTGAATTTTGTTCGAATTTGATTTTTTTAAAAAAAAATCTGAAAAATTCAATTTTTTTTGAAAATTTCTGCTGAAAATTTTTTATTTTCGGTCAAACCAGCCACCTCCGGTAAAAAAAATCCCTGCTAAATAGTAATGTATCCAACAACTTTTAGCATCAATATTTCAACATAACCAATAGCAAGGTATAATGATAAAGAAGTAGCGATCAAAATGCTTACCAACATAAAGAAACTCACTAATAATATTGTTAATTGTAGCAAAGTGAAGCAACAAAGGACGAAATCATGGATAAAGACAGTCGACATTGGCAAAATACATCATCCGACCTCAATGACCTATATAAAAAAAGAACAAAACGAAATAAAATTATCTAGTTTTCATACCTGCCCATAATCAGCGACAATAAGAGAGTTTCCTGGAGCTGCAACAAAAGCTTGGCGAATCTTTTCAAGAGCAGGTTGATTCTGGAAGGGAGATGTCGAGTTAAAAAAAATAATGTTGACAGTAAGAATAAGATATTACTTCAAGTTAATTTAACACCATATACTAAACAAGTTAATAACTTAACATAGCACCATTTACTATATTCATGTACGAGTAGTAATCCGTAGCTAAACTAGAGAGAGTGTGTGTCAGTGTGTGTGGTGCATCCATGTATACGGTGTGCAGAGATGAAGTTAACGAGGAAGGAAGTTTTCTCTTTTTTTTTGTAAAAAAGGATAAGAGCCCCATTGGGGCAGCAGATTGTATTCATATGCAAATTATTTTTACAGGAGAGTCTACTATTTTAGGCTACGACTATGGCCAGAATGAGATCACAGAGATTAATTGACCGACTGTGGCGATGATCTTGTCCTCAGATCGTAGTTTAAAGCAGTATAGAATTCGATCGACCACCACGGAAGAATGACTGAATGAGGTCGCAAACTCGCAATGAAGAATTCTATTCTCTAAACAAAATTTCTGCTCTAAAGTCTAAACAAGCAGTTACTGGAGAATGGAGATGATATCAAACGAAATGATGGAGTAATTACCAGGAAGGAGGTGAGAGTGCGAAGATGGCACCGAACTTCAGACTTCAATTCAATCGGTTGTTACTTTTGGGCGTAGCTTTTCCTTTTTGCATCTCCAACTAGAAGCACCCGTGGCTGTTCGGTTTCTTGGCAGAAGAAGCAACTAGAAGCACCCATGGGCCATGGCTGTTCGGTTTCTCATTTGCTTTCGCGAAGCAATGCACGCAAGGGCGAGGTCGTCAACCGACAGCCATCGGAGCGAAACAAGCGCCCGCGTGCGTGCACGTGGATGTGGGCCGTTAGGTGAGCCGCTGAAGCAAGCGCGGGCCGCTGGCGCAAGCACACTTGCCGCGCGTGGGCCGTCAGGCGCGCTGGGCTAAAATGAGGCCCGGGTGCACATTTTTTTTGCTGGGGGTGCACATGTGATATCTATATACAGATCTTTACTAATTTTTTTTGGACCCGGTGTCCTGTGACACCGGGTAGGCCCATTGGGCTCCGCCCCTGCGCGTGCAGTGACATGTGATGTTACTAGTCATCTTTATCTACTACTCTAGATGTTTTCTTTTGCCCAGGCTCGTATTTACTTTACATGCATGCTTCGGCAGTTCGACCCGGAAAAAAGTAGAGCTAACTTGCACCATCTTCAATGTTGTGTTTTAATCTGTTCAAATAAGGAGAGAGAAGGCATTGAATCGATTCAATACATTAGAGGGATCGATTCCAACAAAAAAATATATATATATAGAACCGGACTTTACTTAGAGCATCTTTAGTGTATTGAACCGATGTCGATTCAAAGTCATGCCACGTAAGCATTTTAGGAACTGACCTTATTTTCCTCCAATGTATTGAACCAATTCCTACTAATGACTGGGACCCATGTTATATTAAAAAACCACAAAATAATAATATCATCTCTCAACCGCACTCTTTCCAAAGTAGTTGTTTAATACTCATATAAGTTGTTTAATGCTTTGAATCGACTCCTAAGTAGAGTCCGGTTCTATGCATTTTTTTTGTTGGATCGACCCGTCCAATGTATTGAAAGGATTCAATACCTTCTCTCTCCTCATTTGAACCGGCTAAAACACAACATTGGAGATGGTCTTAGGACTCGATTCAAAGCATTAAACAACTCATATAAGTATTAAACAACTACATAGAAGATAGTGTGGTTGAGATGGGATATTATTAATTTGTGGTTTTTTTAATGTAATGTTGGTCCCAGTTATTAGTAGGAATCAGTTTAATACATTGAAGAAAAACAAGCTCAGTTCCTAGAATGCTTACGTGGCATGACTTTGAATCGACATCAGTTCAATACACTAAAGATGCTCTTAGACTGCATGCATGCACTGCATGGCCGTTCAGAACTTAAACAAAGACGCATCAGCTTACAAGCAGTTCAAAACTTAAACAAAGACGCTGTCATCCTTCCTGCGAACGGACGTGGAGCACCGTCCCTCCCGCAGACGGATGCGCGGAGACCATCCATCCCACGGACGAATGCACCAAATTTGTGCATGTCCGAGCGCGGGCGGGACGGACAATGGAGTCTGTCCATGGGTGACGCGGATTAGCTGACGTGGCGGCACAGGAACCATCTGTCCCACCCATGAATGGTATCGGACGCTACTTTTGCAAATTACGTGGGGAGGGGGACATTCATGTCATTGCATGTCCAAAAATTGCCAATTAGGCCCAAAAAAAATTCCATGCTTCCGGTCACAGACAGCTAATTCGAGAGCGTCTCAAGATCGCTCAAATTATGCAAAAGAGCTACACAGACAAACATAGAAGAGACCTACAGTTCGAAGTCGGGAATTATGTATATCTAAAGGTATCACCTATGCACATAGTGTGCCATTTCGGATTAAAAGGGAAGCTAAGTCCACGACATGTCGGACCATTTTGGATTCTAAAAGCGTAACAACATCTTAGCGTATAAATTAGAATTACCAAGTTAGTTATCAAGAATTCACGACGTATTCCATGTCTCACAACTCAGAAAATGTCTAGGGGAGCCATCACAACACTTAACTAATCTTGACATACCACTACAAGATGATCTAACCTACGAAGAGCATCCAGTGAAAATCCTAGAGACAGAAGACTGACAGTTAAGAAAGTGGACTGTACATTCTTGCAAGGTACAGTAGAAGAACCACTCCGTCAGTGAAGCTACGTGGGAGAAAGAAGAGGAACTACTCAACGCCTACCCCTACCTTTTCAAGTGAGAACCGAATTTCGGGGGCAAAATTTTCCTAAGGGGGGGATGTGAGAACCCTAACGATTAAACTCATCTAAACAGTAATAGGTAGTAAATTAAATTCATCTCAATAGTAATTGCAGACAATTAGAACACGTGAAAAATCAATAACATACAACATTTCAGTAGTAGAATTTACCATAAGACTTTTAAAGCAAAACTAAAGTGTTAATACAAGATCAGAATCAATTACAAGAATGCATTACAAGCAGAAGTAAGACATTAATACAACCTCTTAATTAATTACAAAAATTCGTTACATCAAAGCAAAATAAAAAATATTACAATAGTTATTTAAACTACAAACTAAACTCTTGCATGCTTGATAGCCTGAAGCCCTTGAGTTTCCTCTGCCCGTGCATTGCCAAAAGATCAAACCCTCCACCGCCAACCCAAGAACCTGCCACCACTCCTTTCTGTCGTCAGCAAAAGCCAAAGAACAAAGACCAAACAAAAAAGCAATAAAACGAAGTGAGAATAAAGAGGTGGTGTCGTCAGAAAAAGTGAAGCTCACCAAGGTTCCCAGACTGTCCAGGGCCAATCGGCATCCTCTCACTTCAGTGGGCTTCATCACTCGGCATTAAGAAAGAAAAAAACTGACACCCACTTTTCCAACTTACCTCAACCGTAGAAAATCCGACGAATAGTACCTTGTGGACCAATGGTCCATTCCTTTTACCTAGCCCAACAGCCAACAAAGAGATGAGGATGGATAAGGTGAGGGAAAAATGGGCAAGGAATAGTTGAAAGAGACAGATCACAACCAGCCGAAGCACAGCCAGCCACAGCCAAGCCACACCATCAAGCCCCAAATAAAACTCCCAAATACTCACAGCCACCTTGCCCACACTTCATTTCTCCACAATCAGCCACAACCGAAAGCAAGCCACCACAAGGCAAGGGCAAGAGCAAGTCCCACTGCCAACCAAAAGTAAGCAAGCTAAGGCCAACTCCAGAAAACACCCACACCAAGGGATGTCTAGGGAGGAAAGAAGCAGGAGGCAAGAGGATGAGAAGGTAGAGGAAGGCAGCCAGTGAAACGACCACGACACCCAGTGGACGACCACGGCAACCATTCCCCGACCAACAAACCAACCGAAGGCCCCCATGCTAGCCATTCCCATTTTAACCCTCATAGCATCAGCACACAACACTCGCACTGCACACAGCCACAACCAACAAGACAAGATGACCAATAAGAACGGCACACCTTACCTCAGTCGGCTCATTACCACACTGCCAAAGGCGACCCACTAGAGCCACCATGCGCCCTCGAGAACGGGGACGAGCTCCCCAGCACAACATCCCCACCCCGAGTATCGTCACAATAACCCTAACCGAGCTACCCCAAGAATGCAAGGTAAAAGAATAGAGAAAGAAACTAAACTAAAATTGACAAGATATAAAAAGGGGATAAGAGACTATTTCAGTTAGGGTTGAAGCCGAGGCCGAAGCCAATGCCCAAGGAACCATGCCCAGCATGCCCCCAAAACCCACAGCTGCCTCAAGCAACCACTAGGCATTATCATGCCCAGAAAACAGGCCACCACCAAAGCCATCACCATTTCCAGAACAACCCAAGCCACCACATTGCCATCACAGAACCCCCACCACAACTGAAGCTCACCTCCAAGCCATCACAGAAGCATCAACCCACCACTACACATCACCAGGCCAATGAACAAGCCCAATATACCCAAGGAACCCGCACCACAAAGCCATCACCGAAAACCCACCAAAGCCATCACCAAGCCACAATTATGCAATCGCCAGAACCTAACCATCAAGCTGCCACAGAAGCCACTAGCACCATATCCAGAACCACCAAACCCTAACCCTCAAGCCACCACTGAGGCCATGCACCCACTATGCCCAAGCCACCATCGAAAGCCCCAAAACCCACCAACAGTGCCACCCAGGAACCCCAAATCCACTAGGGGCAAATAGGCACAAATCAATAGTGGGAAAAATCATAATGCGAGTAAGGGGAGAAAAGCGAAACCAGCGAAGTAGCTGAGCCATAGCAACAGAGGGCCGGAGGCAAGGTCAAAGCTGGAGTAGGAGTAGGAGCTTCCAAAGGAAACCGCAGGAGCCACCCAGGAGGAGCCAGGGGCTGGCAGCACAGATCCGACGGGGGACCAGGGAAGGGGAGCCACCGGAGGAGGCCATCAACCCCGGGGCAGTGCCGGATTTAGGAAAGATTAGGGGATCCACCACGTAGCAGAGGGGAGAGGAAGAGGCAAGTACGAGGGAGGGAGTGTTGTGTGTGTGAGTGCTGTGTTGAGTGTAGAGTGTTGTGTGTGTGCTTGCTATGCGGTGTGGGCATGTGTGTGGTGTGGTGTTGTGCTAGTGCAGTGTGTCTGTGCGTGTGTGCTGTTGTGTGCGTGTGTGCTATTGTGTGCATGTGTGTTGTGTGATGTGTTGTGCAGTGAGGTGAGTGGAGTTGAGTTGTGTTGTGACCGGGTGCGTTTAGTGTTTTGTGTAGTCTAGTAGAGTGTCGTGTGAGTGTTGTGTTTAGGATATGTGTGCGTAGGTGCAGCTAAGATGCGTATAGTGTTTTTTATAGTGTGTTGCGAGCGTATGTCGTTAGAAGCGGATTAGGCTAATTTAGGAAAATCCTGGAGAACCAAATAAAAGCATCCCAACCTCTCAGTTCCGAGCCAACCCAAGATGAGGGCGAGCACGTATGAGTTTCGTGGCATTAAAATTCTAGAGGTAATATGTCGTAAGAAAAATAGCCGTTGGGAAACACTAACCTAACGGAGCTCCAAAAAATTTAACTAAATTAAAATCTGCTGAAAAAGAGAGCAGCGAGTTAGTGTAAGTATATTATCACCCCAAACAACTAAGTATTTCTGTTATACGCGTCTGTCGTATAAATTGCAGAAGACGAACCGGCTCAGGTAGGAGTAGCTGATCCAGAATTCATTGACGCTGATCTTTACCTCAAATACGCATGCAAGTCTATTTCTTCATCATTAACCTAGTTATCTTAAATGTAAAAGTTACATTCTGTACCACCATGTGTGTGTGTGTGTGTGTGTGTCTCTCTCTCTCTCTCTCTCTCTCTCTCTATATATATATATATATATATATATATATATATATATATGTGTGTGTGTGTGTGTGTGTGTGTGTGTGTGTGTGTGTGTGTGTGTGTGTGTGTGTGTGTGTGTGTGTGTGTATTAAAATTATTTATCAAACTAAATCGGATAAAAGAAAGAAAAGAAAATAGATAGAGAAAAGAGCAGTCCAGTTGAGAGGAGCAGCTGGGCTGTAAGAGTAAATACTAAGGCTACTAAAGGGGGCCCTTGGCAGGAAAGAGAGGGAAGAGGTGGGACCCTTTACATACGGATAATATATAAGGACAAATAAAACTCCCACTCGGATAAGGGGTTGTATTTAAGTGTCAACCATTTTCCCGTTCCGGTGGGTAGAAAATGCTACCTGGTTACATGATTATACTCTCCACATTGGGTAAGTAATATAAGTATAAGTGTGATGGAGGTACCCAGGACCGGTAGGAAAAGTCCGGAAGTAGGGAGTCCAAGGCGCTATAGTAGTGCAGGTGGAGTGTTGGGTGAAGGGATAACCGACCCAGCCAACATTATGAGAACTCGGTGGAGGACTAGGTGAGCGCCCTAGGACACCGATGGAAAATAATGGGTGGAGACTTAATCACGTAACTTAAAAAACGTTCCGTACTCTGAATTTGACATTGTATCAAAGGAAATGCGGGAAACCTAACCTAAGAGAGCTTAGAGTAGCTATGGGTAAAATAGTACAAGCTTGCACAATGCTATATGTAAAACTATGAATTCATGCATGTCTCCTGGAGTGGAGTCTATGGTGACCACTAGGGGTCTATCTTCTCACTGAGTGATTAGTAGTCTTTTCAGAAGTAAAACTTGCCACTTAATTTGATAAAGTGTTTTCCAGAAAAAGAGATGAGCTAGAAAATGTGATAATTGAACAGATAAGAGTCATACAATGCATCGTTGCTATTAATGCTTGCTGAATACACTAGTACTCATTCTTGCAATTACTTCCTTTGTTAGATCCTAGTCCAACCGGGGATTACCCTGAGTGGGATGAAGGATACACAGGTGCCGAAGAGGCCGCAGGAGGCGATGGTGCTACTACGAGGACCAGGGTGAGGTGGACACCTTATTCGACGAGTGGGGCGAGTAGACAACCGGTGGAGCAGGGCAGGCAAGCGAGGGGGATTTCTTTTCCAGTTGTAGTTAAATATTTGTATTAAAGACCATAGCCTTGCGTGACTACCTGTTGTAATAAAGTGCAACTTCTATCTTATTGTTCTGCTGCGTCAACTTTGGTAAGGGTTATTATTCGTTGGAGCGGTGTTCTACTGGGCAAATGAATAATAATCCGTATGCCTGAGTGTGATTACCCTTGGTGTAATGGCACAGGGCGCCACACTCACGACCAGCTCGCATCTCTATACGACCAGTTCATATATGGGCACGACCATTTTGTAACTCCTTACAACCAATTTGCAACCAGTTAGTGATTATTTTCGACCAGTCTATGACCAGCTCGTATCTCCATATGACCAGTCCGCATCTGGTCGAGCTGAACGACCTGCTTATGTATTCTCTCTTTGCCTCACGATATCTGGTTGAACTCTAGGTGAGATATTTTGTCATCCGTGAACTGTTCAATACTTTCTCGATCAAGTGATGGATAACTTCATGCGGTTGGCTCTTCGACCACTTGTGGCACAGCCATGCACTTTCTTTATCTAACCACATCGAGGGGCCCAAAGATATCTCTCCTGTTATATTAGGAGGGGAAAATCTCATATCCGACCATTCACATTTCTCCGCATGTTTCATAGCATACCCGAAAGCTACTTTTATAACTACCCAGTTACGGGGTAGCGTTTGGTAACCCCTAAGTGTACTATTGCACATGTAGGAAACCATGTTGATCTCAGGTTTAAGGATTATACATCATCATTGCTTGAGACCAACTAATGACACATGAAATCATAACAATCTCAATAGTGACTCAAGATGGGTCAATCCAACACCATGTTCTCTAACATGTGTTCACACTATTAATTCGATATCCCTATATCCATGACTGGTAAAATACGGTCATCAATTAATACATGTGTTGGCCGATAAGTCACTAGTATTTCGACCAGTGACATCTGACCAGAGATACATTTAGAATGACATCATATAAGTTAAAGAACTTGAACAACAAGTCACATACTTGTTAATCTTTATAACTGATAATTCATTCAAGGAACATAATAACATTTATTCAATAAATCATAAACATAGATGTGATACAATCATCTCTATGATTGCCTCTAGAGTATATCACCAACACTTGCTTCTATCGCTTCTTGTCTACGTGAGTTCCAAGGCCGTGCAGCGTATCTTGCTTACAGCGACTGCGTGTGTTGCTTCCTGCATGTGCATTAGCCGTGTGTTGTGCTTCATCCAAGGATCGAAGTCATATCCATCTGAAGCATCAGAGCGTGTGTGTGCTTCCAGCGCCATCCAGGTTCTGCGTGAGTTCTGTCGAGTGTGACGAGCGCTCTGCCGAACGTGAGATTCTTCTTCCGTTCTCTACCAAGTGTGATTCTTCTTCGGTTTGGGCCAACATTCTGGAGGTGGATGCCAATGTTAGCCCGACGCGACTAGTGCACGCCGCTGACCAGATGGGGTGGAACATGGTGCGTGTAGCTGACAACAGTGGGGAACTTATCTTGGTATCGGAAGAATTGAATGTGCAAGATGGCCTTCCTCAGTTTTGACTAGGTTATTCCGGTTGGAAGGGGCCTCGGCAACCGAACTCTCTTCATGAGCGAGATGCACAGTGGTGCACTGGTAGTGTTAGCCAGACTATAGTTTTTTAACGTGTGTGGGGGGGTAAGGCCGAAAATCGCAAAATGTAGGCTAATTTCAGCAAAAAATTTCAAATCAAAATTCAGCCAAACCAATTTTTTTAGGACAAGTTTGTATTCCTACCGGCCCCACTGATAAATCCAAAATTATCGATTTTCGGCCAAAAGTCGGAACCTTCTACCGTGGCTTCCTTTCCAGCCACTTAGATGTGCTCATCTGCCGGATATCAGAGCTGAAACATTGTCCCCCGGAAGCGGTAGTCTTGTTGAGCGGGTCACCTCTTTTACCACTGGTTATATAGCTACCATCAAGTGAACTTCATGCGGGTATGATTGATGAGTCTTATCTTATGTTTGACATATCTATGGTTGAACTCTGGAATAAATCAATTCGTGTATTATTTCCGGAAAATGTGAGTCTATTTTTTTAAAAAAAATGTTGGAATTAGTTCAGATAAATAATGAAGGGTTGTTAGTTTATGTAGCGTTTTGCATGTTTAGGGCTTGTTGGTTTATATACTGATCATGTTTTGTATCAATAATGTTTAGAGTAAAGAAATGTATTATGTTTATCGCTATCTTGTTTTTATTATATTCTCCATGGCAACCACCCAGAAATTTAATTTAAGCCTGACCTATTAGCAAATACATGTATAATACGTGCATGATCGAATAGATATATACGTCCGTGATTGTTCTTTTTTTCCTTGACGCATATGCCGCTATGATATACAATAGTCAATGTGTGATTTAATTAGTGGCTCGCACACTACGTATGTAATAAGGAACATACATATATGCAATAATAACCTAACACACAACAATAATAAGCTAACACATAAGTGTCTCGATCGATCCATCAAGGCAAATTAGCAAAGAAAGGTAAAATAGATCGAGGGTTGGTAAGATAGAGGAGTGATGATACACAGCACATACCACTCTTGCTCGGGCTCAGGCCAAGTTGACCGAGGTGGCAGAGGCACAGTTGGCGATTCGTTGGGACTTTCTGGTCACCATATGGTTGCTCATTAACTGCTTCTGGTCGGAGTACGGAGTATGTGGTAACCGCAAGTCAGCAGTTAACTGGCACCTCTTGTAGCAAGCAAGGCAAAAGCATATCTTGTGTAATAACGTTGTCGTTTTTTAGTACATTATTAAAGACTCACCACACATACACCCCACTCATGCCATACATACATGCGCACGTGTGTGTCCACTACACACGCTAGAAATTAATGACGCTATCCTTATTAATGAGATGTGCAAAATATGCTGCTTGCCTCGAAGAGAAGTGTAAAGAGAGAGAAGAGAGGATCCATATCATCTGCATTACTGCAGAGGTCATTGTGTGAACAGTGTTTTATGAGTCAATACAGAGAATCCCACGGTCGTTTATCATTTGCTAGGTTTTACAAAATAATTTTGAGATAAAGAAGTTTATTCAAGTCCGAATCAAGACATTAATTTGTAAATGTGCATCGATCAGCAATTGGAAGATAGTACAAAGTTTGAGCGTGTACTACTCATTAGCACGTGCTGCCAATTTGTGTGGCGCCTGTAGGCTGTACGTACCGCTAGGAAAATCAAATAGATTTTCCGAAGGGTTTGTCTATTAAGAAACGGTGATCCATAATACATGTACTAGAACATCCCAAAGAGAACCTGAGAATGTTTAACCAAAAGAACATGCCGAGCGTACTAACTACTAACATACAGTTGTCTCGATCTCCCTCACACACGGCTATCTATATCTATACTAATTGAAGACTCTCCTATAAGCCCCCCATTACTAACATTAAAGGAGCAAAGAAAGGGAGGCCAGCCGCGCGCGCTGCGTTAGCCAGAATTTAGGCGCCGTCGGCTCACTGCGCAAGCTGCTTTGCGCCGTCTGATCCGTCCCGGTGTGCGTCATGGGAACGAAAGGTTGTGCTCGTGCCATGTCGCATTGAAACCTACCTCTTCTCCTGTCCTCTCGACTCCTCGCCCGATCCGTCCTGCGCCGACGCTTCTCCTCTCGCCTTCCCCTCCGCATCCTGTCCCCTCCCTCTCCCTCCTCCGCCGCGCTTCTCCGTCGATGCCGCCCTTCTATGCCAGCGCCACAGGTCCTTCGCTCTTCCTCCCCCGCTGCTCGCTCGGCCTCCCTCCCCCGCTGCCGGCACTCGATAACTCTTCCTCCCTCCCGCCCTTTTGGTCTCCCTCCACAGTCGCCGCATCGTTGTCGTCCCTCACTCTCGCTCCCTTCCTTTTCCAACCCACCACCCCCTCGGTCTCGCTCCCCGCGGCTGCTGTTCCCTTCCTTTTCCAACCCACCGCCCCTTCTGTCTCCCTCCCCGCCGCCGCTCTCGCTCCCCTGCCACCCCCACGGCCTCACTCCTATGCCGCTGCTGCTCCCTCCCTCTTCCAAGCCCCCTCCCCTTCGGTCTCCCTCCCCGCCGCCGCTTGCTCTTCCTAGCATCATAGATCCGTCTTCCCCTGCCCCGCCGCCGTGTGCTCCTTTCTCCACGCACCCGGCTCCCACCTAAACTCCACGGACCTCCGCCACTCCAGCTCCTTCTCCTACGGACGCTCCATCGCCTACTTGAGCCACACACAGGCCTCTGCTGGCTCATGGGCCCTCTTCCACCAAGAACTACTGGAGAAAGGTGAGTTGTGGGGACCCCCAGTTATTTCCGTAAGACCAAGGCATTCCCGACCTTATGGAGATAACACTGGGTCTCCCGTGTAGATGGATTCCAACTTAACTCCATCTAAGCGAGAGGCTTGACCGAAAACTAGTGCCCCGACGATCATGCATACTGCACCTCTGCGGGTACTACATGATAATCTGTTCTCCAACAGTCCAAGCACTACACTTATTGAGTTAAATCGGAAGCCACGGACAGCGAGCATGAGATCATCATGTTGGCTCCCAAGATCAGCGACCAACATGCCCCAAACTCACATATAGCATTGATCACATCCATACAACATCCATACATACATAGTTCAAAAGACATACATCATAATAGTTCAAGTCTGCAACTATTACAAATGGCCGACCGGCCAAATTCAAATAAAATCATAAAGTAACAGTGGAAGCAAGTAAATAAATCAAAAGTCCAGCATGGTACGCCCCATAACCCATCGGCAACCGACTGAGAGTTAAATAATAGCACTACTCGTCAGTGTCGCCTAAATCGACACCAACGAGCTCATCGGGCTCAACATCTTCCTCACCTGAAATTGCAGCATCCAGATTGAGTACAAATGTACTCGCAAGTCTTACACAAATAAAAATTAGTTATGCTAGAGGTTGTTCCAAAGGATGACTCATATTGGCTTAGTTTTGCGAAAGACGCAACAATTTTCAACCTACACATACTAGTTTATCAATTGCCATTTTAAAAACAGATTTGAAGTAGAAGTAAAGCATGTGAATAAGTGATAAATTGAATAACAAATGAATCAAACAAACACCAAAGTGGCAGCCCACTTTGATACAACAAAATGCACGAACATCCCATTCATACCGAGTACCGAGTTTACCCACAATTAAAATACAAAGTCTAACGATAGTAACTCCCGAACTCAAGCAGTTGTCCATAACCGTGGACACGGTTATTCGAATAGTTTTAACTCTATAGAGGTGTACTACTTTACTCACATGACTCGATTAGCCCGTAAGCCTCCGGAATAATGACACACTTCCTTTGGTATGCCGGCCGAGGAGAATCGAGATACGGTCGTTTTCGGCAAGAAAATTCTATTGAGTTAGGTCCCCCATGTGAGATGTTTCCATACCTAGTACAAGTGATTGATAGCACTTGTTAGGGGGGCTCACAAGTTGTACTAGAAATACCGAGGTAATGTAAATAATGAAAAATGGTGCTCCCATGCTATAGAAAATTACCTCGGCTCCTACGGACAAATGATCAACACAAGTGCCCTTACACCACCATGAGACTTCACCCAATAAAACCTTCCTCCTACTTGACCGTACAGTACCCATATCCCGCATGTGGTAGCACGAGTGTACTTGAATCAATGACGTTACCAAAGTTTGGTCCTTAATGGTCCCGACAAGACAACCACATACCCAATCTCGTGCATGAAGGCACCATCACTAGCAAGCACTTGTCCATACCCCAAAACTCATTTAAAATGACAAAATTTATTTCATAAAACAGATACGATGATCTGGATTAAATGAATATAAGAAAGTAAATGTTTCCCATAATCGTCAGGTTATTCCCGACAATCAAACTACCGTTTCTAGACTTGCACGGCTAAGCAAACTCGAACAATATAATTCACACATTCCTATCTTAAGCATGTGGTACTGGAGTAAATCAAGATTAACCTCAATGAATAGGATGTAACTATTCTACACATCACAAAAATAGCGACATTATCAAAATAGCATGCAAGCAATTATCATTGCACTAACTTAACCAAACTGGGATCAAATATGATGCAAAAGAAAGTTCAAATGATGCTTGCCTTGCTGGTAGTTCAGTTGTTCACTCTCAGTAGCGTAGGAGTCAATATCAATGGTCTCAGAATCTATAGAATTAACTATATCGATAAAAACCGAGAAATACCTCAAAAATCAAAGTGCTCAAAATGCATGATTTTTCTACAGTAGCTAGATGATGATTTTAGATGAATTTAGGTGAAAGATTTATTCCATGTGGACTTAGTTTGTGAGAGTTATGAAGGTTTGAATCTCAGTTTTCAAAAAAATCCAATTTTAATTCTAAACGGTTACTGTTCACCGAATTTAATTATTTGGTCAAAATTTGTAGAGCTGTTGGACCGAAAAGACGACTAGAGGGGGATGAATAAGAGCATGATCTATTTTTCACCATGATTTAATTCAATACTAAATTGAATCCAATAGCTATGAAAGCTATGAAGATCAATATACAAGCACAGTGGAAGACTTGTATTGAATCCAATCAAACCCCAAAGCAAATAGACCAAAAACAAAAAAAACTAAAATCCAAATTAGTTGGGCGGTCTAACCTCTTGCTAGTTGGCGGTCTAACTTCTAGCTAGTTGGCGGCCTGACTTCCAACTAGAAATCGGTCAGACCGCCAGGCCAATGAACAGAAAAATCAGCCCGAACTCAAAAACACAAAAAGGTCGAACTTTTGATTTGTGACTCCAAACCTTACCAAACTTGATAAATACCTTCTCTAGGATGTCAGGAACCTATTCCAATCAAGGATCATGAAGATCCATGCCAAAGTTCTGACCTTTTTCCGTTTTAGAGAAGGTTGCTCCAAAACCAAGTCAAAACCAAAAGATGATCTAGAAACTTGCTCGTGGGTGATTGATGATCAAGATGATCCTAGATGTATTCCCACATGTCACAGCAAGCTAAATCTAGGCCAGAAACCAAAGGAAAACTCGCGGATCAAAGAAAGACCCAAAATCACGAAATAAAGAGCAAGAACACAAAGAGACTCATCTTGTGAAATCTTTCTTGGATTGAATCGAGATTGATGTTGGTTTATAGCCACTACAACCAAGAGAACAAAGACTCAACACATGAGCACACAATCAATCCAACTCTCTAGAACTCTAACCTCCCACTAATCTCTCCAAACCCTAAAAACACAAACTAGGGTTTCTCAAATGAAAGGGTTAAGGAGGTGCTGGACAGCACCCTCCCCTATTTATAGTGGAGGCTAACTTCTAGAAGGTTTTCCTGTGAGACCCCGACGTTTATTAGGCTCATAATACTTAGTCATCCGATTGACCCTAGTATTATCAACCAAATAAACCCCGGTCTCGAGAGATGTATACTTCCCAGAATGCAGTATACATACCTCACAACAAAAGAATGTATCAATTCCATACAACACATAGAACATAAGCAACAAACCAGAAGTTAACATTAATATGGAATAGATATTACAAAAGAGAGGCCCTTAGGCCAAATAACAATAAATCTACAAAGATAACAATGAAGCAAAAGTGCCATAAAGATGGCTATAACACAAAGCCAATCGGTGTGCCTTAACCCCTAGGCATCTCGACCGACCGCCAAGCTAGTCGTCAAGAAAGCGCAACACGTAGCACAAAAGAGAGGCTCTTGGAGCTCTCCTTCTTCCTCTGCAACAAAAGCCACAAAATTGCCACAACCACGCGCGATGAGTACATAAAGTACTCCGCAAGACTTACGTGTGAGATAACAGTAACTATAAATAGCTACATGCAAGCTTTATTTAAGTGGATGAGGCTTTGGACTCATTTTAGCATAAAGCAACATTTATTTGCAATAACATAATAGATTGAAGGCAATTTGGCAAAGCATTTTTAAATGTTGAAGTAACCACGAGATAATAACATAATAACAAGAACAAGAACAATCACGAAGTGACTAACCCAAGTCACCACAACAATAGCATGAACTCCCGCTCATACCAACCATGTCAAGTTTTAATTAAAGGTTGTAGTCTAATTCTTACGAAATAACCAAGCGTGTCCATAACCTAGGGCGAGGCTATTCAATAGTTTTATCCCTGCAGGGTGTACCAATGTACCCACACGTCAGACCGCCTTTCCTTTAAGCACACTACCTTAGGTGTGCCGGCACGGCTAAGTCCTACGAGACATTTCCAATGGACAATGCTAATTCTGAGTCGCACAACCCACGGGGAGAAAGAGACATCACACAACCTTCCCGGAAGCTAATGCTCCCCTCCCACATCACACACACATTTTATTTTTAAAAACACACCAACCGAGCGACCCCAATTAACACCGCCCAAAGTACTTAGTCAAGAGGGGTTCCATATGCCCCCCGTGTGGTTAGCACGCAAAATTGCTTGGATCAATGGCACAAGAATTCGGTCCTTGTTGACTCAGGCATACCACCACATCCAAAAACCACACCATCCATCCAATATGCCCAAGTCTAAATCAATCTTTTATTTTCAGTTTTTGATTTTACAAATTAATCAAAGCACAAGTGCTGGACATATAAGAGTAATAATCAGTTTTGAGTGATCAAGATCATCGACTAAGTCGATGATCGCCCATTTCTACCGATAACTAAGCATGTCTAAGCAATATACCTCGAAACTACTAAGTGATAAGAGCTCATCCAACGAGCTCCCACCACAGCAAATAACCTAGGCTCATGGTAGTAGAGGATGAACAATTCCTACAGATTATGCAACTATAGGCTTGCTAGCTTACATTTAACACAAAGTAGCATGCATACATAGAAGTAAAACAATATATTAAGCTTTAAAGTAATGGGACAATGATGGAAATGATCAAACTGCTTGCCTTGTTGCTGGCCAAGTTGTGGCAGAGGGTTGCTCTCGGGATCACCACAAATGTCGAAACCTAACGGAAAAGCGAGAAAGAACCGATAAGAACGACGAAACACAACAAAGACAGCACAACAAACGAACTCCAAACTCTCTGAATTTTGTACAGCAGCAAGACAATGATTTATCATGAATTTAGCAATAAGAACCAATTGATTTGGATTCTCAATGCAAAAGATATGATGAAATCAATTCTGCTCAGCCTATTAATTAGAAATATGTTACTGTTCATCGCAAAATTTTCTAGAATAGCAGTGAAGCTGAAATTTTTACTGTAAAACCAGCACCTCATGAGATGAATAACACAATTGAGTTCATCTCATTTGGAGCTATATTGCACTTTCTATAATTTTTCAAAAACAAGAACTTGAACAAAATTATAATGCACAAGTTCTCATTTTTATAACAGCAACAAGCTCAAAACTAATTTTCACAGTGAGTTCACTAACAGAGGAAACCAACAAAGTTGGTCTCACCCAAAAATAGTCTATAGAGTATTAGTTATGTATTTTACAAGTTAAGCATTGATTTAAGTGCACATTCTAAAGTTGGTTTTAAAATCTAATGGCAACTGTGCTCTGGAGCTGAACTCAACTTACAATCATTTTTGGATTAAAGTCAAGTTCCAAACAGAGCCAACACAATTTGAATGACCTCATTTGGAATTAAAATGAAAGAGATATGAAATTCTAAAGTCTATACCTTATTTCAGTTTAACTAAGACCTCACTGGAATTTCTAAAAATCACAAAGGCATGGGAGGACGTGAGCCACAGATCTTAAATCCAACGGCTCAAGATCTCCCAGGAGAACATCACACACGCGCACGTGAAGGTCCAGAGGTCCTGGACCTCTTAGCAACTCACATGCGCGAGGTGAGGGGGAGGTCGGGGCCGTAGATGCGAAATCCAACGGACCACAACATGGAAAGGAGGTCCGGAACGGACCAGATCTAAAGGGGAGGTCCTCAACGGTGAGATCTTCCAAAGGAAGATCTAAACTATCAAGATCTCCCCAAGGAAGATCTGCATCGTCAAGACCTCACAGGGAGGTCCCGGACGGTCCAGATGTTCCAAGGAGGTCCTCGATGGTTCAGATCGTCCGAGGAGGACCTTGACGGTCAAGATCTACCCCGGGAGGTCATGAACTACCGAGACAACCTAGGGAGGTCTAAGGAGGTCCTAACGCCACTGACCTCCAGGAGGTCTCGACGGCCCCGATTGCGAGGGGAGGTCTTGGGCGCCCGAGATCTCCTGAGGAGGTCCGACGCCCTGCACTCCAACGCCAACACGAGCTTTGGACATGAGATAAATGCGCCATGACCACGAGGAGGTCCGCCACAGGGTTTTAATGCGCGCAAAGGGGCGGGGTTAATGGCGCTAAGACATCCAATGATTACAATGATTGGAACACATGATTAGCGATTAAAATGGTGAAGCTTTGTCCTAAAAACGACAATGACAAGCTCGGGACGTCCGACAAAATCCCGAGCGTGAAGAAGTGATCTCGCCGGCGATGTAGAGCTCGCCGTGAGGTCCAATATACCACCGAGTGCACAATAACGCTATGCACCCAAAGGACCTCCTCTCGACGGCGACGGCGGCTTTGAACGCCGGCGAGCCGAGAGGGCAAAGATGACCAAAGACGGCCAAACACGAAAATGCAAAAAGCAACTCACAAGAACATTCAAGCTTGTGCAAGAAAAGCTCCGCAAAATCATTCATATGGGTGCCGAAAGATCTAAAGGACTACAGGAGGAGTACCGGAGGTCCTAAGGTGCCGGGAGGTCGTGGAGGTGATGACCGGAGTTGGGGAAGACAAGTGAAGCTTCACCGCCCAAGACACCAGCTCCAGCTCGACTTTGTCCTCCTCTCAAAAGTGCCCAAACAACTAAGTCGGGGATAACTTCCAAGAGGTGTTGGGAGCAAAAGCGAACAAGGGTTTGAAAAGGAAGCCATCGGATCTTCTTGTGCCACCGAGGAGCTCCAAGGACTCAACAATGGCAGCCACCAAAGGAGGAAGTGAGTGAGGAGGAGCTCACCACGCACAAGTGCAAGACCGAGATCAATTGTGTGTAAAGGAAGCCAAGGAGGCTCCCAGAGGATACTTTATAGCCTGAGGTGATGGTGATGAGCTGGGGCTGAGCTCCATGGTGAGCTTAGCCCACGGGTTGGTCCATGGGGTGGCAAGGACATGAGGCTGACAAGGGGGCAGGCTCGAGCTTGACCTGAGAGGCTAAAAGCTGACCTGCATTAAATGCGGGTCAGCAAAGAGCTGTTGAAAAGGTACCTCATGCGCAGACACGCAATAAATGCACTGCTCAGAGCTTGCCCGCGCGCCCAAGGAAGGAGAAGAACAGGGGAGGTCTTTATGACCGTTGGATAAGACCACGGGGAGGTCCTGGCCCTCCGATGTGGTTTTTGAACCGTTATGTTTTAAGTGGCTGGGAGGAGGTCCCAGCCACACGATCAAGGATGGGGAGGTCGTGGCCCTCCGATTTCCTTAATCGCGAAAACGCACGTGAGGAAAAGGGACAGGAGGTCCAAAGCGTTGGATCTCCATCCAACCGGTGCGGACCTCCAAAGAGGACTTAACCGCACGCGATCAAAAAGACATGAGGGGAGGTCATGGCCTTTGGATTTAAATCCAAGGGCACTGACCTGATGGGGAGGTCCGATATGATGCGCAACAGGCAAGGGAGGTCATGGCCTTTAGATTTAGATCTAAGGGCTACGATCTCACGTCTTGCGCCGGGAGGTCTCAGTGCGTATGAGACAAAGGAGGTCGTGGACCGTAGATTTTAATCTAACGGTGCACAACAAAAGATGGGGAGGTTGTGAGTGCTTGATAACACGGGAGGTCGTGAGTCGTTGGATCTCGATCCAACGGCTCGACCTTGGTTAGGTGGGAGGTTTGTTTAGTTTAGGTTGAGAGGAGGAGGTCAGGCCATGGATCTTGGATCCAAGGGCTATGACCTCACGTGAAATGGGATGACCCGACCGAGTATGTTGAGGAGGAGGTCGTGGTCATGGATTTGATCCAACGGCCACGACCTCAACAAATGGGATGACCTCATTGCGATGGTTTAACAAATCGAGGAGGTCTTTGAGGTTTAACACACAGGGGAGGTCATGACCATGATCACGGATCCAACGGCAATGACCTCATGAGGTGGGAGGTCCTTGCGGTGTTGATCATGAGGAGGTCGTGGCGGTTGGATGTAAATCCAACACGCGACCGATCAAGGTGGAGATGGGGTCTGCACGAGGTGCAGACAAGGTTGGGCTGGACCAACTTTGAATATGGCTAGCCCAAGGAACAGTGTAGGCTTTTAAATTTAGTTTTAACAAATGAAACTTACCAGAATTATTTGAGATAGCAAATGAACTCCAAATTTGATGAAATTTTAACTGGAGCTTGCTAACAATGAGATCAACCTTGCATAAAATTTCCAGAGGTTATTATGCAATGCATTTTTCTCAGGAAATTCATTAAGGTTGTTTAAAGGATTGTTTTACCTCCAAGATTTATCAAACTAGTTTTACAACTTGTGATATTTTTCAGAGGGGTCCCATATCAGTTTTGGGACCAAGGAAAATATATTCCAAATGTTTGACACAAGATTTAAGATAATTGGAGAATGAGTTTGATTTTTGGTCAACAAGAGCTTTGTGTTTTTGAATTACACAACTCTTGGACAATAATTACATAAGATTTTAGGGTTTTTCAAGATGTGAGAAAAAGTTTTAATTTCTACACATATAATTATACTTGATTAACCCTAATTATACATTTGGGATGTTACAAAATCTCTCCCCTTACAGTAAATCGTCCCCGAGATTTGGCTCACTCGGTAAAGAAAGATGGATAGTCCGCACGCAGACGATCTTCTCTTTCCCAAGTAGCCTCATCCTCGTAATGGTTTGACCATTGAACCTTAAGGAACTTGATGGTCTTATTCCTTGTCCTTCGCTCGGACTCATCGAGTCACGCCGCAGGGTGCTCGCGATAGGTCAAATCTTCCCGACATCGAGGGTTTCAACGGAGCTTCCTCGGTTGGAACACGGAGGCACTTCTTAAGCCGGGACACATGAAAACATCATGTACCCCTCAAGTGCAGGTGGCAACTCCAACTTATAGGCAACAGCTCCTTCTTCTCGATAACGCGTAGGGACCGACATATCGAGGAGCTAACTTGCCCTTGACGCCAAACGTTGATGGCCCTTCAAAGGAGAGACTTTGAGATAAACAAAGTCATTAGGCTCAAAACGTAACTCACGCCGACGGCGATCCGCATAGCTCTTTTGCTCGATTGAGTGCGGCGCAAACGCCACGAATAAGCCGGACTTGGCGCTCGGCCTCATTGATTGAGTCCGCCAAAGAGAGGTCTCTCACCGGTCTCGACCAGTTCAACGGGTTCTACACTTTCTCCGTATAAGGCCTCAAATGGTGCCATGCCGAGACCGCTTCGAAAATCTGTTGTTATAAGAAATTCGGCGAATGGCAAGCATTTCTCCCAATGCTTCCCATATGAAAGGACACAAGCACGAAGCATGTCTTCCAAAACTTGGTTGACCCTCTCGGTCGACCATCGGTTTGAGGATGATATGCCGTGCTAAAGGTAAGACGAGTGCCCATAGCCTCTTGCAAGCTATGCCAAAACGAGACGTGAAAAGGATCCACGATCCGACACGATCGTCTTGACACACCGTGCAAACTCACGATGCGGGCGATATAGAGTTCCGCCAAAAGACCTACCCGAGTTCGGTCTTGACGGAAGGAAATGTGCCACCTTAGTCAATCGATCGATGACGACCCAAATGGCATCATTCTTCTTCGGGTTGTGGGTAGACCGTGATGAAATCCATTCGATCGAATCCCACTTCCACTCAGAATTGGCAAAGGTCAAGCCAATCGGCGACGCCGATGCTCGGCCTTGACACGACGACACACGTCGCCGACTCGACAACGAACCGCGATCTCCCTCTTCATTCGGGTCCACCAAAATCTCTGGCGGAGATCTTGATACATCTTTGTGGCCCCGGATGAATGGATAAAGGCGAATCATGGGCTTCATGGAGGATTAAATTCCGCAACTCCATGTCCTTTGGAACCATTAAGGCGCTGCCCGAACCTCACGACGCCATGCTCATCCTCGAGAAGCACTTGGTCGTTCCGTTCTTGACATTTGCTTTAATGTGGCTCACTCCAACATCCGATCACTGGACGGACTTGATCCGATCCACCAAGGTTGGTTGCACAACCATGGCGGCGAGAGAACCACGCTCAACTAAACCCAAGTTGAGACGCTGAAACTCTTCCGAAGAGCGGGTCAAGCTCCTCGACAACAAGGCATGGCAATGCGCTGCGACTATTAAGCGCGCCGGCAACGACATTAGCCTTGCCCGGATGGTAGTGTATACCCATGTCATAATCCTGATCAACTCCAACCATCTCCTTTGCCCGAGGTTTAGGTCAGGTTGGGTGAACAAGTACTTGAGGCTCTTGTGATCCGAATACACTTCACAACGATTACTGATTAGGTAATGTCGCCAAATCTTAAGGGCATGAATCACAGAAGCCAACTCCAAATCATGAGTAGGGTAGTTGAGTTCATGAGGTCTCAATTGCCTTGATGCATAGGCCACTACCTTGCCTTCTTGCATAAGGACACAACCGAGGCCTCGACGAGAAGCATCGCAAAAGATATCGAAGCTTCGATGGATATCAGGAAGAACAAGAACGGGAGCGGTGGTCAAACGCTTTTGAGTATTTGGAAACTTTCCTCACACCCAGCGGACCACACGAACTTCTTGTCCTTCTTGAGCAACTCCGTCATCGGCCATGATCTTGGAGAAGTTCTCGATAAGCGACGATAATATCCCGCTAAACCGAGAAAACTCCGCACATCGGTGACCGAAGCGAGTTGACTCCATGAAAGAACATCGCTGACCTTGTTAGGATCAACGGTCGCCTCCGCCGAAAGAATATGGCCTAAGAAGGCCACTTCCTTCAACTGAATCGCGACTTGTGAACTTCGCGTCTGGTTTGGTGCTCACGTAGCTTGCCTAACACAAGCTTGAGATGCTCGGCATGATCCTCATCGTTCTTGGAATAGATAAGAATATCATCGATGAAGACCACGACAAACTTATCCAAATACTCCATGAATACCGAATTCATGAGGTTCATGAACAAGGCAGAGCATTGGTTGTCGAATGACATGACGGTGTACTCGTACAAGCCGAAGCGAGTAGAGAACGCCGTTTTGGAATATCCTCGGGCGAATCCGAACTCGATGATATCCCACTCTCAAATCAATCTTGGAGAAAACTCGAGCTCCGGTTAATTGATCGAAGAGATCGCCGATGCGGGGCAATGGATACTTATTCTTTATCATCACTTCATTAAGTGGATTTATAATCGACGCTTACATGCGTAAAGTACCGCCCTTCTTCTTTACGAAGATTGCCGGACAACCCCACGGAGATGAGCTAGGCGAATGAAACCCTTCTCTTGCAGCTCACTTAATCGCTTCTTCAATTCTACCAACTCGCTCGGTGGCATCCGATAAGGCCTCTTTGAGATAGGGCGTACCAGACCCAACTCAATGACAAACTCGAGGTCTCGAACGGGTGGCATTCCTGAAGATCTGCGGGAAAGACATCAACAAAGTCACAAACTGTTGGGACTTCGCTAATATCTAGAGCGGCTTCGCTTCAAGCCGAAGAGATGCGGATCTAGCGACCGGTAAAAGCTTAACCCGCCACGGAGGGACTAGATAGAGAGATGAGCTTCTGGCGAATCGATTTGCCCCATGTGCTTTGGGACAACCAATCCATGCCAAGAATCACATCAAGACTCACTGAATGGAGAAGGATAAGGTTTGCTAAGAAACCTCGCCGATCTCGATAGGGACATCCTACACTCAGATTCGGCTCTCAACTCCGAACCAGAGAGCGAATGAGTAAGCGGGACCGACAATGGAGAGAAAAGAAGCTCTCCGATAGCAAAGAAAAGACTCGAAAACAATGAATGAGATGCTCTGAATCAAACAAAACAATGAGGGATGAGAGTTAACGAAAGTGTACCTAGCACGACGCCGGGTGCCTCCCGAGCCTCCTCTGTGGTGATGGCGTTGACGCGACCACTACCCACGCCTTGGGTAGCGGGACGATCTTCGTCCTGAGTGCTCCACCTCTGGCCGCGTCCTCCATTAGGACGAGGGGTCGCCTCGCCTTCTTAGGGCATTGGTTCGCATAATGCCCCTTCTCGTTGCATGAGAAACATGTGACCCCGGCCGGGTTATGGGGGCGCTCTGTGACTCGCAGTGCACGGATCGAGACACGGCTCGCGAAGGACGAGGAACGAGGCGGTGACCTCGGGGCGCCAAGAGTGAGAGTGGTACCCCGAGACCGCCTCGGGGGACGGAAGAATCGCCTCGATGACTTATGGGCCTCCCACTTGCGCTATGCGAGTCCATAAGCTCGAGCCGCATGCTCACGACAATGGCCTTGTCGACCAAGGTCTGAAAATCAGGAAAGTCGACAATGGATAGCTTGTCCTTCAGCTCCTCAGACAAGCCACGCCTGAACTTGGCCTGCTTAGCCATATCAGTGGCCACATCCTCAGGAGCATAACGAGCTAGATGGTTGAACTCGAGACATACTCCATGATCGAAGCTCGCCTTGCTTGAGCGCAAGAAACTCCCTTCTTGATCTCCATCAAGCCGGCAGGATGTGAGCCCGACGGAAGGCAGTACGAAACTCCTCCCAAGAAACGGTGTGATCCACGGGCTGCATGGCGAGAAAGCTCTCCCACCATGACAAAGCTGCACCCTCCGGTGGTGCGATCGTAACAGCGCCTTCTCGTGCTCCTGGCACTCGCGATCTGAGCTTACGCTCCACAAGACGGCCAATCGTCCGCATCCAAAGGGTCCTCGACCGAAAAGGTAGGGGCCGAGTACGAAGAAACTCCGCGAGTCCTCCACGCGGTGATGGGCGTTCCTTGCCCGGATCCTCAAGCTCGTAAGTCACGGTGGTGTTGCGCGATGACGCCCAAGAGAACTCTCCGGTCATCCGCGCGGTTGCGCCGATCTGAAGAAGAACCTCGGCCATGGTCGGAGGAGGAGGAAGCTCCTCGTCCGACCAGTGGATCGCCTTGGCCGCTGAAAAGGCCCGCCATCTGTTACAAGGAATTTTTGGTTAGCAACTAGACCCAAAAACAAAGCCTTAAAGAAAGCAAAGCCAACGACTGGGGGAATGGAATATCACCCCAAACGAAAGCCAAAATCAGCGGTTATTTAAACTTTAAAAAGCTTCTAAAAGACTCTAAAAACAGCCAAGAAACACCAAACGCAAGGCTCAACTTCTCAACTCAACTAACCCGTATTGAATGAACGAGTAATTGATCGAGAAGATTAAAAATCAGATTGTAAGGTGAGAGCTAATGCTATTAGAGAGCAAGGTTAATGCAGCGAAATAAGTGTTAGATACTTAGCTAACTAGTATCACATCTTACCCTTTTATTCCCACAAGTTTTAGTTGATTAACCTCTCATTATCTATCCTAATTAGACACCGTTAAGACTGCTGTCCGGAAATTTGATGCTTGCTGTCCAGATTTCACATCCAAGCTCCTTGTCGAATCACCGACTCCAGAACTTCAAAACCTTGTAGTGGGCAGCTCACACTTCAATTTGCCAATCTCATTGGTTCTCCCAAAAACCCAATGTTAATCGATAACAACTATTTTGTAGAAGGGAAGAGAGGAAAACAACTTTTAAAACTCAAATTAGAGTGGGATGAGAAGAGAAAGCTAACATAGGTAAGGAATAAAATCCAAGAATTTACCAAAGCTTTCAAAACTCATTTGATGCTTTGAAAATAGGTTTTCAAAATATCCTAAGGACGACCAAGCTTGCATTACTCAAGATGGCTCGATACCAACTTTTGTGAGACTCGACGTTTATTAGGCTCATAATACTTAGTCATCCGATTGACCCTAGTATTATCAACCAAATAAACCCGGTCTCGAGAGATGTATACTTCCTGAATGCAAGATACATACCTCACAACAAAAGAATGTATCAATTCCATACAACACATAGAACATAAGCAACAAACCGAAGTTAACATTAATATGGAATAGATATTACAAAAGAGAGGCCCTTAGGCCAAATAACAATAAATCTACAAAGATAACAATGAAGCAAAAGTGCCATAAAGATGGCTATAACACAAAGCCAATCGGTGTGCCTTAACCCTAGGCATCTGACCGACCGCCAAGCTAGTCGTCAAGAAATCTGCAACACGTAGCACAAAAGAGAGGCTCTTGGAGCTCTCCTTCTTCCTCTGCAACAAAAGCCACAAAATTGCCACAACCACGCGGATGAGTACATAAAGTACTCCATAAGACTTACGTGTGAGATAACAGAACTATAAATAGCTACATGCAAGCTTTATTTAAGTGGATGAGGCTTTGGACTCATTTTAGCATAAAGCAACATTTATTTGCAATAACATAATAGATTGAAGGCAATTTGGCAAAGCATTTTAAATGTTGAAGTAACCACGAGATAATAACATAATAACAAGAACAAGAACAATCACGGAAGTGACTAACCCAAGTCACCACAACAATAGCATGAACTCCCGCTCATACCAACCATGTCAAGTTTTAATTAAAGGTTGTAGTCTAATTCTTACGAAATAACCAAGCGTGTCCATAACCTAGGGCGAGGCTATTCAATAGTTTTATCCTGCAGGGTGTACCAATGTACCCACACGCCGACCGCCTTTCCTTTAAGCACACTACCTTAGGTGTGCTGCAAGCACGGCTAAGTCCTACGAGACATTTCCAATGGACAATGCTAATTCGAGTCGCACAACCCACGGGAGAAAGAGACATCACACAACCTTCCCTAAGCTAATGCTCCTCCCACATCACACACACATTTTATTTTTAAAACACACCAACCGAAAGCGACCCCAATTAACACCGCCCAAAGTACTTAGTCAAGAGGGTTCCATATGCCCCGTGTGGTTAGCACGCAAAATTGCTTGGATCAATGGCGCAAGAATTCGGTCCTTGTTGACTCAGCATACCACCACATCCAAAAACCACACCATCCATCCAATATGCCCAAGTCTAAATCAATCTTTTATTTTCAGTTTTGATTTTACAATTAATCAAAGCACAAGTGCTGGACATATAAGAGTAATAATCAGTTTTGAGTGATCAAGATCATCGACTAAGTCGATGATCGCCCATTTCTACCGATAACTAAGCATGTCTAAGCAATATACCTCGAAACTACTAAGTGATAAGAGCTCATCCAACGAGCTCCCACCACAGCAAATAACCTAGGCTCATGGTAGTAGAGGATGAACAATTCCTACAGATTATGCAACTATAGGCTTGCTAGCGACATTTAACACAAAGTAGCATGCATACATAGAAGTAAAACAATATATTAAGCTTTAAAGTAATGGGACAATGATGGAAATGATCAAACTGCTTGCCTTGTTGCTGGCCAAGTTGTGGCAGAGGGTCACTCTCGGGATCACCACAAATGTCGAAACCTAACGGAAAAGCGAGAAAGAACCGATAAGAACGACGAAACACAACAAAGACAGCACAACAAACGAACTCCAAACTCTCTGAATTTTCTACAGCAGCAAGACAATGATTTATCATGAATTTAGCAACAAGAACCAATTGATTTGGATTCTCAATGCAAAAGATATGATGAAATCAATTCTGCTCAGCCTATTAATTAGAAATATGTTACTGTTCATCACAAAATTTTCTAGAATAGCAGTGAAGCTGAAATTTTTACTGTAAAACCAGCACCTCATGAGATGAATAACACAATTGAGTTCATCTCATTTGGAGCTATATTGCACTTTCTATAATTTTTCAAAAACAAGAACTTGAACAAAATTATAATGCACAAGTTCTCATTTTTATAACAGCAACAAGCTCAAAACTAATTTTCACAGTGAGTTCACTAACAGAGGAAACCAACAAAGTTGGTCTCACCCAAAAATAGTCTATAGAGTATTAGTTATGTATTTTACAAGTTAAGCATTGATTTAAGTGCACATTCTAAAGTTGGTTTTAAAATCTAATGGCAACTGTGCTCTGGAGCTGAACTCAACTTACAATCATTTTTGGATTAAAGTCAAGTTCCAAACAGAGCCAACACAATTTGAATGACCTCATTTGGAATTAAAATGAAAGAGATATGAAATTCTAAAGTCTATACCTTATTTCAGGTTTAACTAAGACCTCACCGAATTTCTAAAAATCACAAAGGCATGGGAGGACGTGAGCCACGATCTTAAATCCAACGGCTCAAGATCTCCCAGAGAACATCACACACGCCAAGACGTGAAGGTCCAGAGGTCTGGACCTCTTAGCAACTCACATGCGCGAGGTGAGGGGAGGTCGGGGCCGTGAATGCAAATCCAACGGACCACAACATGGAAAGGAGGTCCGAACGGACCAGATCTAAAGGGAGGTCCTCAACGGTGAGATCTTCCAAAGGAAGATCTAAACTATCAAGATCTCCCCAAGGAAGATCTCAGATCGTCAAGACCTCACAGGGGAGGTCCCGGACGGTCCAGATGTTCCAAGGAGGTCCTCGATGGTTCGGATCGTCCGAGGGAGGACCTTGACGGTCAAGATCTACCCCGGGAGGTCATGAACTACCGAGACAACCTAGGGAGGTCTAAGGAGGTCCTAACGTCCACTGCACCTCCAGGAGGTCTCGACGGCCCCGATTAGCGAGGGAGGTCTTGGGCGCCGGATCTCCTCGGAGGAGGTCTCGACGCCCTGCACTCCAACGCCAAGACGAGCTTTGGACATGAGATAAATGCGCGCGGACCACGAGGAGGTCCGCAGGAGGGTTTTAATGCGCAAAAGGGGCGGGGTTAATGGCGCTTAAGACATCCAATGATTACAATGATTGGAACACATGATTAGCGCATTAAAATGGTGAAGCTTTGTCCTAAAACGACAATGACAAGCTCGGGGCGTCCGACAAAATCCCGAGCGTGAAGAAGTGATCTCGCCATGATGTAGAGCTCGCCGGTGAGGTCAATGATACCACCGAGTGCACAATAACGCTATGCGCCCAAAGGACCTCCTCTCGACGGCGACGGCGGCTTTGAACGCCGGAGCCGAGAGGGCAAAGATGACCAAAGACGGCCAAACACGAAAATGCAAAAAGCAGCTCACAAGCAACATTCAAGCTTGTGCCAAGAAAAGCTCCGCAAAATCATTCATGCGGGTGCCAAGATCTAAAGGACTACAGGAGGAGTACCGGAGGTCCTAAGGTGCCGGGAGGTCGTGGAGGTGATGACCGGAGTTGGGGAAGACAAGAAGCTTCACCGCCCAAGACACCGCCTCGGCTCAGCTTTGTCCTCCTCTCAAAAGTGCCCAAACAACTAAGTCGGGATAACTTCCAAGAGGTGTTGGGAGCAAAGCGAACAAGGGTTTGAAAAGGAAGCCATGGATCTTCTTGTGCCACCGAGGAGCTCCAAGGACTCAACAATGGCAGCCACCAAGTGAGGAAGTGAGTGAGGAGGAGCTCACCACGCACAAGTGCAAGACCGAGATCAATTGTGTGTAAAGGAAGCCAAGGAGGCTCCCAGAGGATACTTTATAGCCCGAGGTGATGGTGATGAGTGGGCTGAGCTCCATGGTGAGCTTAGCCCACGGGTTGGTCCATGGGGTGGCAAGGACATGAGGTGACAAGGGGCGTGCTCGAGCTTGACTGAGAGGCTAAAAGTGACCAAGATTAAATGCGGTCAAGAAAGAGTCATGAAAAAGGTACCTCATCGCAGAACACGCAATAAATGCACCGCCGAGCTTGCCCGCGCCCAAGGAAGGAGAAGAACAGGGAGGTCTTTATGACCGTTGGATAAGACCACGGGAGGTCCTGCCCTCCGATGTGGTTTTGAACCGTTATGTTTTAAGTGGCCGGGAGGAGGTCCCACCACACGATCAAGGATGGGGAGGTCGTGGCCCTCCGATTTCATTAATCGCGCAAACGCACGTGAGGAAAAGGGACAGAGGTCCAAAGCGTTGATCTCCATCCAACGGTGCGGACCTCCGGTGAGGACTTAACTGCACGCGATCAAAAGACATGAGGGAGGTCATGGCCTTTGGATTTAAATCCAAGGGCACCGACACGATGGGGAGGTCCGATATGATGCGCAGCGAGCAAGGGAGGTCATGGCCTTTAGATTTAGATCTAAGGGCTACGATCTCACGTCTTGTTGGGAGGTCTCGTGCGCATGAGACAAAGGAGGTCGTGACCGTAGATTTTAATCTAACGGTGCACAACAAAAGATGGGGGAGGTTGTGAGTGCTTGATAACACGGGAGGTCGTGAGTCGTTGGATCTCGATCCAACGGCTCGACCTTGGTTAGGTGGGAGGTTTGTTTAGTTTAGGTTGAGAGGAGGAGGTCGGGGCCATGGATCTTGGATCCAAGGGCTATGACCTCACGTGAAATGGGATGACCCGACCGAGTATGTTGAGGAGGAGGTCGTGGTCATTGGATTTGATCCAACGGCCACGACCTCAACAAATGGGATGACCTCGCCGCGATGGTTTAACAAATCGAGGAGGTCTTTGAGGTTTAACACACAGGGAGGTCATGACCGTTGATCACGGATCCAACGGCAATGACCTCATGAGGTGGGAGGTCCTTGCGGTGTTGATCATGGAGGAGGTCGTGGCGGTTGGATGTAAATCCAACAGTGCGCGACCGATCAAGGTGGAGATGGGGTCTGTGAGGTGTAGACAAGGTTGGGCTGGACCAACTTTGAATATGGCTAGCCCAAGGAACAAAGTGTAGGCTTTTAAATTTAGTTTTTAACAAATGAAACTTACCAGAATTATTTGAGATAGCAAATGAACTCCAAATTTGATGAAATTTTAACTGGAGCTTGCTAACAATGAGATCAACCTTGCATAAAATTTCCAGAGGTTATTATGCAATGCATTTTTCTCAGGAAATTCATTAAGGTTGTTTAAAGGATTGTTTTACCTCCAAGATTTATCAAACTAGTTTTACAACTTGTGATATTTTTCAGAGGGGTCCCATATCAGTTTTGGGACCAAGGAAAATATATTCCAAATGTTTGACACAAGATTTAAGATAATTGGAGAATGAGTTTGATTTTTGGTCAACAAGAGCTTTGTGTTTTTGAATTACACAACTCTTGGACAATAATTACATAAGATTTTAGGGTTTTTCAAGATGTGAGAAAAAGTTTTAATTTCTACACATATAATTATACTTGATTAACCCTAATTATACATTTGGGATGTTACATTTCCTTAATGGGCACCCGTTAAGCCCACACACAAATGGGTTTCACTTACGCACGTATTTTAAAGCGTCGTCTTCATCTCCTCTTGACCTAAACAGCTTCTCCTTGCGCCGTCTTACGCCGCGGGTTAGCAAAAGGTCACCAAGGCGGTATTTAGGTGAAATTACCAAAATACCCATTCTCAGTCCTTTTTCAAAGACCGGGTCCAATCTTCATGAAGCACTTCCATGCTTCGCCACATGTAGGTTGATCAACGGCTCTCTTCATGTCGGCAAGTCTCTTCCATCCGGCTCCCACCGAAACCACAATGGCACTTGCACCGACCCCCGTGCCGCTTGATAGTAACATCCCTATTTTCTGGGCTTTTTAAAAATTTACAAAACTTTAAAAATTAACCATTTGGTTTTATTGAATTCTAAAAGCTTAATCTGAAATTTTAAAATTTAAAAGCGATTTAATTTGGATTAATCAAAACTACAATTAATTCAAGTTTGCTTCATTAAGTTTTCTGGTTCTTAATCAGATTTAAAAATCAAAAGTGTTATTTAAAGCCTTTCTTGGATTTTGTTGGATTTTAAAAAGAGGTTTTCCTTTGTCCCTATGCTAAAAATAATTAATTGCAAAAATTAAAAGCAAGAGTTAAGCTGAAAATATTTTTATTAGGTTCTAAATAATTCAAGAGATTTCTGTGCATTTTTCTTGAATTTTTGGACGGCTTTAGCTATTTTCTAAAAAGGTTTTTGCTTTTCTAGTATTTTCTAAATCCGAAAATACTTCAAAATCCCTCCTATTCATCTTGGGCTGAATTCATTCGGCCCATTTTTTTTCTCCCGCGCGGCCCAACCACGCCGGCTTCGGCTTGACAACGCCCTCTCTTCTACACCGTCCGATCAAGATCGGACGGCTCAGCTCTTTGCGCGTTTCCCCTTTCCCCTCTCTCTCTCTCGACGGCAGTTCCGCCCTATCACCGCATCGAAGCTTCGCCTAGTCATCTTCCTCGGCATGCCATCGCCCTCGCCGCCACGCGTCAATGCGCTGCGCGTCTGTTGCGACCGGCTTCCGCTTGCCCGTCGCGGTCACCCTAGCGCGCGCATTCATGCGCTGTCCTTCTCCGCGCCCGTTGCCACCCGTTGCTCCCGCTTCCACATCTTGTCGCATCCCCACGCGTGCTCTCGCCCGTGTCAATCTTCACCACCGTGGAGCACACCAACGCCGTGCTCTCCGCCGACGCACCTGCTCCCGTCACGCGCATTCGATGCGCGGATGACCTCCGATCCCACTGCCACCACCCGCTCCCCCTCCCGTGCCCTGTCACCTCCACTCATCTGCCCCCGTCAGCATCGGTCCTCGCCGCCGCGAGCACGCCACCGCCCATCTCGCCCTCTGGCCTCCCCCGCACCTATTTAAGGGGAGCACCGAGCACCCCTCGGCCTCCTCTTGCTCTCCCCCCACTCACCCTCCCTCTCTCGCCTTCTCGCCGTCGGATTTTGAGCTCCAACCGCCGCCGCCGAGCTTCTCTCCTCCGCATTCGCCGCCACCGTCGAGCCCCCGCTGGTGCCGCTGCCTCCACGTACGAGTTCGCCAGGCTGCCGCCTCTCCCGTGCACACCTCCCAGCCCCGGAAGCCCCTCGGACCGCCTTCGCCGCGTTCTGCCGCCGCTATTCATCTTCACCGCCGACCTCCCCTTGTCGCCGCGTCCTCAAGACCACGCGCACCAGCTTCGTCACGACACCCTCTTCTCGTAGGTGCCCTCGCCGACCGCCAAGACCCCGCCGTTCTCCGGCGACCATCGGGCCGCGAGCGCCGCCGGCTCGGGTCCGACGTGACCGTCACCGTGGCGCCTAGTCAGCGACCACCTCATCCCTTTGCTGACATGGCTACCTCGTCAGCAAGCCCGTGTGGATTTTTCTGGTTTTTCTTTAGAAAAATAAATCGGAAAAATCAAGAAAATCTCAATTTCATCATTTTATGTAAATTCAAACTTCCGAAGGCCATAACTTCCTCATTCGAACGCCGATTCGAGTGATTCAAATTTCTAAATTCCTTTAAATTCATTATATTTCTATTAGTATTTATTTAGTATTTATTTGGATTTTATTTGGTATTGTTTTATTTATTTACCTTTGTTCGCACGTATAGATTCCTTGTTTTGACGAATTAAATGGACCCGATTTAATCAAGCATCTCTACTCTTCAACGAAGGCAAATTGTAGACCTTTGATCATATTGAACTCAATTTATAAAAAGTATTTTGATTGATATAAACATGCATTGCTAATTTTATAGTAAATGGTTTCGGGAATTAATTAGTGACCTAATTGCCATTATGCCTCCTTGCTAAATTGCAATGACATGTATCCTTATATGACATAAATCCTTAGACACCCTAGGATGGATAATTATTAGTTGGACACTATTGTACTACCAACCCGGGTATCGTTTTATGCTTAGCCATGCTTTAGCTATACGATAGATTCATGATCGCATGCTCAAAGAACGATTGAATTTGTCACTTGGCCGGGTTGAACAAAAATGATTTTTACTCAGGCAAGTGGGTGGTGGTAAAGGTGGGTGTGGAATCACTTTGGGATGCGGATAGTCTCGTCTGAGCTACCACTAAGGACTTAACTTTGTGCGCCATTGATCTGGGCCATACCGTGCAACCACAAGTCCATAATGGGGTGGACCTGGCCGACTAATTAGCAATATTTTGGTTTAGTTCTGTCAAGGGTTGATAAGCGGCGCAAGAGGGGGCCCAGAATGGCAAAACCTCAGCGGGCAGAACCGAGTCAAAATAGAGCTTTGTAAAAGCCTTGTAATAATCACTTAGTCACACGTCATCGAAAGCGTGAAATGCCTGACATTAAAAGATGATTATCTCTTGTGGGTCAAGCTTTACAACCTCTGTAGAGTGTAAAATATTCGAATAGCCGTGTCCCCGGTTATGGACAATTATGCCTGGTGATTTCACACGAGGGGTAAACTTTTATTAAAAGTGTTGGAATGGGTTGGTCGAATCATGTAGATGGTTGATGGTTGGGAAGTGAACGGGGTTTTCACTTGTTGTTGAAAAGAAACTTGATTATTTATGTATTCATCTTTTAAATATTGCTTTAGAATCTAGTTACTGTATTTACTGTCAAGATTGCTTTCTACAAAATAGCCATAAAGCTATCCTTATCAAACCTTGCATAAATAATACTTGCATATATTTCTCTACGACTTGCTGAGTACATTCAAAGTACTAACAGCTTTATGCCCTCCGGTTGATCAGTCGCTGAAGAAGAACCAGGAAGCACCGAGTTCTACAAAGAAGACTACTTTGAAGACTATGCGAATTAGGTCGCGTCCTCCACTCGATTGCCTGTGGGCATATTGGGTGACCTCTATCAGATGTTTGGTTTCCGCTGCAAGCTTCCTTTTGTTATTAAGCCTTGAAAGGCAAGCGTTGTAAGACTTGACCATAAGGTCTTTTTGCTAAGTAATATTAATTTGTCTGCTTCATCTTTAGTTTGGTTGTGTGGATATGATTACACCAATGTTGTAACTGTGTGAGCTAGCCACTGATCATGGGACTAGTTCAGATTACACAGAGAGTCCTGGAGTTGTATATCCGGGGTCCCAACATTGATCCAACCCGTCGCATCGAAGTGCCCGTTTGGTCATCCTTGTCCAATTTGTGCCATGCTTGAATCCATTGACCTCACTCGGCATCCTCGATCGTTCTAGACCTCAGCTCTCCAAGCCTAGTCCCGATCATCCTCGTCGTTGACCTCCAAGCAACCTACACAACAATAGACCAAGAAATCAATTTTGGGAACAAGTTCTTCACAACTTAACCCACGTTAGTCAAAACATGCATCATGCAACACATATGCACTAAACCCATGAACTTGACCTAGCGTACAACCATCGCCACCAAGTTGGTCGATGAACAAGCCAAAATCGGATCGATCACACCCATGGCGGTCTAACCGCCTCGCCGGCTCGACACCGGCGGCCTCGACCGCCCGCTTGGGACTTAGCCAAATTTCATCCCTAGAAATCCGAAACCTAGTGGAATTTTCAAACCAACAGAACTTTTGACTCGAAGCTCCAAAAATTATGAGACCAAGTGTAGTAGAATCTCCTCTCTTGCCTACACCCTCTATTTTTAGCCCAGCTTCAAAACTCAAAATCATTTTATGGCCGGTCTGACCGCCACTCAATGACCGGTCAGACCGCCACCTTGGCCGATCAGACCGCCACTTGCCTGACAGTAAATTGAACTTCGCCGAAAACACGTGATTCAACAAACCGTCAACGCTATTACCAATTGTATCATCATTCTAAGATCATGAGCATATCCCCATGATATCCACAAGAGCAGTAAGGGATACCAGGATTATACAGATAAATAGAAAATAATATTACAAGCCCAAAACATTTGGGTTCTTCTCATTCGGAGTTTTTATGAATTAGTTATGCATTTTCAAAGTTATCAGCCTTTTTCTATTGTAAAGATAATAGGTTTATAAATCACTTTCCAAAATTATATTCTCTGCTACAGAGACAAGTTTGAAACCAATTTTAATGTAAAGTTCATTAGAAATGAAAATTATTAGCACTGGTTTCATCCATTTTGGACTTGAGATGAATTAGTTATGTATTTTTGAGGTTATTCACATTTTCAGTGTGCAAATTAATAGATTTCGAATTTTCTAAAGTATTTGCTACTTTTTACACCGGTATTGCACTAGCCACAGATGCTAACAGGTGGGGTCCAGTGAATAGTTCGTTTTTCATTTAAACTCCGGATTGAAACTGCGAACTGACAAGTGGGCCCTAAAGTCAGTGACTCGGTCTTTTGGACTGAGTCTACGGGCGTATGCGCATGGCGCATAGCACTAGAGTGGCTAGGCCCACTTGTCAGCCACTCGACAGCTTTCACAAACACCTCAGATTTCTGTGCGCGATCCCACATGTAAGTGATACATTACGACGTTAAGACAGCGATTAAATACTAATCATCATCATTTAACGCCTAATCATTTGCTACAGTTGTTGTCCACGTACGACAACGGGAACTCCCGTTCCGCGTGATTCACCGATGGCTCGCCGGGGCTACGCGCCGCAGTGGAGCCAGCCAAGGACAGGGTTAGACGCACAATAGTGTTGCGCACCTAGTGGGAGTGATTAGAGCATCTGAAGTGGCCTTCACCGGTGGCTAGCCAGAGTTGAGTAGCAAGAGAGCTATGGCCATAATGCATGCAGCAAGTAAAGCTCCGTAGCGGTCCAGATAAGCGGGTGCCCATCTAAGGACTACAAGTGAGCTACCTGAGCAAGGAGAAGAAGCTGAGATGACCGGAGATGGCTTGTTGACGTTGAGGTTCCCGGTGGCGGTGAGCTTCAACGTGGAGAGAATGATCTGAGAAAAATGGGGTAAAGTGAATGCTCGGGATAGCTCAAAGATCATATGAGGAAGTTCTAGAAGCGATGAATCGACAAATGCCTTACTAGATCACAGTGGAAGGTGAAAAGTTGCTTTACGGCCGAAAATGGTGCAAGCTTCAAATTCACCAGATCCTATCGTGCATTATCAAAATTGATTGAGGGGTTTTCATTGCCAAGCTAAATGACATGATATGACGTGGAAGGCATAGGACAATACCTCCCGGAAGTGAAGATTGACACGGTGGTGTCCACAGGAGCGCGCTCTGGAGCTTGCAAGGGCACCACGATGGTCCGGGAGCTACAAGCAACGAGAGAAGCTCTCATTAACAAAAATGGACACGGGGATGAACATAGAGCATGGAGGAACCACCCGGTCAAAGCTTACCTAAGCGATGCACACGGGAGAGCTCCTCCTTCCTCAGCCACCGAGAGGAAAGATGGCAAAAATGGATGGCAAGGAGGGGGTATTATCCTTAGAGAATGACGGAGATGGAGGCGGCGTTAAACGGAGAAGCTCCATGATTGGTTGCCATGGGCGGTGGCTCACGGTGGTGACGGAGAAACTCAAAGCGTCGCGGCCGCGTGGCAAAGAAGCTCTGTGAGCATGCCAGCGAAAGGAAAAAGAAGGAACTGACAAGTGGGCCCACCTTGCCAGTGAACGTTCGGACCATGCATGTGGGCGGTCCGATTTAGATCCAACAGTCCACAATTGTTGCGCCTTCGGACGGTCCGAATGTCCCATTTGATCAGAACCGTTGATTTTGCATCGGACGGTCCAAACGCGAGTGAACGTTCGGACCGCCCGAGCGGTCATTAGATCTGGGGCGTCGCTTTTTCATCGGATGGCCCAAACTGGTTCCCGTTACGTTTGGGCTGACCAGGTGCGGATCGGACCATGCGTATGAGCCGCATGATCAAGATCGGACGGTCCATATTAGCCCTAGTTATTCTTAGTTGACTGAGTTTGAAATCTAACTACTACTTTGACTAGGCCACTAAAAATAGAAATAAAATTCCTAAAACTCTAAAATAAATCAGAGGTGTTCCTGAGATGACCTAATACCCATATAAAATTTTAAACCCCTCTATTCATGTTATATTTTGTGCAATTTAAATTCAAACTTGAATTAGGTTGTTGGGTTGTGTTAGAATTTTCTGAGGGTTAAAACTAATCCCAAAAATTCAGGAAAAATATATTAATTCAATATAATTAACTTAGTATTTGAATAAATTACTTCTAGATGATAATCAAATGTTTTTGTTCCTGTTTTTGTTTGGAGTTAAATTTTTAGGTGTAGGTTTAACCTTTGATGGAGATTTTCCAAGTGCAATAAATAATGTAAATACATGAAAATGATTATGCATGCTCATGAGATGCATAGTAATCCTCTTTATTAACTTGGGGATGTGACATGAGTGTTTGTTTCTCGATTGATCATTCTTAGTTTATGCATCGATGGTAAAAGGGGGAATTTGATGTGCCTGGTGGCATGCCATTCCAACATGTGAAACTTTATCATCTCAGCAAGGAAAAAGAATGAATCTTTGGTCGAGATATGGAATGTATGATGTTTTGTATTTGTTACTTTGTAGTTTGCTAAGATTTATAGTTCGATTCAGGTTTGCTTCTCTGATGACTGTGGCATGTGATGGAGGATGGATTGAATGCATATATTTGGTGAAGGTCCAATTGTTACACATACTGCTTTGTGCCCTTTATGGTTCTGAGGAAGCCAATAGGAAATTGTGATCTTTTAGTTTCAGAATTTACTTTACAGGTTTGTTCTATCACATGTGTAGATTACTGATCTCAAAACAGCTATATAATGATTCCAAATGGGTATTTCTTTTTACAAGCCCTGGCCCTTTCTATAAACTTGCCCTCGTATGGACATTATCTACTGGCAGCTAGTTTTTGCATAGGAACTTCGGGATCAAGATTAGATTTCCACTTGCTTGTAGTTATTACTTGCATTTTATCTTTGCAGAGTAGGACTGATGACAGCGATAGATTTATGTTCTATTACATTAGAAATAAGCAAGGGGCCCCTTTCATTAATCAAAAAACATATAGATTTATGTTATATTGATCTAACCCTGTAAATGATCATGCATAGTATCATGTCGGGTCAACTATCTCTTCTGCAATTGATAGTGCTACCATTTCTAAGTCATTACATATCTTGGAGGCGATAATTACTTGTGTGTGCGCTTGCACGCATGTCCAGATCGACAACTTTCCTTCTACATATATGGGATAGAGGGTTTAAAGCATATATTCCATTTGTTTCCATTTCTAATGTTTGTCAACCATAGGTCTATCAGCTACAATTTGATGAATTTATAATGCTTTATCAATGCAGTTCTTTTGTTTCTCAGCAAATGAACCAAATCTGGGAGGAATTTGGTCCTAAAATTAACAAGTTGCTTCAGCTATGCCAAACAGGAGTAGTAGCTTCCATTTTCGAAACAAATCGCCTAGAAGTATTCTATCAACTTGAAACCTCTGCGTTTATATTTGAGAACTATCTTTAACTCCATTATATGTGATTCCTCTGCTTTGAACTGCAGAGCTCTCAAGATCTTTCTGCAGCAATAGGTCCAAATTCTGAGTCACCTGATAGCATTGTTGCGTATATACTTTTTCTTGAGAATTTCCTCTAGGAGAAATCTTCTTGAAAATGGACGGTCGGTGCAAAGATGAGTGTCCTTTCTTCTTTTCCCATTGCAAATGTTTCTTTGCTTCTTATTTAATAAATATATACAGTAGGGCCAGCTTGGTCTTACTGTTTTACTGTTAAAAAACAAAACTGAGATCCTTGGTTGCCTGATGCTGTAATCAATTTTTTAGTACCCCTATGTTAAAGTTGATGGATTCTTTTTTAATTCCATTTTGCATTATTTCATTGTTCCATCTTTACAATATATAATCCAGTTTTAGTAGTAATGTTGATAAGCATTTCATTAACATTCTTTGTTGTATTGCAAATTGTTTTGTGGTCTATAACAAACTCATTTTGTTACTGTTCTTTTTACTAGCTTTTGAATATATTGCACTATGTGATCTTCACCTAGCAACCATGCTAACTTTGTCCTCTTACACTGTTACACTATGTTGTTAAATTAATTTTTTTAACAATAGTATTTACAAAAATGTGTATAGTCTTAGCTATTGTCGATTCAGTCTCATTGACGTAAATTTAAAACTATTTGTTCGATAGATTGGGTTAAAAAAAATTATCCTTCTTCTTATTCCATAATTTTAGTTGCTTCTTTTATGAAAAAAAATACTACAGGTAAGACTATATACCTTACTTTTAGTTTACAGAGGTATTCTTTTTGTGTTTCATTTTCCCTTCCTTTCGATGCTAAAGACTAGCAGACCCACATTTACAAAAATAATTTGTTTGCAAAGATGATCTATTAGTGAAGCTCACAACCGACAACGAACACAGAAAAATACAACAACCTCCTCAAACTTGTCGACAATCACATCCACGCCAATTGGTGCGGGTTAACTTACATTGGCGCTACCAAAAAATACAGCGCCCTCCTCATGATCTTTTATATGAAGCACAGTTCTGCTTCACAAATACATTACAGCCAAGGTAGTTAAAATCGCGATCCTACTCGTAGAGTCTTATGATTCTATGAACCCACGACAGTCTGTTGATCCAAATCGCACTGTGAATCAGAATCAGGTAGAATGGTGGTAGTGTCATGATCCAAAGAGTAGAATCGTGCTAGAGTCGTTAGAGACTTAGGGCAAAAAAAAATTACACTTTTTTTTAGAGGCCAAGCTTTGCTGATATTTTATTTTAAAGCAAAATTTATTGATATTAATTTATGAGAATGAAACTATAAATTAACAAGGAGCATGCAAAATATTATATCAGTGTGATGATGCTAGTACAAATATCTATATTATGACATGAGCAATCTTGAGTTTGATAATGATAAGCTATTTTTATTCCTGGAGTATGTCTAGCTGCTTTTAAGGAACATGCAAGCATTGCAATTAGATATTGATTTACAAAAGTTGTGAACATTTCTCATGTAATTGTAGTAAACTAGTCATGGTCATTGGCTGTTCTCCTGTAGTTTAGAACTATATCACCCATCATGTCAGTATCATTATGCTTTTCTGTTGTGCGATAAAAAGTGCTTTGTCCCTTTTTCGGTTATAAGTAAGTGGTAAACCATATAAGAATCATACAAACTTATAGTATAGATGTTAAATATGTATATTTTTATAATTCCGTAGAATCGCCGATTCTACAATTCGATACTACGATTCGATCCTACAGGAGGCAAATCGATCCAACTTAGGATCTCGACTCTGACTACCTTGATTACAGCGCTGGGCTTTATTACCTTATTCAGTAATAGATTTTCAAATTACAAACGGTGTGCAGTCTGCTTACTCAGATGAATCCATATACCCGCCAATGAATTGTCTCGATTATGCTTTCTTGCCCGAAAAAGGGCTTCTACAGTTTCTGTTGCTCACACCAGTCTGGATCTACTCGATGACCAGGTTATGTTCAACTCTTTACAACAAATCCTTTAATGGTTATGTTCAGCTCATTACTACCAATCCTTTAATACTTCGTATCTATTTCCTCATTTGTTGGACTTACTAGGCTTCGAACTAACCATATCTGTTTATAAGGTAGCCACATGAATGCGGAAATAGTCCTTCATCATGTTAGCCACTTCTAATCTTTAGTACAAGAAGGTGATGTTTACCACCTGAGAAAATTGATCATTGCTCCGCCTAAAACAACGTTCAATCCTGTTCAGCCAGCTTTCATGATTTAATTTAATTACCAGACATATCGTTGTTCAACACATAATGGAGGTTCCCGAGACATTCACAATTTGGACATATAATCCGGTTCCCTTCAAAGAATTTACTAGACCTACCAGTTCACCTAAGTATTTTCTTGGTAAGCACCTACATTCTAATAAAATTGCTTTCATGCATTTGCTACCATCAAACGCCTCATTGTTCATTATTATGTCTCATGCCTTCCTCATGACTTAGTACTATATGTTATTGGTGTAGTTTCTGCTGATTCTGATATAAAGCACGTTCAAGCTACCTCGCAATCAACCCCTACATTAAAATGAACAATTTCCCTTTGTGATGCTAGGTTCTTACACATCTTAAACCATACTAGTTGTTCATGTAAGACATCTCTTACGGATCTTCAACACATATCAAGTAATTATTTGCACTTCATATTCGATGATACCTAAATATGCAACAAGATTTGATGGCCATACTATACCACCGATTGGTGAATAAGAACCTGAAATTGCCATCTTTGTAGAAACTCTGCCAAGAAGGTTCAAATGTACAACTGAGTCTAGCTAACTATTGTTCTTACACATTTCATAAGTATTCTCACTCTTACTGGACATCTGTATATAACCTCCCTACCATATTTTAACTATCTATGGGACAAGCAAGCTTGAGCAGGAGCACAGCCTGTAAATGGTACCTAAACGAGGACGTACCTGAGATATAGCTTTTTCACGCTGCTTACACATCCTCAAATCCAGCAAGCACCAAGGATATAGCTTTGCCTCAACAAAACATCTCTACAATCAGTGTCGATCCACTGCCATCATTCCAAAGCTACACACATCCCCACACATCTACGCCACCAGAACAACAAACACACCACAGAACAGCCACAGAGGTAGCACTCACTCTGTTCACTTTCTAATTTTATAGTACAGTACTCAGCGTCTTCGTACAGAATATCTTTAACGCTATCTGTCAAATGAACTCAGTGGCCATCCTACGTCCATCGTCTCATGCTTTCACAATGTGTATTACATGCTTCCATGTAGTTATCTTTATATAGATATCGTTACCGTACTTGCTGTCTGTGTCATGTATCTGGGATAGATATACGCTTCCATTGGATAACACAGTTAGGTACTATCAGTTTATGCTTAGAAAAAGAAAATAATAAATATGTACTTCTATAACCAATCACACAATTATACATACTCGTTTATATCGTTATTTGATTTCCGCAGAATAACTGTGTAGCTATCCATGTGTCCATTTTGGTCATTATCGATCAAAATTCCACATCCACCAAAACTATTCCTATTTCTTACCACATTTTAACCAAAGTGTAGCACAGACAAACTTTTAGTAGTATTACGACTTCAAACTGTCCCTAACTACTTCATTTATTTTAGTACTTCTTGCGTACTTTTAATTCCTACATATTGCTAGCATTTCAAATGCTCCTCTTCAATTATTTACTAACTAAATTTAAAAGCTTTACTCATAGGCAATATACAATATTGCCGATAATCGTCCCCAGACAACACCGCTTTCGGCAATTAAACAGCCAACAACAAATACACTCCCTCCGGGTATTCTCTTTGGTCTCAGTGCATTTGGATTTAATAGTACCAACACCTTATTCTTACCAACAGTATCCTTTTGTCTACAAAACCATGCATGTTTACTATTCTGTGCGGCACACAACACAGCTCTCCATCACGTCCTATCGATAGAAGCCTCTTTTCTGATTGCGCAGCTCCATACCAGTCCATGGACACAGGTATGCCTAAAAATACAACATACAAATTCTATATACAACTTACCTAAATTGTCACCCTCTTCAAATTTCTTTAGAGTACATGTTATTCATACGGTTCTTAGCCTACAGAATCATAAACCTACAACAACTATATACGCTTACTTGCTACATCCTTAAAAATATCTAACATCACTGCCAATTTTATGTTACGCTTACTCATTCTTTACACCTGCTTATAGCTAACCAATATAGTACAATGTTCTAAATTTCATGCATTAGACACACACAATGAATAAAATCTCAAATGAGAAAAGACCAGCTATCACTTATATGTACATCTAGTCAACATTCCTTAACGTTATAGCCTTTTGTATACCTCCTTAAATACACAAGATTATCGTTTGGTTCCAGCCTCCTAAGGTATATCTGTAATATCTCTCTTTTTCATACACACATCACCAAATAACGCACCCTGAAAAGGCTGTTTCATCACCTAATAGAGCTACACGTGATATTCCACCTAAAGGTTTGTTACCGTAATCGATTACACCATGCACTACATAAATGTTCCATTTCATTTACTGCTTTTGTTCCATTACACATAACATTGAATCTTATTTATTGAAACAGACCTACATTGCCTTCTACCCACTCTGCGATTGATCCACCTACAGAGAAAACCCAGTCATCTACCAAAAAAATGAACAGATAGTTCGACGCAACAACAAAATGTGAGGACCCTAGGTATTGGATACATTCCAAGTTAAGGATTACACCCGAAAGTATAATTGTTAACAAGGAATGAACCCAATGTCGGGTTCCTGGATATGTGTCTCACATTAGTTCCCATGATCAAGACTAATGTGCACATATCCTTTACAACATTGTACGCAGTCATACAAGGTATACAACATATATACATACAAAACTTTACAAGACTGGTTCGGTTCAGAAGATACAAGTGACCACAGCCGATCATCTAACCAAAGTTATGCAGCGGAAACAAAGTATAAACAGCAAAAGAACCACCAAGTGTGCCCTAACACCCTCAGGCAACTGAGTGGAGGTAGAAATAGCTTCATTTGTTAGCGTTGCCCTGATCGGCGCTAACGGATGTGTTGTACACATAACCGTCCTCACCTGCAACAAGTGGTTAAAGCACCTGAGTACAAAAGGTACTCGCAAGACTTACACAAAACTACTAAAAGAAGTGTTTAGTAGAACCTAACTAAAGGATTAGAACTTTAATATGCATAAGGCTGACAACAGAAAAGGTTGTAGTGGCATTAGTTTTTGCATAAAACAACAAGTTTTACTACTATACTCACAAATTTTTGTTAAGGCAATTTTATAAACAAGTTTGGACTAAAACAACAAGTATTTAAAGAATTAAACAACAAACAAGACAATGTTAAAGTGGTTGTCCACTTTGACTAAACAACAAGCATGAACCACCAAGTTCAGGCCGATCCAAGTATTCCCATGACAAAATATTTCAGAAACCATACTCTGGTGTCCATCAAACAAGTGTTGTCCGTAACCGTGAACACGGCTATTCGAATAGTTTTAACCCTGCAGGGGTGTACATCTTTACCCACACGACTTGGTCAGCCCGTAAGCCCCCAGGAGAGTAGCACACTACCATAGGTATGCCGGCCGGGTAAACCAAGACTTGGTATTTTTCAGCAAGTTGACATTATTGAGTTGAATCACCCATGTGCCACTAATCCCGCTTAGTACAAGCTACTGATAGAACTTGCTAACCGGGGCACACATGTTGTGTCAGGAATGCCGATTCAATGAACTGAAAAATAAAATTGTGCTCACCCACACATATAGAATTGAAATCAGAGCCCTACGAACACATGAACTTCACAAATGTCCTCACTCCACCAGTTCCTCAACTCAATAACATCAGCCCCTTACTTAACCAAGCAGTGCCCATACACCGCGTGTGGAAGTACGTAAGGTACTTGAATTGACAGGTCAAGATTCGGTCCTTAACGATCCGAACAAGACTACCACATTTCCCAAATCTCGTGCACGAAGGCACCCTCACTAGCAACCACTTGTCCAGATCTAAAAGTGTTTTAGAAAGACAACTTTTAAACTTCAGTTCAAGAAACTGATCAGGTAAATAAGATTTTAACAAAAACAATAATCGGTGTTTTTCCTAGAATTGACAAGTTATTCTTGTCAACCCAAACTACTGACCTACTAAACTGCATGGCTAAGCACACACATAAGACTAAGTATTTTAACAAAAGAATACTAACTTAAGCTTAAGTATATGATCAGAAGGTAAGCCACAAAGGTTGGGATATAACTAACTAAATTCACAAAGTACTGATACTTCAAAATATAGCAGGCACATAGTTATCACTGCATTTCAAAATACTAAAGTATCAAAACTGGGATCAACATGGTGCAAGAGGATGCTTGCCTTGGTAATAAACCACTTGTTCACACTCAGGTTGCTCAGTAATATACTCACTCGCGTCGGTAAGATTAGTACCTAAAAGAATGACAGCAATGAAACACCGAGAAAAATACCAACTGACAAAATGTAGAAAAGATGCAGATCAAAGTTATTAATATACAAAAGGTTTAATTAACAAAATACTTATGTTTAAAACTATTTTTAGTAAAGGATTAAACCAGATTAACAATCACTAGAATTAAACGACAAGGATTAGCAGCTAAAGCTCTGCTACAGTGTTGTCGGGCTGTCCGACAACAACAGAGCAGCTGGAATCGTGAACTTTGCCGATTTGAAAGCACAAAGCATGAACTAGCGCTCACTTGAGCTACTAGGAGCTAGTAAGAAACTACCTGAGCTGAGAGGATGGTCGGAGAAGCTCTAGAGCTCGCTGGCAACAAAAGACCGAAAACGACAATATAGAGAACCACAGCGACAAGATGATCTGAACATGGAAACAAAGAGTGAGTGATCGGGTTAGGTCATTTAGGTCCAAAAAGAAGCTCAAAAATGAAGGAATTGAGAAATGGCCCACCCTGCTGGAGTTGGAGATGAAAGGGGGCAAATTTGGCCGAAACAGGAGATTTTCGAAATTCAACCAACCTGCTTGACCAAAGATGAAATTAATTGAGGGGTTTTGCTTAGCATATCCTAGAACATGATGTGACGCGCAAATGATACGCAAGAGCTCACTGGAGCGAAGAAAATCCACAGCGGCGGTGCTCTGGGTGCGCTCTAGACAACCCAACAGACAAGCTCGCGTTCTCAATCTACAAACAATGCCAAGAGCTTCCATTAACACACTACAAGAGAAATATACATACAACAACACATAACTCGCAATGGAAAATAAATATGTTGCAGGACCAATTTTTTCTCCACGCATAAAGCTTCTTCAGCCCACCATCTCCCAGAGCCGAATAAAACTGCTCGGTTAGTCCCTTCCTCTTCTTATCCTGACCACCTCCGTTAGTCGGTTAGCGCTCCATCGCCTTCCCCCAAATCCACCACCCCGTCCCTTCCCCCAGATCCGCGCCACTCCCCACTCGTCGCCACCACGCCGCCGTCGTTGCCCGCCGCCAACCCGCCCATCAAAACTCCGCGCTACACCCCTCGTCCGCATCCCTTGCCCCTCGCACAACGCCTTCGCCCGCCGCCGCCCCGCCCTCGTCGTCGCCCACCGCCGACCCGTCCCTCAAAACTCCGCGCTACGCCCCTCGCCTGCATCCTCCGCCTCCATCGCCCATCGCCACTCACACGTCTCCGTGCCGCCCTCGCCCTCCGCTGCATGCCCCACGCCCGCCGCCGCGACCCCCTTGTCCCTCACCCGCCTCACTCGTCCCTCGCCTCCGCACCCGTCCCTCCCTCCCATCCGCGCCGCACCGTCCTCCTCCGCGCCGCATCTCCTGCTTCGCCTCCTCCATCCCCGGCTTTCGGTGGCATCCTCAAGTACCGCTACTCCGACTTTGTCCACGAAGTAGCCCGCGACGGCTCCCTCGTCTGCCTCACCTCCTTTGATCTCCCCGATGAGGTACGCACATTTCCTGACCTCACCATGGTGATGTTTGGTTCACGGACACGGTGGAACACAGCGATGGGGTTCAGAATGTATTAGGGTGCGGCTTGGATTGGGAGCAGGGGAGGGAGGGGTGGTTCTAATCAGAGAGGTGATAGGCCATTTGATAGTAGAGGGTCAACTAATTGGTCAGATCGTATTGGGAAGTTCCTGAGGTGATGACATTCTGTTTAACTTGTTCGCTTATTGTCCTGAGATTTTTAACTTTAACTTGTTCGCTTATTGTCAACTAATTGGTCAGATCGTATTGGGAAGTTCCTGAGGTGATGACTTTCTGTTTAACTTGTTCGCTCATTGTCCTGAGATGTTAGGACTTCAGGTATATCTTGGATGCTATTTCATAACATTGTGTTTGTGTTTCATAACTTGCTACTGATGTGCTAGTCTTGGTGTTGGTACTGAATACTGATGTGTTGCATGCCTGCATGTGCAGGCCTTTTTTCCTTTCTGCTAGAAACAGTTCAGGGCATAGTGCTTGTGCTCTACTTCTTATTTATGGGCTACTGCTGGAAAGTTTGTTATATGTGAATTCTTTTGAGATGTTGCAAGCTAGGCAGGCATAAAACAGAGCTAATTGAACTGTCAGGAATGCAGGAGCTACGGATTGATATGCCTTTAAGGTACCTTTACTTCTTCAAAGTTCACAGTTCATGTTATATCTGAAACTTACCACGGTAAAGTGTTTTGATTTGTATAGGTACTCGTCCAGTTGCTCTTCTATAGCAAGTTTGGTAATCTCCTAACGAATTGACATTGGAGAGCATAATACCTAACACTTGCACTTTAAGCTCGACATCTTAGATAAGTGTCTTGGCAAGAGATTCTAAGATATGGTTCACAGAATATCATGGAATGGACACAACTAAGGCAATTTGAACTCCACTTCTTAATGCTTGTAACTGTAAGGGTTCAGAAAGAGATTTTTTCGATATAGTTTGCAACATATGCTCAGTATGCAAGACTAGGGACATTTGCAAATTAGTAAGATTTGAGAGCGACGTTATCCTTATGAAGTACTAAATGATTATTTACATCATGCACTCCGCATGGATGAGTGTATATTGTTCTGAACACTTGGTAATTCATCATTAGCAAAAGAACTAGAATAACTATTTTTCTCCATGTTAATTATCCACTTCCACAAAGGGTGGTTCATCCCATAGTGTACACTAGTGATAGCATATGCTAATTGGTGCAATTTTTTAGGACATTGCTCAGCTTGACTTCACTGTCTCGATCGCGTGGGCTAATTCATCAAAATAGTAGCCAAGATAACTGCAAAAACTTTTCTTATTGTCCTCTGTTTCTGTAGCCAAGAAGATTTATGTATGATGATACGATGATTTTCATGCTATTTGATAGATTTGGTTATGTATTTTTTTCTTATATATAAATAATTCCCCATTCATGTTTCATGGTTTTGACCCTTCACATATATTTTCTTGCAATGGTTACTTTTTTTATTCTTTTTATTATTACTAGGTGACTGTTTTCAAGGTGCCAGCCAACAGATTGGCTACACTTAATAATTGACTATTTGGAATTAAAGTTGGAAACTTTTGGTAGGTGATGGTGATCAAATACATTGTCGAATTATCCTCTTTGTAGATATCACTACAATATAATTGTCCTATTTCCTAAATTGCTCACATCAGAATCAACTTGTTGCATCCAAGGTCTGCTTTACGTACAACAAGAAGCACAAAAAGCTTATGGCTACGTTAAGTAGCATCTTTGCGATGTCCGCTTTGGGATGTCCTTCCTTTACATTTTATCATAAGTTCCCTGAATCAGTGTGGGACATCTTTGATGATTCTTCTCAGGGTCACTAAGGAACATGGAGGTATTTTCTCCATATCATCTCTACTCATTATAATTTTTTATGTGAATTTCTTTTACCTTTGATAAAAATGTTCTTCACTTTATTTCTCTTTTCAGATTGAGGATATAGTTGATGGTTTGGATTGTTCGGTAAACTTGTGTGTAGAATGAAGAATGCTGGGGAATAAAGATTTTTTTTATAGAACCATGGGGGCACAGAGAACGAAGATTTTCCACTAAAAGTATAGACATGTACTTACATTTATGTTTTAGGGTATATTATGTTATTAGATCATGATGGTACCAACTGTGCATGCTTCGAGTCTAGACTTGTGAAGCTAGTTGGAAATTCTTTGTAATGAAATAATTTTTTGTTGATGCCAATGAAATTTTTTTTGTTATACACTTTGATATGTGTGTTTTGTTTAACCCGGTGGGCCTTAATTGATAAGCCCAGCCTGAACAAGAAAAGAACATCTTTTGCAATGATTAGATGCGTTGTAAACAATCCTGGAAGTGATTTACTAGTGTCTAATGCCAACGCATATATATATATATGTTGCCACTATATCAAAATATGCGTTGCAACCTTACAACGCTTTTATTTACATGTTACCAACACTTGTATATGTGTTGTCGTAGACCTTGGCAACAGTCTCAATGGCAACGCATACTAAATGTGTTGGTATAGACCCTAACAATATTTATTTGGACTTCTACCAACGCATATATGCGTTGTTAAAGGGGTGTTCATGTTGCAGTGACAGGATGAACAAGGCATTAAGAGATGAACAAAAGTGTAAGAAAGAGATGATACGCCGGAGATGAGGAAGAAACCACTACGGCATCAATTTGGCCGAGAAGGAAAATGAGGGTTTTTATAACTTCCTCGCCGGAGAGAACAAGAAAAATTTGTGCGTGGCGACAATGGCAGCAAAATGGTGCCAAGTGGCGGTTGCATGCTGTGAAAACGCGACGCAACGCCAACTCAACGTCGATGTGCTCAGAGCTGGCGAAATGGCACGGAGAAGATGAAGTTGAGTCACTGACTTGCGGGCCTGAGCGACCAGTCTCAACGGCAAAACCAAACGGTGAGCTCAAACGAATGTTGATCGTCCGATCGAAAACAAACGGCTCAGATTGAGCGGGACGTTCGAACGGTCCGAACGGCCCAACTCATCTTGACCGTACACTCAAAATCTAACGTCTAAGAAAAAGATGCACGCCTTTGAGTTTCAAACGAATAAAAGCGGCGACGTTGGATCTGGATTCAACGGTTGAGATCGAAGTGAGGTTCCGACGGTCCAAACAGCCCAGTCAATGAGGATGGTCCGATCAAGATCCAACGATCCAAAATCAACGCGCGTTCGGACGGTCCGAACGGCCCAATAGATCCTGGCGGTTGATTTTGAATCTAACGGCTCGCGCGTGTTGGGCTTTCCCAATTGAAAAAGGCACGGCCCGATGAAAATCGTGGACGGTCCGATTCAAAATGGATGGCCCGGATTGCATGGAATGTTCGGAAGGTCCGAACAGCACAATCAACGTGGATGGTTCGATTGAAATCGAACGGTCCAGAGGTGAGGCACGCTTTGGTTTTAACCAATTAAGATGGTGCGTCCGATTGGAAATGGACAGTGTAGATCGCATGGAACGTTCGGATTGTCCGAACGGCCCAATGCATCTGGACGGTCCATTTGAAATCAGACGGCTCGCAAGCAAAGGATTGGGCTGAGCCCTAAGAACGTGACTGGGTCGGTTCTAATAGAACACGGTTGGGTCTAAACCATGTTGCTAAGGTTTGAGTCACTACAGTGTCAATTGGTTTGGGTTGTTGACTAGAACCAAAATCAAACTTTAAAAGTTTGACCAGTGGCTCAAAAATATCAAATAAATTTATAAAAATACGAAATTTTTCAGAGAAGCTACTGGGATGATATATGTCCCAGATAAATTTTGAAAACCACTGATCATGGTTTAAAATACCAACTTAAATACTTTAACCGAAAAGGTTTTTAAAAGGAACATAGGTTTTTCATAAGTTCAAACTGATTTCGAAAAAATTGACAAAAATAATATTAATTTGTGAAAAATAATCTAGTATTTGATATATAAAAAAATACTTCCCAGGCTTCAATACAAGTATTGACTTGCATTTTCCTTAGAAGTTTCAAACAATTTTGAAATTAGGGTTTGGAATTTAGGTTTTAAAAAATAACAACTTATGTACATGCTCTAAAATGACAAATATGATATGAAATGCATACTAATATTGTTCACTAACTTGAGGCAGTTACACAAAACCTAAAATATAATACACTGCCGCTTCCCAGTTTAACAAAAATACCGCTTTAGGATCTCTTCTAATTTACTGCTACTCTATACAGTTTGTACAGACATCGTCTCAAACCGCCTCATCGATCACTACCTCCCCAGGAGCATCAGATTACCTTTGTGTTAACGTTTAAACAATCTTAGGTAGCAAATGTGTATAGTATGTGGACCCTTTACCCTGTTCTATTACTCCTTTCAGAACCTATTTTGTAGATGTCCTCAACTCAACTATAGTCCCAAACAAACTATAGGCGTCAGCAATAGCACTTCATTTGTACACATGCTTTACAGTCTTTCTTGATCTTCATGTTATATGCTACACATAACTGCCATATTATTCTCTCCTAAAGATACTATGTTCGTTTAAATAAATGCAACAAATTACATTACGTACCCTCCAATCTTACATATCATCGTCTTCGCCGCTCAAACCGCTTTTAGTACAGCGCATAATGCTCACATAAAACCTATAGTTTCCAAAAATATTTTCTAAACTTTTAAAAAAAAAACCTCACACATTCGTGCCCGCGCCATTTGGCGCGGGTTATCTTCTAGTTAATCCTAAAAGGTACAAATCAAGAAACTCCCACATTAATATAAAAAATAAAAATTGGCTAGAAATTCTCTCATTAATCGTATTAAAAGAAAACATCTAATATGTCCTATTGGTATATCCAAGTACAATGATGGCTTATATTCACTCACATCGCTGCTGGTGTTTTACAACAAATGAAGCTTCTTTTCGTTGTTAACTTGGACTCAGTTCTTCTTCGTAACAAACATGGACTCCACAAGTTTGATGTGTACTTTAACACGTATAGAAGATGGAGTATCCAATTCTGATACATGCATGGATATGGACTCTCACAATGCATACATGCGTAAATCGGATTATAGAGTTCACATATCATTTCAGAAATTAAAATTTTAAGAATATGAAACTAAATTCGGCATGAAACTTACAATTATTGACAAGAAAATAATTATTTGAAATATGTGACCTGTGTGGATGCATGAGTTGATGACTAGTGTTATCCAACAGAGACATAAGCCAAAAAAAAAACTATGTAAATGGCATGCAGTTTCGCCGTTAGATCAAGCAAATCTTCAGAGTTTTGTTAATAGCAAGCCCGTAAAGGAGTATCGAGCTATTCATTTCGTATACTGCATGACGTGGTTAGCTTGTATTTCATGGTTGCCGGCTGCCACATATCGATGCTGCAACTTGAATCTGTCCGAGACGGATCCAAGGGCCTAGTAAGGAGACGCCAGCGACGCATGAACGAAGAGGAATTTTTCACCGAAATGGCGTCTTTTCAACACGTATTTGTAGAAATGGTAGTCGCGATTTTTTTATTTTATTTTTTTTTGTAAAAATAGGGCCTCTCCGGTTGCCACGTCGCTTGCTGCCGCACGGTCACCATACGGTGAGGATTTTTTTAACAAAAAAAAAGGACTCGCCGCAACTTGCTTATGTAATTTTTAAAAAAAATTTATCCGTTCTGAATTTTTCTCGAACATTCGTTTAAATATACTATTTGTAGAAATTTTTTAATATAGAAAATGAGGTCCAAACATTATAAAAAAAATTTAAAGGCTCCTTACACAGTAGACTTGATTGTGTAATGTTTTTCAGAATTTCGTATGTTCTGAAAATGTCTCAAAAATTAAGGGTTTAGGTATCGAAAATTAGGGTTTTAGGTTTCGAAAAATAGGGCTTCATGATTTCATGTGACTTAGAATGTGTGAAGTTTAGTATCACATGAACCACTCTAGGTAAGAGTCACTCTTAAGAGACACTCATTAAGGGTTTAGGCCAACGCCTGGCCTCTCTCCTCCGCACGTCTGTCGCCCCATCGCTGATGTCCCCCTTGCCTATAGTGATGCGCCTCGACAACGCCTCCAAAATTCTCGGCGCTGTGACTACTCTAGGAATTCCCGGATGGGATGTGAAGGGTCTAGTGAACTATTTTATTTAGTTCCTGTGAGGATTGATGGGCAGTGTAAAAATGGGCAACTTTGATCATGCCTTTGAGCTAATGAGTAAGATGATGCATGAAAGCTTCTTAGGACAGCGGTATTACATAGTGTTTTTGCCATGCCGCGAAACCTTAGTGAACCGTTTGTTTCCCTTCCTAACAAATGACGGTATGATTTCATGTGACTTGGAATGTGGGAAGTTTAGTACCACATGAAATGACGGTATGATTTCATGTTCACCCTAGATAGTAATAGTAGTAGTATTACTCCAATCGAGCCCGTATGAGACCAACTTAACTTCTAGAAAGCCTTAATTGTCAGAGTTTCTAACCCCTCGGAGTAAACACAGAACTTATTTTAACATCGTTGTAATAGTACACGACTAATATTACTAATTGTTTCACAAGACATGCCATGGAGAATAGAATCGAGCATGAAGATAGTGGCATCCATGTTCTCACCTCTAGTGCTTGTCCTGCTGCATCTTGCGATATTGCTGTAGTACAGATTCGAAACAGGCCAGAATGTTTGCTAAAGACATTGGGAGTTCAAATTCTACCACTACTGCTATAGCAATCTTATTAGGTGAAAAACTAAAGACAAGTGCCACATTATTCACTACCAAAATATAAATAATAGTAGTATGATTAGTACTACTCAGAGTGAAAGAAAATAGTATGGTACCCAAAATCTAAATAATAGTAGTATGATTAGTACTAGAGAAAATTAAGTATTTGCCACTGCAATGAAGTGCATTTTAGGATTTGCCACTGCATGTGTGTGTGACATCTGGGTCCCGGATCCACATGTCACACACACAATAGTGGCAAATCCTAAATTACCACTGAAAGTACAGTGGCAAATAATTGAACTCCCCTTAGTACTACTATAGGAGTTCAAATTCTGCCACTACTACTATAGCAATCTTACTGCTGCAAGTAGTGGTCCATGTAGTACTAAACTTCACTCATTCCCAGTCACATGAAATCATAAAGCCTTAATTTTTGAAACCTAAAACCCTAATTTTCGAGACATAAAGCCTTAATTTTCGAGATATTTTCAAAACAACGAAAATCTGAAAAATATTACACAATCAAGTCTACTGTGTAAAGAGCCTTAAAAAATTCATAATGTTTGGATCTCATTTTCTATATTAAAAAATTCCTACAAACAGTATACTTAAATGAATTTTCGAGAAAAATTCAGAATGGATAAATTTTTTGAAAACATTACACAAGTAAGTACACTGTATCAGGAGGCTCCACAAAAAAAATCTTAATTTTTGGAGCTCATTTGCTATATTTAAAAATTCATACAAAAAGTATATTTAAATTATTTAAAAAAAGAAAAAAGAAAAATGTTACCGCTACAGTGTGCTGTCGGAGGTGGCCGTACGACAGCAGGTGACGTGACGGCCGGGAAGGCCCTGCCACACAATTACCTTGCGACAAAGGGCTATTTTAAAAAAAAAACACGACTACCATTTGTACAAATACGACAATACGAGTTAAAAAGTCATTTCGGCCAAAATTTCAACGACGAGTCGCGTCCGTAGTCGATGGCAGCGTCACTCGACGTACGGCATGAATAAATATGAGAACATGTGTATTAGTTCATTTTAATGACAGCAGTAAGACACACACTATTCTTCATTTTTGCGAGAGACAAAAACGCCACACACGGCGAGCGATGGCGGCTGGAGTTGCCATCGGGAGCGAAATGGGATGGCGGCGCGCGTCTGCTTTTCTAGGGTTTTGGCTCTGGAATGGCTAGCGTTTATGCTTGACTGTGCCGGCCCAAACTGAAGACGACCACACACAAACACAATAGAACTCTAGAATGTGAATGCAAGAACACAAGGAAATTTTGTGCCGCCGGAACAACAGCAGCTTTTCTGATTTTTTTCTTGCTGTATTGCTCTTGTTCATAAAATCTGATTACAGAGATACCCTTTTTATTGAGAGTAAACGACTATTCGTATCCAGAAAAGATTCTACATATCCTGAAGAGATACCACGCAAACTCTAGAATCCATAATAAATAATGGCTAAATACTGTAGGACTACGTAAACAAACTCTACGTAAAATCTAGATATTCATATACACAAAGATTACTAACAAACCACTCCTTAACCTTTGCACACTTACTTATTAAGGTAGCCGGTCTCAACTACGACTTGCTCAACTGTTACTCAATACAGGATGGCGAACATATCTCCTCAATGTCCTAAACTCAACTCCACGGACTTGACTCAGAACGGCGAACACATCTCCTGAACGTCCCGGACTCAACTCCACAGACACACACATAAATACAGCACCGCAACCATCTAGTACCAACGCAACGCGCAACTCATCTTGTGTTCCACCGACGTGCACCACTATCTATCCCACATGCACACATGCATGCAAACAGCTAACTCAATGTGCTAACATACACACACACACACACATGACTCGACACTACTGCTCCTACATGCATGAACTCAACTACATGCATGCGCTCGCCGACGAGATTGCGTTGCGCAGTCGCCGCTAGCTCCACTATGCCCAGCATCGCTGCCGACCAGTCGAGACTGGCCCACGCCAAGCCGCCACCAAGACTGTGTCTCCGGCCGTCAGTACCCACTATGCAGCTTCATTGTCGAAAGCATCAAGCATCCACCAGACGCCAGCCCGCCGACGTGCCTCTAAGCCGCCGTCGAGTGTGCTCCGCGCCATGGCACAGCCGGCCGCCACGCCGTATATGCCACCCCAGGAGTCAAGATCACACCCCCCCGGGGCAGCAACTAGGGCTTTGAACCTAGAGCTCTGATACCAATTGTTGGCCCAAACTGAAGACGAACACACGCCAATACAATGGAACCTTAGAACACAAACGCAAGAACATAAGAAAATTTTTGTACCGCCAGAACAACAGCGGTTTTTCAGATTTTCTCTTGCTCTATTGCTCTTGTTCACAAAATATAATTACAGGGGTGTCCTTTTATTGAGATCAAACGACTATTTGTATCCAAAAAAGATTCTACATATCCTAAAAAGATATCACACAAACTCTAGAATTCATAATGAATACCAGCTAAATACTGCGTGCCACTGTGTCAGCTTTATAGTGCAAAGTGACGAACGAAAGAAGAAAGAAAAGCAGACGAGCGCAGCTGTACAGTGAAATACTTTCCTTTCTCGATTTGCCGCCCAGATGGAAAGTTGGTAGGCCAGAGAGCCCAGAGTCAGTGGAGCATCGGAGCCGTAGTCGGCTGTCAAGGGTCTCTTGTCACCCCAGCAGATTCCGTGTACCGACTACTAACACAGTGACACCTTAGTGTGTCTTCCTTATTCAAGATCCCTCACTAGCAGCGGCGGAGCCAAGGACCCTCCAGGCCGGGCACTTGCCCGGGCTTCGCCCGACGTCATCCTCGCCACCAGCTAGCTTGTTCCTCGCGTCGCCGGCCTCGGGAAGTTCTAGAGGAGCACCTCCACCGCTGTTGTTGTTGATGTTGTTGCACTTGCCCGGGCTTTGACCGGCCGCTGGCTCCGCCACTGCTCACTTGCTTGAATCTAATTTGTTTTCTCTAGCTAAAATGTGTGTAAACCATTTGTTTTGATAGTGTGTAAACCATTTTCTTTTAAAGTTCTGATATTGCTGAAACAACACATTTCTCTCACAATTTGATACTGCTGAGCTCCTCCTAGGAAGGGATAGTTCATGTAGAATTTCGGGAATATTGTGTGTCCCTGTTGGGATCCTCACACCCTTTATTTATAGTACCAAATATTACGATACGATTCTAACACAACTCGCGCACGATTTAAGTCCAACTCGCACACCACTTGGACTCTTACCTAAACTCTAATATCTCCAATGCTCCCCCTCAAGATAGGCATGAGATAACAATCATGGTCATCTTATTACATATTGTAATACTATCACACTACTACAAAAAGGCTAATACTGGACGCCTCATCACAGACGGTTGACCGAAACCGTCGGTATTACATTCAATCACAGACGGTTTTGGTTTAGAGACGTCAGGCTATCGCTAGCGCTAAAAACCGCTCGTGAAGAGGCAATATCACGAGCGGTTCATGTTGAAGACCGTCAGGAAGTATCACGACGGTTCTTAAAATAACCGCTCAGTGATAATATCGCTCCAGCGTGAGTTAATTTCTTCATCGCCGATGCGTCTGTGTTCGTCGCCATCCGCTTCGGCTCCCCGATGCGTCTCTTCATCGCATCGATCCGCTTCGGCTCCCCGACGCGTCTCTTCGTCTCACGCTCCGAATTTATTCCTTGTTTTATAAAAAGGATCATCCGCCATCCAAGATGATCATCCCCACATACTTATAAAAAAAACAGAAATGGCTGCCTCTTCCTTGTCACCGGCACTGATGGCCTTCCCGCCGCCTTTGACGAGCACCTCTCTCGGTATAAGTTGAACTGTCTTTGCAGAAGAACACCGCTTGATCAATGTGTCTTCACTCCTCTGCCGGCGGAGAATTTGCGGAGCGGTGACGGCCACCTTCCGCCGCCTTGACATCCTCCTCCGCCGTGTCTTCGGGTGATCTCGCACTTTCGGCGAAGTTTACTGGCGTCATCGTCGTAGTCCTCCAAAACGACGTTGCACGCCTCTCGAGAGGCTTGCCGTCACTTGGGCTGTAATCGAGGCGGCAGCGCATCGAAGTCGACTAGGCCGAGACCCCTCAAGCAAGGGAAGAGAGCCTATGGGCTCAATTCTTCTTGGTTCAACGACCGAGGGTCTTCGGAGACACTCGAGCAGCGTCAGCGGGTGGACGATTTCGAGCTTTGTTCGCCGATGATCGAGAACCGTCCGATGCCGACACCATCGCTTATGAAGTATTGCAGATGGAGATAGCACCTACCTTCGCCACTAGAAAAACCTTGTTTAATTATAGGTTTCGCTTTTTAATATAAACATGTAATTTCTTCATGTCATGTAATTGTATATATATACTTGAGAAAAACCATTTCACGCATAGCCCATTATGGAACCATCGTGATATGGGACATATCACAGACGGTTCCATAATAGAACCGCTCGATAAGTCTCTTTATAAGTAGGAGCTAGCCCGACTTGCCGCTAGGGTTTGCGCCTAACTCGCCACTCCCAATGCCTTACTCTCGTCTGTTCCTCCCGTCAGCTGGCCGACGCCGCTTATTCTTCCGTTGCCGACGGTTAGGAGCATCTGGTGACACCGCAAAAGACACTCAATGCGATAAGAGTGTCTTTTGCGGCACACCAAGCAGCTACAACTTCTGTGACGCCCAAACTCGTCACTCCCCACTCTGCTAGGGTTTGCGCCCGCCTAACTCCGTTCCTCCCCACCTCGACGCCGCCGCTCGACCTGCGTCGCCGCCGCCCCGACCCGTTGCGCCTGCTAGGGCCCCGGCCGGCTTTGCTTTCCCATCCTCCTCTATTCTCCTCTAGATCTGTTAGCTTAATGTCTTTTGTTGAGTTTGATTTTTATGCATGAACCTTAAGTTGTGTCCCGATGTTTGTGTGATTTATGCAAGGTAAAGGAAATGGATGAGGGTTGTCTTTGGTGGTGGGTCGCCACCGTGGTTCTTGTTGTACTAAGGTCCTCTCTGTCTCTACCCCTTGCTCAGTGATGAAAATGGCTAGCTAGAGCTCTCGATGGATGCCGAGGGCTACTACTTGTGTGGTGGGTTTGGACACCCTTGGTCTTGTTCTCTTGTCGATGAACCGCTTCAATGATGTTAATAGTCTTATGTTTGAAATTGAATTGATAATTAGTTCATATTAATAGTCCTCTTGCTCGTGATGTAATGATGTAAATAGTCTTATCTTTGAAATTGAATTGATAATTAGTTCATATTAATAGTCCTCTTCTTTGTGTGATGTAATGATGTCAATAGTCTTATGTGAAATTGAATTGATAATTAGTTCATATTAATAGTCCCTTGCTCGTGATGTAATGATGTAAATAGTCCTATGCTGAAATTGAATTGATAATTAGTTCATATTAATAGTCCTCTTGTTTGTGTGATGTAATGATGTCAATAGTCTTATGTTTGAAATTGAATTGATAATTAGTTCATATTAATAGTCCCCTTGCTCGTGATGTAATGGTGTCAATAGTCTTATGCTAAAATTGAATTGATAATTAGTTCATATTAATAGTCCCTTGTTCATGCCACCAAGTTCTCCTACCTCTTGCACTGCAGTCGTCCTACCATTCCATTCATAATCTCTTCTCTATAAAGTCTCCAGCGTTGGTTGTGCCATTGTGCCATTAAAATATTATATCATATATATATATATATATATATATATATATATATATATATATATATATATATATATATATATATAGTCCTCGGCCACTTTAGGAATTAGATCCATGACATGAGAAGAATGAGGCAGTATCACGGGCAATCTCATTGAGCCCTTGTAAGTTTAAAAAGTATGGATGCAAAGAGGCGGTCGGACATCCAATTACAGGATTGGGCGTCGCTATGTTCGCGTTGATCAACTTCTCCGGCGGGAAGTGGCATCATGTATTAGCAACCAACAATTCTTGAGCATGTAATTGTCTTTAAAGCCAACAAGAACACCAAGCAACAAGTTGAGAATTCTTTTGAAATATGAGAATGGTTGCTTAGTGTTCTTGTTGGGTTTAAAGACGATTACATACTCAAGAATTGATAGTTGCTAATACATGATGCCACTTCCCAAATGGAGTACCTCAAGATCAACTACACTCTCTCAACATAGCGACGCCCAATCCGTAATTGATGTCCTAACGCCTCCTTGCATCCATACTTTTTATACTTGCAAGGGCTCAATGAGGTTGCCCGTGGCTACCGCCTCATCCTTCTCATGTCAAGGCGACGTTCCCCCAAAGTGGCCGAGAGATCACGTAACAATATATATGTAATATATATATGATGCCGATTTAATGGTACAAGCAACCACCGCTGGGCCTTTATAGAGAAAGTCATCACAGACGGTTCCCAACACAAACCGCTCGTGATATGTGCTATCACGCAGACGGTTTGTGGAAACCGCTCTGTGATATGTGCTTATCACGCACGGTTTGTGGATGAAACCGTCTCTATTATTATCGCAGCGGTTTGAACCACAAACCGCTCAGGAAAGTATACATCATGCATAGCTTCAAAACCGCTCGTGATGACCTCATGTCATCACTGACCCATAAACTCAGACGGCTCACGAAACCGTCTGTGATGACGTTTTTGAACCGTCTGTGAAAGCCTTTTCTGTAGTAGTGTCACTAGAATCTACCAAAATCCACCATCCACCGACTCCATAACTAATACTATCACAAAGATCAGAAAGTTACGCACCACCGATACTACCAGGGATGTCACCAAATCAATATCCACCATCTACCAGCTGCACCAACCTCAACCTCCTCCTCCTCCTCTACCCTCATGCCTCCTACACTCTGCCCACACGCCCTCAGTGTCGGTCTCCACCACCTCTACTTCTGTCACAAACCATTACGCTTGACTCCAGTCCCAATCCTCTTCCGAACCTCTCCAGCAACACTATCTCCAGCACCTATATCAACACCATCACATAACATCAATTCCACTATTAGCACAACCACCAAAGGACCACCTGAACAGTTTTCTCCCCATGCCTTCCGTCGTGACCTCCGATACTATCACCACCAAGCAACACAGCAGCTAGAACTCTCAGCAGACACACCATCATCTCTCTCCTTTTCCCAACATAGCACACGCAGCCACACCAGATCCTCCACCAATCTTGATCCACACTAGATCCCCCTCAATCACACCAGATCCTCTACCGATATGGATCCACACTAGATCCTGTCACACCAGATCAGATCCTCCATACCGGATCAGATCGTCAAACTTCCACATCGAATCAGATCCTCCACTCTCGAAGCACTCACACTAGATCAGATCCTCCATACCAGATCAGATCTTCCACACCTCCACACCGGATCCTCCGCAACGGATCCCATATCCCCTTCTTTTTTTTTTCTTTTTTCTTCCTTTCCTTTTCCTTTTCCTCTTTTCTTCTTTTCTTCATTTTCTTTCCTTTTTTTTCTTCCCTTTCCTTTTTTCCTTTCTTTTTTCTCTTTTTCTTCCCGCACACATGGGTTCACCTCTTTGTCTTCCTCCCGCATGACTCCACCTCTGTCTTCTTCTCTCTTTCTTCCTCTCACCTTTCTCCGGCCAAGCCGACCCCAGCGGGATCCGGCACCAGATTCCATCGAATCCTCCGCAGCCTTCACCTCCTCGATAGCGGTCGGATCACCTTCTCTAACGCTACCCCGAGCACCAGCAAACCTTCCTCCCTCCCGCATGACTCCACCTCTGTCTTCTTCTCTCTTTCTTCCTCTCACCTTTCTCCGGCCAAGCCGACCCCAGCGGGATCCAGCACCAGATTCCGTCGGATCCTCTGCAGCCTTCACCTCCTCGATAGCGGTCGGATCACCTTCTCTAACGCTACCCCAAGCACCAGCAAACCTTCCTCCCCTTCCTTTCCCCGCCGGCCTCGCACCGCACCCTAGTTCTTCCTCCCGAGTGTGCCACATCAAACTTTCTAGAGTGTCGCACCGGATCCCCTTCCACTCCTCCACCGCCGACCAGATCCCCTCCCCCCCCCCCCCCGACGGATCCCCTACTACTCCTGATGCGTTGCTCCAGCCGCCTCACGGACTTGCCCACACGCAACCCAGCCAGTTGCCGGTCTGCTCCCGTGCGACACGGTCGCGAAGGACCACGCACGATGGCACAGTGACGGCTGGCGGTTCGACGACAACAACGACGGTTTCTAGGTAAGGGTTTGCTTAGATTAGGGTTTGAGATGAATTGGCTCTAATACCATGTAAAATTTCGAAAATATTGTTTACCCCTTTTGAAATCCCCACATATTTTATTTATAGTACCAAATATTACAGTCCGACTCTAACACAACTCGCACACGACTTAGACTCTTACCTAAACTCTAATATCTCCAACAGTTCAGAATAGCATATCAACACAAAATGTACAAATTTCCAAATAACAAATTTGACAAGTCTACAACATAACTAAAAAAGAATTAATACAGAAAAATCTCTGGAAAACCACTCAGTGCCCCTCACCCCCTAACTTGAAACAACACACAGGACGTGAACCCAAAACAAACATATCTAAGTCTCTACAGGATCAGCCATCCGATGATCATGATTGATAACCAAACAATGTCAACTAAATAGAAAGAATTGGATTAAAAAAAATAAGCCTACAAGGATGAGGGAAGCAGTTCAAGGATGTCAGACTATGAACAAAGAAATCTAAATGACACAGCACTTGTTGGCAGGTAGGTCTATAATTAGAAAGTGCTATTGCTTTCACCAGCAGATATGGAGCTGCCCTCCGACTTCACGACTACCTCTGCCTCCGACTTCACAGGCACTGGCCCTTTGCCAATGTCCAGCCCCTGGAGCCGCCCAAGTGAGTCTTGCTGCATCATATCCGAGAAGGCATTGGGGTGGGATAGCATCTGGTGGCTTGGGACACTGGGATAAGGTGGTTGGAATTGGGGTGGCAGCTGCTGAACACTTGCATGGTGCTGAATTGCGTGTTGCTCGCAGAGCTGGAAGAAGGAAGGATTGTATGGGACGTGCTGCATTCCCATATTATATGCTTCATTGGACTTTGTCATCTCACCTGTAGCAATCTTAAGCCTCTCCGCTTCCTGCTTCAGTGCATCATTCAAAGCTGCAAACATATGGTATTTCTGTTAGCAGACAGCACAAGTCCTCTCCTTATCCATGTAGTGGTTTCAGATGTTTACAGATTGTTCAAACATGTCAACAATATTAGCTTGACATATGTGAAAATGACCTTACATGACATAGCTTCTGAAACATGTCAGCTTTCAGTATAAATCTATGTTTAGTGATAGAACATGGCACTTAACAGCAATATCAAATGCTAGCTGCTCCCATACTCTTTCAAACATACACAGAAGCTTGAACTGAGCAATCAAGAAGAAAGAAGCTATAATATTAAATATTTGAAGGAAATGCCTACAGTTAGAGAAAAGAAATGCAGCAAGATTGATGTTCAGGGATAACTGCATGTTGGAGCTCTAACAAATGAATAAATTAAGTGAAGTCAACAAAAACCGCATTGAGATCTCCAAGTATCCTTATCATAAGATGATAACACCAATCTGCTTTACGAACCAAAATGAAAAATGTTAACAAGAACCCCCATCCCTTGCATAAAAAGTTTCCTATCTTATATGCAGATAGCCCGCAACAATAAGTCACCTTCCCACACAAACTTATTGGAGACAATGAAAATCAAGAGTTGATATGATTATCCTAGTTAATGTAAAAAAACGCTCACCATCACGCAGTTGCGCCTGTTGCTCCATGGCCTGCAACCTTATCTTGAGCTCTGCGTTTTCTGCAGAAAGTCCAGTTGTGTCCCTCTGCCCAGCAAACAATAATGGCTTAATGGATATCCAGCAATTTAATACAAAAACAAGGACATAATAATAAAAAATGTTGCAGTCCTGGTCAACAGAGAACACGGCTTTTTATTGTCACATGCAGAGTATCATCATTCAACTCTCCAAATTGTTCACATAACAATATAAAATTATCCCAGGGGATGTTTTGGCCTTATCACTGCATGTGCTTTAGTCAACATGACCACATAACTCATCCTAACAAGTGTTATAGTTCTCATGGCATGTGCATTAGTTCAAAGAAAATATTATGCTGACTGGTGATTTATTATTTGTAAAGCAGCTGCAGTTTGGTTGATGCAGGTTACAACTTACAAGTATGGGGTGCAGCTGGCTGCTCAATACAGTTTAAAACAGAGAATTACTACGCACAATGTTATTTTTGCACTGGAAACACATGAGCTAAACATAATACTGCGATCCATGAGACAAACAGATGGATGAAAGGTACCTGAAATAGCGTCAGTTGTGCTGAAAGAGTAGTAGCCTCAGTCTGAAGAGTCTGAACCTTCCGCTCCAATTCTGCCATATATCGAGCCTTTCTTTCCTTTGACCGAGCTGCAGATTGTCTGTTCGCTAGAATTCTGCACCAAACCCAGCTCAGGGATTTAAAAGACACGTATGAAACGCAGGCAGCTAACACGATGCAATTGTATGAATATGGAGGGAAAACTGAAAGCAACTGTGGATCCGGAAAAAGATGGTTGTTCCACAGCAGCAAGCCCAATATTACTAAACTTCTGAATAAAAATAAAATAGCTTCAACAAGCTTCACAAGGCACATGCTGAAAAGAAAATTTCAATTCTCTTCATGGAGAAGAAAAAATCAATTCTCAATTGAAGTTTTGTTACATCAGTTGTCCACAGCTGGGGCAAACTTGGTTGTTTAAGCAAAACTAGTTGCCAGTTAGTAGCACAAATAACTATTCTATGTTATCATTGTTATTTACCGTACTATGTTAACACTATTACACTGAAGATCACCTGATACTAGACTAGCGTATCGTTTAGAAAATATTATCAAAGTGAAATATGTGGATTGTAATTGGGAAAAATTGTACCAGACGGCACAAATGAAACTCTATATCATGAATTTAGGTATTATATAACTTGGTTATAGTACAAACTTTTGATATAAAAAAAACTAATCTGTAGTGCAGTTTACCGTAAACAAAAGCAAGAAATAATTAAGTTTAGACTTGTTATTTTGGCATTGAAGAATTGATTAAGAAGTGGATCACGCTAGCTTCATTGAACATCTTGCAGGCCCTAGGGCATGAAATACAGAACACCTTGAGAATGGGGAGAAAATACCATAAAAAGTGCAAGCCTAAGCAACATGCGACCAATGGTTGCATCTCCTGCCTCTTTCAGGCCACGCTCTTCGCTATTTAAGAGCTTATTTAAAAAATAAATGACACCAAGCAACTTTTCGGACTAAGCAGCAACTTACCAAACAAGACATATTCGCATTTCAACAGCTTTACGGTTGAATAAGTAATAACTATTCTGTGTTATCATGTTATTTACCATACTATGTAACATTATTACAGCAAAGATCACCTGATATTATAAAAAGCGTATTGTTGAGAAAACATTACCGAAGTGAATGTGGAGTCAAATGTGGAAATGATTTTACCAACTGGCACATGTAAAATCATATATCATAACTGTAGGTAATCAGGTATTATATAACTTGGTTGTAGTACAGAAATTTTGAGAAAAAAAGAAACTAACTAATGTTTAATGCAATTTAATGTAAATCAAGAAAAGGGAAACATCAGGTTTATGTTATGAATATCGCTTGTATTCAATATGAGGCCAATGGGCCAGTATATATACACAAATACAGGTGGTGAATATGCACAAAACCCCTCATAACAATGGGGAATAACATACTTATACATATATCTCTAACACCCCCCCTCAAACTCATGGTGGATCAACAACATTGAGTTTGGAGAGGCAGGAGCCATGCTGTGCTCGAGTCTGGGCCTTCGTGAGGAAATCCGCTATCTGAAGCTCGGAAGGCACATACTGAAGAGCAATCACCTGATCATGCACACAAGACCGCATGAAGGAAGCATCAACACCAATATGCTTGGTGAGCTCATGCTTCACAGGATCACGGGCAATACTGATAGCACCTGTACTGTCAGACAAGAGAGGAGTTGGTGTAGTGACAGAAACACCAAAATCCTCAAGTAACCACCGTAGCCAAGTAATCTCTGCTGTCAAGAGAGCCATAGCTCGCAACTCAGCCTCTGCACTCGAACGGGACACCGCAGTCTGTTTCTTTGTCTTCCAGGCAATGAGAGAACCACCAAGAAAAACACAGTAAGCAGAGATAGACCGCGATCGGAGGATCGCCGCCCACGAAGGCGTCTGAATAAGCTGGTCAGAACGAAATGGGCGTGGAAAGAAGAGACGGCGAGAGATAGTCCCACGAAGGTATCGCAGAACTTCGAAGAAGGTGGGCGTAGTGGACTGAGTGGGAGCAGTAAACGAATCGACTCGAAATGTGAATCGGATAAGTGATATCCGGACGAGTAACACAAGGTAGACAAGACTCCCAACAAGATGACGATAGCGAGCCGGATCGTAAAGAGGCTCGCCATCGAGGGTTTGAGGTGAACATTGAGCTCCATGGGAGTCTCAACAAGATCTGTTGATCAATGAGAGAGGCGCGATCAAGAAGATCATGAATATACTTCTCTTGGGACATAAAGAAACCATCGGAGTGGAAGTAACTTCAATCCCAAGGAAGTAACGAAGAGACCAAGGTCGGACATAAGGAATCGCCACTAAGACGAGCCTTAACAAAGGCAATGTACTCGAGAATCATCTCCGTGATGATCATATCATCAACATAGAGAAGAAGAGTCCGACCACGAGGCGAAGTGTGGACAAAGAGCGCAGGATCATGATCACTTGCTAAAAAGCCAGCGGCGAAGACCACAGAGGAGAAGCACTCAAACCAAGCACGAGGGGCTTGTTTAAGGCCATAGAGAGCGCGGCGAAGGCGACAGACCATGCCCTCGAGAATGAATACCCGGTGGCGGATGCATGTAGACCTCCTCACGCAACTCACCATTAAGAAAGGCATTCTTGACATCAAGTCGAGAATGCAGACCCGATGGCGAGCAGGCCACCGAAAGAAGAAGCGCGACGGTGGTCATGTGGGCCACAGAGCAAAAGTCTCGTCGTAGTCACGACCATGCTCTATTTGGAAGCCACGAGCAACAAGACGCGCTTTATAGCGTTCAAGAGAGCCATCGAGCGAGTCTTAATCTTATAGACCCACTTACACGTGATAGGGCGAGAGTGAGATGGAAAAGGAACAAGATCCCAAGTACCAAGACGCTCGAGGCGACAATCTCCTCGGCCATGGCATCTTGCCACTCGGGATGAACAACGACATCCCGATAGAGACAGTTTCACAAGTAGTCTGCGCCAAACAAAGGCAAAAGCAGGCGGAGGTCAATCGATGGCGATCGCGAAGAGCGTGGCGAGGAGAAGATGACCCATCAGAGGAAGATGGAGCATCAGAAGAAGATGGAACATCAGAAGAAGATGGCTCATCTGGAATATCCTCAATACGAGGACGACGAGTGTAGACGAGTGTAGTGGGGAGCTGAGGAGCCGCAGGAGACGGCAAAGGGCGACAACAATGGAGAGGCTACAGGGGAATATGTGGAGACTCGATGGAACAGGTGGGCGAGGGCAAAACAGATATAGGTGTATCTCGAAAGGTCAAAAGGACAGAGACTCCACAGAGGAAGCCGAAGGAGAGACAAGACGTGGGTAGAAAGGGCGAGACTCGTCGAAAGTCACATCCCGAAATCGCGTCCGTCGACCAACAGGATCCCAAAGACCAAATAGCCCTTGTGCTCGATCAGATCCCGTAAAAACACACTCAACAGATCGAAGCGGTCAATTTGGTACGTTCTCGAGGCGAGAAGAACGAGCAAACGCAACCAAAAAGACGGCGGCGAGTAGTAGTCGAAGGAGACCACGAGAGAGCGCTCAAAGGGATTGCATACGAAGAAGCGAAAGAAGGCCGGATGTTGACGAGATAGGTGGCGATGAAACGACCTCGGCCCAAAAGTGAGGTGGAATAGAGCGGCAATCATCGAACACGAGCCGACTCAAGGAGGTGGCGATGCTTACGCCAAGAACACCATTACGAGCATGAGCACCGTGACAAGAGAATCGAAGCGAGAGTGCCTCCTTTCGAAAGAAGCTAATCGGCAGGACGAGAGAGGTACTCATGCGGAGAGTCGACCTGAAAGACACGAATAGGAGTGGAGAAGCGTGTGCGAACCATAGTAGCAAATTGTTTATAGATAGACAAGGCCTCACTACGAAGACATGAAATATATCCAAGTGTGGCGGGAGAAATCATCTATAAATATGATATAATATCGATGACCCTTTCGAAACGAAAGGAGCGGACCCCAAACATCTGAATGAACAAGATCAAAAGGACGCCGAGATCTTGACTCACTATGAGGATAAGGAAGTCAAGTTGTTTGCCTAACTTACGTACGACAATCTAAAGACACGTCTCTGAGATGCAGACCCGAAAGACCACGACGAACTAAAGGCGACACACGAGATCCACACAGATGGCCAAGACGGTGATGCCACTTCTTTGAAAGAGCCGGTGACGGAGAATTAAGCGAGAGATGGAGGCGGCGGACGGTGGCGGCGGAAGGAAGGTGAAGCCGATCAAGTTCCCAGAGACGCTGTGAGTCAAGGCGCCGAGGGCCGAACCAACCAGAGCTCCGTGTGGCGGTCTGAACACAACAAGAGTCGAGTCGAGAATGACCCGACAACCAAGATCGATGTCATCCCAAGAGAAAAAAGTCAGATGGTAAGGCGAGGAACATAAGCAATGTAGGAACATGAAAAGTTGAGTTGCTAAGAGATCCTCGACCGAGAGAGAAAAGAGAGGTACCATCGGCGGTGAGAACACTAACAGAGAATCAAGAGGTGTAATGAAGGACAGAGCGAAGCATCGAAGTCATGTGAAAAGATGCTCCGAATCAAGAATCCACGGGAGGTACCGACCGTGTAGAGGTGGTTTCTCGGTTCAAGAGTCGATGAATGAGCTGCGCAGAACTGCCGAGGAGAACACAAGCGGCAGCAAGCGTCGAAGTCCGCTATCTCACGCCAAGAAAGCTATCACAAGTAGTCGATCAGACGTCGATGTAGAAGCACCGATGTCGATGCTAGTAGAAGAACGGCGTGAAAGATGCCGCTTCTTATAGCACCGACTCAATGTGGCCGACCTTGTCGTAGTAGGAGCGATGAGGCGGCCACCTCCAGATGGAGCGGCCACCACCGCCTGTGGCATTCTTTGGAGGAGGCGAGGTCTTTGGCGTGGAAGCGAGCATGTAGCAGTGGACGGCGGCGAGCACAGAGGGAGTGGCGGCAGATCAAGACCACTCAAGCGAGTCTCCTCCGCCAGATCTCTCGGTAAGAGCCTCCAGAGAGTGACACGAGGTGGCGTGCAAGGAGCCGGGCACGCCACGCTCGAACTTCAGGGCGAAGCGAGTAAGGAACTCGTGACCAGCTGAAACTCCAGTCAAGACGCATGCCTAAGCAAAGACGGACAAGAGCGACAACCAAAGGTCGCGGGCGCGAAGTCCAACCGACGCCAGACAGCAGAGCTCAGGCGTAAAAGCGTCAACATAGCATCACCTGCTGAAGAGAGTGCTCTGGCGGACCACGGACAGTACAAGGCATCACCAGAGGGCTCAAAGCGGCGAAGGTGAGTCCACATCTGAAAGTCGAGAGAGTCCCACAACCTCGAAGAAAGCGAGGTTGGACAACGGCATGAGATACGGCAAGCGGCAAGCGTCGTCGTCGTAGCGAGTGTAGGCGGTCGATCGATCCTTGTAGGAATCGAGCCTCTTGGTAGCGAGCGACCTCGGCATCGCAAGGTGGCGGCCTCAATAGCGACCTTGTCACCGTCGGGGTAGCGCGACAGCGAGGGTCCGTCGGAGGAGTAGGGCAAAGCGGGCGATGACATCACCGAGAGGATGCCCGAGACGAAGACCACGTATATGGATGCGCATGCGAGACACAAAGTCGGTGTAGTTAACACCATCGAAAATCACCGCAACGAGCGAGAAAGCAGACCCATTGGTAGGCGGTCTTTGGGCAAAGACGGCGACGAATGGAACGAAATCTAACAGCGGCGCCGACGGCCGCGGCGGTTAGATCGGCGTTTTTTTTTTTTTCTTTTCTTTTCTTTTCGGTAGGCTCAAAAGTCACGTACCGCCAAAGAAAGACCAGTCTTAAGAACATAAGCTGGAGAACTAGGTTTTCCCTTTGGTGCGCAGGCGGCGCGAGTTCAGCGGATGTGGAGCCGTGGCACAAGGCTTCATCATGACAATAAGAAGCCCGGCAAGACTTTGCCAAGTGGCCAGAGACAAGCGGCGGCAGACAGAGCAGAAACACGGGTGGCCTGGCGGCGGCCGGATCCGTCTTGAGCGCGGAAGATTAGTGGCGCGGGCAGCCGCCGGATCCGAACTCCTCGACGCGCTGCCCGAGGCTGGGCCGATCACGGATCTGGGCGGCCAGCGCGGTGACGCGGCAATGAGACGATTTAATCGGCAAGGCGTCTTGGCGTGTCGCGACGAAGAAGATCTAATGGAGGAGGCGGAGATTTGCCACGGGCGAGCCTCGCCTCGCTCGATGGAGGAGGTGGAGACGGCTTCACCGGCGCGAAGCCTTGCGCCGCCAAGGTGATGGCGTCTGGAGACCGGAGGCGGCGAGGATCCGATCGGGAGAGGCGACGCCGTCAGATCCGAGCGGCGGCGGCAGCAGGGCGACAAGCGACAAGCGACAAGCGAAACAAACCCTAGGTTCGCTCTGATACCATGTTATGAATATCGCTTGTATTCAATATGAAGCCAATGGGCCAATATATATACACAAATACAGGTGGTGAATATGCACAAAACCCCTCATAACAATGGGGAATAACATACTTATACATATATCTCTAACAGTTTAAACTCATAATTTCGAAATAGAAGATTTATAATTAAAGAGTGTAACATGATAAATTCATTGAACATCTTGGAGGCAAATTGTTGCCATCTTCCGCCTTTTTCGTCCCAGGCCTTTCACTTATTTAAGAACTAACGACACGAAGCAGCTTTCCAGACCAACAACAAATTGGCATCTCAACAACTTTTGTGGGTGCTTGCATTTCAAAAGAAACCCACGTAAGCAAGGAAGGTGAGACACTAGGGTATCCAATTCAGTTGGTCAGCTTGCTCCAGTCCTGTCCTACAAGCAGCCTTTCACTATCAATCCACATTCCAGACCACCAGCATCGACGATCTGGCATGACTTAAGTATGCAATGCTTTCTTTTCCAGTTCACTAGGATAGGACCTGCATTTTTCCCCCGTCACCTTTCTTTGCTTGCAGAATCCAAGCGAGCCAAACCTTCTAGACAACAATTCTTACCAGTCTTTGAGCCGCACTCCATCAGTTGGTTATCAAAAGAAAGAGCTACCTGCAATCCTAGTATCCTACCAACCAACCTTGGAATGCGAAGGAGGTCGAAGAAAGGGGTCACCTTTTGGCGCGCTTGGGATCGATGGCGGCGAGCTCGGCGAGCTGCTCGGAGGACATGGCCTTCTTGGCCTCCATCACCTCGGAGAACACCCCTCCCCCTCCACCGCCATCCTGCTGCTTCCCAGCGCCTCCCCCCATGGCGAACCCGTCGAAGGATGCGCTGTGGCGGTGCTTGGTGGGGCGAGGCGGCGAGGAGGTCTCCGCGGCGCGGTCGCGGTCGCGGTCGGCGCCGGCGATCTTCTCCATGTCCATGAAGGTGGAGAAGAGGTCGTCCTCGGAGGCGATCTCGTCGAAGCCCACGCCGTCGGCGCCGCCGCCGAGGCCCAGGTCGTCGGGGAAGCGGAAGGCCACCTCAGATCTGGCGCGGCGGTGGTGTGGGGCCCCCGGCGACGGAGCCGGCGCCGCCGCCGCAGGGGCCTGGGCTGGCTGGGGGATGGGCGGGAGCGGGCAGGGGATGTTGAGGTTGGGGCTGCGCCCCGGCGAGGGCTTCGGCGGCTCGCCGAGCTTCGGTGGCATCGCCATTGCGCTCCTTCCTCTGGCTCTGACCGCGTGGGTGTTCGGGTCGGGCAATAGACGCGACGCTACTACTGCACTGGACAGGACTGGGCACCGCAGTGGGGTGTGTTTGCGTGTGTGGCTTTGCTTGGTTTGGTTTTCAAGAACGGAGTGCAGGATCTGACAAGGGACGACGAGGGCGATGCCGTGATGGGTAGCATGTGACGTGAGTATGTGACCACCCCCACCCCCGGGGGCGGCTGCCTTGGGGTTTGCTAAAAGCAGAGTTTGTGCTGGATGATGGGATGGACCGAAACTGTGCGGGCGGTAACCTTTTCTTGTGTCTGATGAAAGATTTGCAGATGATTGACTAGTGTAACGTCACAATTTTTCAGTTTTTTTTAAAAAAATTGTCCAGTTTAGCCCTTGACAAATTCACAAATTTTATTGAGTTAAATAAGCTTAATTGAAAATTTCCGTAATCAAAAATATTTAATGTAAATAATCCAAACATCAATTAATTTCCAAAACTATTTTATTTGAGTTCCTTGTGCTTTGAAGTATTTTTTCCAGATTTTTTCGGGAATTTTTTCAAGTTCATTTGCTATTTTTCATAGCCTTTTTTACTTCCCTTTATTTTCTAAAAATCAAAAGCTATTAAAATCACCGAAAACTTGGTGGGCCACATCTCTCTCTCTCTCTCTCTCTCTCTCTCTCCCCCAACCCGCTCACCTCACCCACGCGCCAACCCGGCCCAGCCCAGCTACGCGTCGCGTGTCCCTGCGTCACCGCTATCACTACCATGTGGGCCCACGCACTGTTCTTCGTCACCGACTCGGACTCGAGTCCGAGCCACGCCGCCACTGTGATACGGGGTGCCGATCTTCTTGACGTAGATCAAAGATAATAATGAACCCTCAATTCCCAGCGGGAAAGCAAGAACGATCTTGGAAACACCCAATTCCCCTCAAGAACTCGGTTGTATCGAAGGCTTGGAAGAACAGGCGCATAGCCTAGATAACGGTGAGACCCTCACATGGAAGTAGCTAAAAGCTAAAACACAAACGTGTATTTTAATTCATAATGTCGAGTCTAAGTTACATGGACATTTACAATGTCTTATACAACCCTCCTAAAACACCTAAAACAAGAAACAACTCTCCAGATAACTTGGACACAAAGAAATGAAAGACTAGAATTTCTGTCGTTGGTTTGTTTTGGATGTTGTGGTGTACACAAATAAAATCTGAAGCTGAAACTCAATCCTTTGTGTGGGCCTTCAAGTTAGCTTTCCAACGAGTCCAAGAACACTCAAATTGGAGTTCGTATGCAAAAGATATAACCTTTTTAAACTGGATTGTGCTCGCAGTGACGAGTTCAATCCAAATTGACTTCAATCCTTCCTATCTTCAATGTCCTTATTTGAAACGAATTAAATCCGTGAGAAACAAGATAAGAACACCATTTTAAACCTTTGAAAAGTCTTAGGATAGTAGGAGATCACCCATAGGTGCCCCACAAACCATGGACTCCCCTTGTTTAGCAATCCTCGTGCGACGCCTTGACAGCATATGCAACCTCTAATGAACTTACCATAACTTTATGTAGAAAGCTCTAAATCACATGCTGTTTGATCTGTTGCCGTTTGATCTATTGGAAATTAGACTTGATAGGCTTTCTAAATATAAACTTTGTGTGCATTTAAAACCTCAAAATTAGTGCACAAACCTTCATAAACCTTGCGGACAGAACAGCGAGCGCCATGTCGATTGAAACTTGATTGTTATTGTTTCGTCCTCTTGGGCCGACCTCCCACTCCTCATCTCTTGTCCAAATAGGTGTATATGTCATGTATATCCTCATCACATCATCTCCGTTTTGTGCGCCACACGCCTCAAGCTATATAAAGCCTCGATGTCTGCGTTGAAACCCTAGCCGCACACCCCACTGCCAAATCCCCAAGACCCGGAGCCCGAAGCTGCCGCTGCTCCGCCGAATTTGTAGCCGAAGCCCTAGCGTCTTCATTAGATTCCGCTGTTGTCGGTGAGTCTTTGTCGCCGTTGAACCCATCGCTAGAATCCCCTCGTTGTGTTCTACGTGGTGCGTGTGTCGCCTTTGCTAGATGAGCGTCCTAGCCGTGTCGCGTGGTCAATCCCGCACCGCCACTCTGTCCCGTCGCCGCCGGTGACCATTGGTCCCTGAACTCGAGCCGTTCGCATCACCAAGGTCCAAGGAACCTGATGCGCGCCTACAAAGCCCTAGAGGAGGTCCTCGTCGCCGTCGCACCGTCCACCAGAGCCAGCACCACCGCCAACCTCGCCGCTGACCACCTTGTCGGCCATGTCCGTCAAATCCAAGCCAGTAGATGAGTTCGCCGAGGCACGGTGATGCCGATGGTGCCCTTGGTTCGCCGTTGTACTTCACCGCCGCTGTTGATCCCATCGTGTCTGCCGTTGTTGTGTCGTCATCATGGATGCCACATCAGCTCCAGGTGTGCACCATGCCAACCCCGCCGCCACATGCACCCAAACCCTAGATCCAAACTGTGTGGACCTAGTCTACGGTGCACCGAGCCACTAACATGGACCTCACATGTCAGGACTGTTCGTAGACCCATGGACTCCACCTGTCAGCCCACCTGTCAGCCCCTCAACATTTTTCTGAATTTTTTTTAAAAAGAAAGATTCCCATAATATCCTATTGGTCCTACATGACAGCCTCTGTTTTCTCTCTCCCTTATTTATTTCCCGAATTTCTGAGCTGAGCCAACTTCCAAGAGCCCGTTCTTCTTTATACAATATCCGATTGAGTTCATTCAAGTTTCTAAATTCATCTAAAATAGAATACTACCTTTCAGTATTTTTATTATATTTTTTGCGGTTATTTCCTACTCTTTTTGGTATTTATTTGTATATCACCTCTGTCTTTGCGTTAGACATTGGTACTTCGGAATCATACGAGGAAGTGGAGCTAGCTCAAGACCAAGATTAAGACTGTTTCAAGTCAAGTTGTGCTTTGATTATATTGCACCCAGTTTTACTAAATTATTTTGATTCAAATTATTGCATGCTAATTCAATTATCAAATGTTTTACTGTTTTTGAGATTAGCTATGCAACCTATTTGATTTATAACTACCTTGTGAATTGTATTGTCATGATCAATAGTTACCCTAGTCTATTTAACTACTAGTTGGTAATTATTATAGCACCAACGTGGATTAGTTAGACACGATTAGTATGCTTAGCCTTGCAATGGCTTGTTGATATCATTTTGAAATGGTAAACTCAAAGTGATTATGAAATGTCTTTGTGGAGAGTTATGTGTTGTATGTGTCACCTGTTGATGGCATATGTTGCACTTAATCAACATGATAGGAAAAGATTTAGACTGGGGCGAGTGGGAAGTTCTGTATGAATTGGTGAACTGTGTGAGGGCACTGTGTGAATCTTTGTGACTTAGTGTAGTAAATTGACGTACAGTCTCGCCCCTGGTCAGTTAAGAATTTAACTTTGTACGCCATTGAACTGAGCCATATCGTACCACCACATGTCTAGTATGAAAACGGGCATAGCTTAGAAAGTTACGGATTCTCGACATTGGCTACCTCAAGAGGTAGGTTAGGCTTTGTGACTGAGTGGAGGCGTGGACTCCTTTGTGATGGGTCGCATCTATGGGCAATTTGTCATTTCCAAGTCCAATGGTGCACTCCAGACCAACGAGTTTAGTGAAGTTTGGTTACAGGCTTTGTTGAGATGAAGTTTCAGAAATGCTTTATTATGATCTTTGTCGTCGTACGCCTACGGAAGCGTGTGATTGGCCGACATTGCACGATGATCATATCTTATGGGTAAAGTTGTACAACCTCCGCAGAGTGTTAAACAATTTATTCGAATAGCCGCGTCCTTGGTCATGGACAATGCTCAAGGATTTTACATGAATGGTAGATTTTACAAAACAAAAACTAGAAGAGAAGGTTTGTTAAAGAAATGGTTTAAGTTGTGTGAAACTTTGTGAAAACTCTTGTTTACTTATTATTATTGTTGTTTCGATTTATGCTTTCAATCTATTATCCATATTCACTTGCAAATGTCATTTATTGCAAAATAACCTTAGTAGTCATATCATTTAGAATAAGACAACATCTATACTTGCATTATATGGTACAACTTGCTGAGTGCTCTATGTGTTCACTCTTGCTATAATTATAATCCAGAGGAATGATCGGAGGAGACAACATTTGCTCTGGGGGAGGAGTTCTACAACGAGGTTGATCGTTAGGTCTTGTTCCCAATCAGTTGCATGTGTCAAGTGATTGGGTTCCGTCGAAGTTGCTTTTCGTTCCACTGCTGCTATTTCGCTTTATTTGTTAAAGCTGTGTCTGACTGAATAAGTGTAAACTCAACCATACGGTCATAACTATTATTTGCTTATCAAATTAAGTATGTTTATTCCTTTTAATCGTTTGTATGGAATGACATTCATCGTTGTGCTACTGTGTACACTAGCGTGATCCTAAACTAGTGTAGTATACACAGAGGGTCCAAATTTACATATTCAAGTAGCGTCACCTGATTAATCTTTGGACTTTCTCAAAGAAGAAGAGGATTAGTCTTAGGATCTGCATTTTGTTCTAAGCAATGCAAGACTTCAAAAAACAGGAAAAAAAAATACTAGATGGGAGGTGCAAATCAGATATGTGAATTACTGAATGTTTTACCGTTAGATACAACACCAGCCAGTCAGCCACCAAGCTGCCTTCGACAGAGCGTCAAAGGTTACAACGTACAATCGGGGGGTTGCACTTGCACAGCCTTGTACACGTATGTTACAAAAGCAGCAAATTGAAGGACAACTACAACACGATGAAACCCTATGATTTTCACAACAAAACTCACCAGCTGTTCCTGAAAAAAGGGGGAGCCGACAAGACGCACACACAAACAACACCCATCCATACAGGGTACACGCACGCGATGAAGCTCAGGCAGCAGCGTTGTCATTGGTAGCCTTCTCCTGGTTCTCACCAGCCTCGTCCACGGCCATGCTGTCAGGTTCTCGCTCTCGCTCCACCGACGCCACACGGCCCTCGTTGGAAGTTCGCTCTTCGCTCTCCACCGGAGCAGCAGCTTGAGGAACTGTGACCGCAGTACTGGAGCTCCCTTGCTCTCCCGCCAGGCTCGTGATGCCGTTCTGCTTCATGTAGTTCTCCAGGGGCCGGCTCGCGACCTCGAGGAGGCTGATCATGCTCACCCGAGGCTGCCCGCGGTGCTGCTCCGGTTCGTCACGGCCGGCAGGGTGGAAGTTCAGGTCTATGTGCCCCTTGTTCATGTCAACCTTGTCGAATATGGTCACATCACCGTCTCGAGTAGTGTCCAGTGTCTGGGGGGATCTTGACAGGTTACTTCCCTCGGGCTCATCTCTGTTTACCCAAGCAATCTTCTTGCTCACCTCGGCTTCCTCTCGCTCGGACTGCCGCTGTTTCTTCCTCATCATTAGTGTTTTGAAACGACGCCTGACAGTCATGCAGACGTTGCAAGTGCACGCGGGGTTGTGCTTCGGGCCCTTGCCACTGGGTGGCTGGATACACACTATACAAGTGCAGCCAGGGCGGTGCCGGGGGTGCTTGGTGGTCGTCGCAACCGAAGCAGCACCTTGGTTCCCAACCTCACCAAAGACTGCGGCAGTGGCCAAGGCATCAAGGCTGGACGCATCCATTTCGGGGATGCTCTGCTTCAGACCATAGCTGCTCCTTCGCCTCCTGATATCTGCAGTAATAGATGCAGTATGTCTTAAGTAGAAAGTTCCTTTTCTTTAACAAGATCAGGCTCTCCCAACGTCCTTTATCGTATGACATTTCATGGACATATTTTAGTCTTGTTATCAGGGCCAGACCGACCAGTGAATAGAAGTAAAGCGTACCTTCGTACTGCTGAAGAATACTTTGCAACTCTTTGGGGGCTAATTCTTCAGGTGCAGAGCAGGAAAAGCTGCAAATATGTTGCAACAGATTTAAGTTCAAGCAGCTAACTGAACGTAAAAGCACTAATGGAAAACGAAAATACAATGTTAGTGTTATGAATATTGTGTGTATATTCATGAGGCCCAATAGACAATATATATAGGGAGTACAAGGGGGATATTATAAAGGAATATGACATACATATATAAGGAAATACAAAAAAATTCCTATTCTAACCCCCTCCCAAAAAAAAAACTCATGGTGGATCACACACATCGAGTTTGGAGAGAAAATACAAATATTGTACTCTAGTATGTGGCTTCGTGAAGAAATCAAACAATCTGTAACTCTGAGGATACAAACTGTAAAACAAGTACTCCCTCCTGCACCTGTGAGCGAGTATATGAAACATCCACACCAATGTGTTTGGTGAGCTCATGCTTCACTGGGTCACGGACAATACTGATAGCACCTGTACTGTCAGATAAAATAGTTGTAGGTCTCATCACAGGCACTCCAAAATCTGCAAGTAGTCATCTCAACCAAGTAACCTCTGCTATCATTGCTGCCATAGCTCTCAACTCAGCTTCTGCACTCGAGCGGGAAACTGTAGTCTGCTTCTTTGTCTTCCAGGCAATCAGGGAGAAGCTAAGAAAAACACAGTAAGCAGAAAGAAAACAACGATCAGAATGATCACTAGCCCAGGTCGCATCGGAGTACGCCTGAAGCTGTAGTGAGTTAGAGCTAGAGAAAAACAAACGACAAGAGATAGTCCCACGCAAGTAGCGAAGAACATGAAGAAGGTGATTGTAGTGAAGATGGGTAGGACGAGCCATGAAATGACTCAAGATATGAACAACATGAACAATATTAGGACAAGTACTCGCAAGATACACCAAACTCCCAACAAGATGGCGATATCGAGTAGGATCCTCAAAAAGATCACCATCAGTGGCACGAAGCTGAAGGGATAGCTCTATGGGAGTCTCCGCAGTGCGAGTGTCAGTCAGACCAGACCGATCAAGAAGATCCTGAACATAATTCTGTTGGGAGAGGTAGTAGCCCTTAGGCATGGAAGAGACCTCAATCCCAAGAAAGTACATAAGAGAACCAAGACCAATCATCAGACACTGCTCACTGAGATGTTTCTTCACATACGTGATGAATGAGGAATCATCACCAGTGATGAGCATATCATCAACATATAAAAGAAGCAATGTCCTACCCCAAGATGAGTCATGGACAAAAAGAGTAGAATCGTGGGAATTGACAGTGAAACCGACAGCGGTAATCACTGAGGTAAAACACGCAAACCAAGCGCGAAGAGCCTGTTTGAGACCATAAAGAGCACGACAAAGACGACAGACGTGCCCAATGGGAACAGAATACTCAGGTATTGGCTGCATGTAGACCTCCTCATGCAAAACACCATTAAGAAAGGCATTCTTAACATCTAGCTGAGAGATAGAACATCAGCGAACAGAAGCAACCGCAACAAGAGTGCGAACAGTGGTCATATGGGCAACAGGGGCAAAAGTCTCATCGTAGTCACGACCGTACTTCTGCCAAAACTACGAGCTACAAGACGAGCCTTATAGCGCTCGATAATACCATCAAACCAGGTCTTAATCTTGTACACTCACTTACACGTGATAGGACAAGCATGCACAGGTGTCGGTACAATATCTCAATTCTCCGTACGTCGAAGAGCATCAAGCTCCTCTGCCATAGCAAGCTGCCACTCAGAATGAAGAGCAGACTCACGATAAGAACTAGGCTCAGCAACAGAGAGAGCATGAGCTGTCGGAGCAAATCCAAGACGATCAGGAAGTCAAAGGGATGTCCGGTCACGAAGGACGTAATGAGTAGCATCATCAGGAGGATCAAATATAGGTGTCGGCAAGATACCAGGAGAGAAGACTGGTGAAAGACGAGGACGTCTGGAGTAGTGAATACCAGAGAAACGAGATGGTGGTGCTGCAGAACCAAGAGACGGTGCTACAGGAGGCAGCACCGGAGGTGGAGATACAGAAGGAACCATTGGAGACAGACCAGGGAAGACTGTGATAGTGGAGAAATGGGTGAAGAATCAGAAAGAGAGAACCATGAAATCCACTCAACGGTGGAAACAGGACAAGGAGTCGAATCTCGATAGAAGAAAGGTCGAGATTCGTCAAAGACAACGTCTCGTGAGATCCTAATCTGTCGAGCAGAAGGATCATAGCAACGATAACCCTTATGCTCAGAACTATAACCAAGAAATACACACTCAACTAACTGAGCTGACAGTTTGGTGCGCTCACGAGGCTGCAGCAGAACAAAACAGATGCAGCCAAAAACATGAAGGTGAGTGTACTGAGGGGCTCAAGAGTAGAGACCCTCTATAGAACTGACACTCTTAAGAGCAGTGGAAGACTGCATATTGATGAGATATACAGCCGTAAAAACAGTCTCAGCCCAGAATTGTGGTGGAACGTGAGAGGCAGGGAGAAGAGTACGGACAGTCTCAATCAGATGATGTTTGTGCTCAGCAACCCTATTATGAGCATGGGCACCAGGACAAAAAGACTGGTAAAGAGTGTTCTGCTTAGAAAGAAACTGTCTAAAAGCGTCAGAACAATACTCACCAGCAGAATCACAGCGAAAAGTACGAATGAAAGAATTAAACTGAGTATGAACCATAGTTGCAAAGCTACGATAGATCGCAAGAAACTGACCACGATTAGACAAAGGAAAAAGCCATGTAAAACGGGAATAAACATCAATGAAGATCACATAAAACTTATGCCCGCCTTTAGAGATAATAGGCGTAGATCCCCATACATCTGAATGAACTAAGTCAAAAGGACGAGAAGACAAGGATTCACTAGAATGATAAGGAGGTTGTAACTGCTTGCCCAGCTTACAACCCTGACAAAACATAGTTGTGTCAACAGTAACATGTCCAAGAACACCCTGATGAACTAATGAAGAAAGGCCACACAAGTGACCTAAACGATGATGCCACTGTGCAAAAATTCCAGAGGTGGTGGCAGCAGTAGCGGTGGAGGTAGACGTAGAGGTGATAGGAACAACTGGAGTGGACGGAAGGTGAAGGCGGTTAAGGACATAGAGACCCTAACAATCCCTACTACCGGCCATCCCCAATCTGATCCTATCTGCCGCCCGGACGAAGCAGTGCGAAGTCAAAACCAACCCTACAAATGACATCGGTCGTGACCACCGAGAGAAGCTGCATGATAAGCTAGGGAACATGGGAAACAGTTGGAACAGAAAAGTCAGTGGACAAAAAAGTGCCTTGATAGCTAACAGACAGAAAAGTACCGTCAGTTGTCTGAACAGAGATAGGAAAAACAGAAGGTCCTACTGAAGTGAGAGATGTGGAGTCCGGTGTCGTGGAAAGATGCATCAGAATCCAAAACCCAAGAAGTACCCGGAGTACACGTCTGAGCTAGACTGGCAGAACCTGCTGAGCTGCGAGAGAGCTGCTGAAGTAGAGCCTGGTAGAGCTACGAAACAGAGTCACCTCGCTGAGAAAATCCTGATCCTCCTGTCGAGGAAGGGCCTCCCTGCCCCCTCTTGGATCGTCCACCCCCATGCACCTTGTTCCGCTTTTTTCGCACCGCACAACTCTGGTAGTCGTGTTCGAAGTTCTTGCAATAATTGCACTGAACCCTAGTTGATGCAAAAACAAGAGCGAAAACAGACACCTGAGGGACTGCAGTCGAAGCAGAAGCCGTCGGTGTAGGCGAAGAAGGGGTAGCAAGCACAGCTGGAACAAACTGTGCTGCTAACTCGTGACGAAACTCCTCAGCACGAAGCGTCGAAAGAGCCTCGATGATTGTCGGTCGTGGTGAGCGGCTAAGCAATTGAGCCCTGATAAGCTCAAACCCTGGGCAAAGACGGCGGACGAAATCATAAAGGCGAAGGCGGTCATGATCCGCGTTCTGCACCTTATGACACTCCTGGCAGAGCGGATAAGCCAGCTCGTCCAACTGGTGCCAGAGACTAGCCAGGGCTCGGAAGAAGTCGTCGACGGAGGAGTCCTCCTGACGAAGCGTCTCCAACTCACGCTGAAGTGAAAAGAACCAAGCATCGCTGCTCTGCTGGTATCGCTCACGCAAGTACTCCTAGATCTAACGAGTGGAACGCGGACCACAATTTCTGGCTGGATGGAATCGTCGACGCTTACCACCAGGATGACTCGAACACGGGCCTCATCAGCACACCAGCGCTCAAAAGCGTCTATAGCATATTGAAATGCCTCATCAACAGCGGTGGCGGTCTCTGCCTCCTTGGTGGCCTCATCTTCTGCAGGAGGTGCATAAGTAGGCTGTCTGGGAGGAAGCTGAACTGGCAACGGCGGACAAGGTCGAGCACCAATGACACATCCCTAGAGGCAGGAGACCATTGAGCATGATCTCCATGAGTGAAGACCACAACTTGTGGTTAGTCCCATGAAGCTTTGTTCCCGAGAATATGATCGCAACTGATGGAACGGAAGTCATCAGTAAGCGGCGCTGGACGGCGCGGCGACCAAGGCAACGAAATTTAACAGGCAGCTCTGGACGGCGCGACGGTTAGATTGACGTTCTGTTTTTTTTTTGTCTTTTTTGGAAACGAACTCTTTTAAAGGAACGGTTTCTTTAAACAAAAATGTCGGTCTCCTTAAACAAAAATGTTGGTCTCGGCCTTAGCCCAAAACCCGAGCGGAATGGCGACGACGACGGCCCATGCGGACGGCGGCGCTCCGGCGATGGGCGACGGCGTCCTCGAGTCCTGGACGTCGAGGTGGCGGCGTCGAGTCGAGGCCATGTCAGTCGAGTCGACTGCAGTGTCGTAAGACATTGTAGGCTCGGCTTTGTGTCGTCCCTCGGTTGGAGCGGCGTCGTGGCGGCGTCGAGATCAAGCAAGGCGTCAGCGGTGACGGCCAGTGGAAGGCGACGGTGTCGGGTGGCGTTGAGCAACGGTGACCTCGGGTGGCAACGGCGGTGGTAGCGGAAAGAGCTAGGTTAGTGCCATAGAGAGGATACCGTGTTATGAATATTGTGTGTATATTCATAAGGCCAAATAGGCAATATATATAGGGAGTATAAAGGGATATTACAAAGGAATATGTCATACATATATAAGGAAATACAAAAGAATTCATATTCTAACATTTAGGACAGAAGTAACAAAAGCGAGGCTAAAGCATTCTCAATATGTTTGTTAAGTCAACATAAACTTGACCAATTTAAGATCAAATTGAGGAAAGTTGCCAAGAACAGAGGGAAAGAACGGTAACCCCTTTATTCCACTTCCATGATGAAGATATATCATATTGTTTTAAGAGCCGAGACTTAATGGAAAACAATATTATGCGTACTATCCCGTGCGACAATATGTTCTGACAGTATTAGATACTTTATGAGGAGACAGTATTATACACTTTTTTTTGAAGAAACGACAGTATTATATACTGATGCTGCTAAATTAAGAGATTCTATACAGTACAGTGAAAAAGGCAGAGATCTTTTAAAATAGATAGATAAATCTAACAGGTAACAAATCCTTTCATCAAGTGTTCAGACAATAAAGCAAAGGATTATTTAACTGGCAAATATTTCTTGATCAAGTAAGGCTGTGGATCAGTCAAGACCAGCTAGAGACCATTGTGACACAACACCATCAAACCAGACCAATTTCCCAAAAAGATTTTAGGGAAGAAGTCAAAAGGTTAAAAGTGTCTGTCCGAAATCTTAGAGCTTTTCAGTATGCAATACATTGTTACACACCCAGGTGGTCATCATAATCGACAAATTTTCAGATTTTCGTAGATAAAAAAAACACTGACAGATTTTATCACAGATCATCCAACGAATTAACAGAGAATTTGAAAAAGCATACCTTTTTGGGTCCCATGTGTTGTCAGCACATGTCCACTTGGAGGCAACAATAACATTAAGAGGCAACCGACGCCATTTTGAGCAATCATCACATTGAATCCATTGATCTTGTTCCCTAAAAATACATAATAAAAAATCAGGTATTTGACAACATTGGTACACTGACACCAAGAACATTTACGTGTTGTCTATTCAGGGGACAAACCCTTCCAAACGATATGATACCTCCAAGAAAATACCTAGTGAAATCTAAATCATCACTTTCCCGTTTTTTCTTTTTGATTTCCACCACTTTCGGTTTTCCGTCATGATTAAAATTAGAGTATTATGAGATCTCTATTTAATGAGTTTCTTACCCTGTAGCACGGATGGTGAAAATTGATCTCTTTGCAAAGACAGGAGGTTCCTGCATGTATGTAGTAAAGTAAGAATCGATTCAATCAATCCAAGTCCTTTGCTGAGAACAAAGAGTTGGCTTTTTCTGCTTCCCACAAAGGATGCCCTGACGTGCTGAATAGTGAAGAGAATGGCTAGCAAACTTACATCATATTCTTCGAATTCATAGTCCTCAATCATCACAATAGTTGGTTTTGCAGTTGGAGCAGGGCGCAACAACTCCTGAGCCTCCTCCCAGGTAAGCTTTAGTTCCAAGGCATCTTCAGCATCCATTAAAAGCCTCCTGCTTTTGGAACCAATATTGCGGCTTCTTTTTTGTAAAAACTGTAGAGACCCCTCATCTGGCCTGCCGCCGAATTTATCTGTCTTAAGCCAACTAACATCCCCGTCAGCTGAGTTCACATGATGATCGAATAGAGAGCTTGGATGGAGATCTGCTGCTCCCTTTATTGACTGAAGAAATCCTGAATAACCACTTACTATTGCTAGGTTCTCATTTGTACTAGAAAAAAATGTATCACCAAGAAGGGAACCATTGGCAATAGCTGAAATCTGTGAGTCCTGTGTAGAAGTAGCATACAAACACTGAAGTGAAACTGGAGAATGAAGATAAGGGGGCAAGAAAGGGAAACAAGCATTTGCAGAAACAATAGATTGGCATAAAGATTGCTTAGAAAATCTAACTTACTGGCAGACTGACAGTATTTGTGGCCTTCCGGAAGCCCATAACAAGTTTCCCTCCAGGTTCTATCCGACTAAAAGTCACTACAGAGAAAATAAGAACTACCAGTAAATATGAAAACCTTCCCAGTAAAATCACGCAGAGAACATGGTATACAGCAGATAATTCTATTTAGCATATTTTAACAAACTTTCTGTAGCATGGAAACCATGCAACAAAATGACAAAAGTTACTGAAGCATGTAATTTTTTTTAAGCCTCACGTAAGAGTTGACCATGGACATAAGTCACATAACAATATGAGACAGAGATATTGTGATCTGGACATAACAAAATTAAAATATCCGCGAGATAACCCCCACGAAACCCTGACATATATCTCACTTGCACTTGTCCATTCCATCGTAACTGGCAATGTATCTAATTTAGACAGTTGGTGATGCTTAAGGAGATTCATGATTTGTTTTCCTATCGAAGTACAGCTTTACTGATTTGAGTGCTTTCCCAGCAAAAACATCATAGTATCTTTTAAGTGTTTTTAATCTTAGATTTTGTAAAGATGTGCAAGAGAATAATCTCCACTTATATAAAATCAGCCCTCAGCCATGAAAGAAGTCATGCGCATGTTGCAAATAGAACAGGTGACACTTATTATCATGTCCAAAGAAATGAGCTGCAAATCACCTGTATCACCAGCTTGTAATTGTAAGGACTGTATGCATGGTGTAACACCCTCCAATACATACATTCTGCTGTTGTTATTTGGCCAGAATCTAAACTGAAAATGCCATTCTTTGCCTTTTGCGTCTTGAATTGTCAAAGGGCGACCTTCTGGCTGAGAGATTGGGGGAAAATATGCCTACACAAAGTACCTCAAAAACTCAGGATGGAAGGAATGAAAGCAAATATATTAAGATGGGTATAGTATAATAAAGCAGCTGTCCCCAGTAGCAAAAGCTTTGTGAATGTCGCTTTCTAAGCAAAATATCAAAACCATGAAAAGATTAACTTAATCATTTAAACAGGAGTATCAATGGCCGCATTAGGAACCCAAGAATGTCAAGTAGCCTCCGTTGTGGTAGTTGTTGGGGTACGGGTCCGAGGACTAAGGGTAGGACACTCGCCCTCATCTAATCGCCGTCAGGGCTCTTCCCTATCGAGGTAGCGAGGCTCTAAGGTTAGTTGAACTTTTGATTTATCATTGCTTGATTCATAATGGATACATGCTATCCCTTTTATAGGGACAGTCCGACTTGACGCCTAAAAAATAATCTATAAAGAAACCTATCAATCCAATCTAATCTTTCCAACTATTAAAAATAACCTTCCTAATAAATAAGATCATATTCCTAACAATTACTAGATAGATAAGGAATCCCCAAATAATCTACCTAACCAACTATTCTTTATTCTAGGAAACCAATCAACACGTATGGAAAACAACGCACTACAGTATCAATGGTACTGTTCACGCACCACTACAGCACCCATGGTACTGTTTACACGCCTGCTATGACGCCTCGCGCCTTTCTCCATAACAGCCTCACAATACTACCACCATAACAATGGGGTTTCACCAATAGAATGCATACAGTTTGAACAGTAAGGGATTAAAAGGCTAGATGTTATATGGACCAGTTTGTCTATGTAAATGTATATGTAATCCGTTAAAATTATGTTCCACATTTGTTGTATTCCTCTCCAATCTATCTCTTGTACATAAACTGTATATAGTGATTATAGTCTCATAGACCTTATTGGTCTACGGTAATGGTAATGGTGATTCCCCAAATTCTAACATGGGGGTGCTCCTGATGCTCCTTTGTATCAAAGGTTTTTTAATCATCAGGAATATGATACAGCAAAGATAAATCAACAATGTGTGGCAACAGCGTACTAAAATTTACGAAGAGGAAGCAGAAGGCATGTTAAAAAAGAAAGCTATTACCTCAGCACAGGCTTTTGGAAGAACAAGGCGTCCTATGCGGCCTGCATCACTAGCACTTAGAACCTTCTCAAACAGTGGAACAATGGTGGAATTTGAACTTGAAGGAAAATGCAGTCAAGGAAGATAAAATAACATCCACAACAAAAAGAAGGTATACAGAACTTTTAGAGTTCATTGGCCTAATTGATCAATTATGGAGTATGTTATTTACAAGTAAATGATGTTAATTATCAATGTCACCAAGAAGTTGATAAATTTATCAAGGATACTCTCCGGAAATTTGCTGCAGCTCCTGGTCTGTTATTCTTGGCCAATACCGAGGAAGTAATTGATTGCGAACCCTTCCCTCGGCAGGTGGTCTCGCAACACGAAGATGTGGAAGAACTTCTTTCGTTGGATCAAAAGCAGCACCCTCACCAACCCTTGGTGGCCTGGTCAGAAAATGCCGAGCCCTTTGTGCATGCTGAAATGGAGATAATGTAGTGGCAAGTTCTCTTCCTTCAGCAAATGGTGTTGTTGGTGATAGCATAGGTCTTTCCCCTGTTGAAGTAGCCTCCATCTTGTTTCCGTTATTAGCAATACCCAAACTCATGCTGAGACATGTCTCAGAAAGTGATTCACTTGTCGTGCTATCTGCTGTTGGATCTTTATTGTCATCTCTTCGAGTACATTGAGGAGACTCTAATGCACTTTGAGTCCTAGTTAAGAAAGGCATCCTTCCCATGTCCCCAATACTAAGAATTGGTTGTTCCCATTTAATTGGCCTTGCACCATTCTCTATTTCTTTTTGCCTCAAAATGTTACTGCTTTGCCCAGCTTCTATGTTTTTTACCATGAATGGATGATTGCTCTTAGTAATAATAGCAATCTCATCATTTCTGGAATCGGCCATAAGGGTGGGTGGCTCCAGCGGTCTACCTGGCAATAACTCATCACTTTTACCAAAGGGTCTCTGATTATTTTGAGGTGAAAAAAGCTTTGGAGCCACTTGATTTGAAACCTGCAAAAAGAACAATCAGATGATTTGGAAAAGAAATGCGGATATGAGACAGAGAAACTTACAGACTGAACTCCTGAATTTATGAAACAAAGAAACTTACAGATTGAACTCCTGAATTTTTCATGCAATTGACACATTGAACTCCTCCGCTATCAAGTAGATCAAATGAGTTCTTTGAAGCAATACATCCGCAATGGAGACGCTGAAATAGCAAAGTTCATTAGAACGGCTGTAGCAAAACAGTTTAGCACAGGAACTTGCATACAATTCACAACATGTGTCGCCATCTCACCTTCCCACAAAATGAGCAGTTCCTCCAGCCAGATTCCTTTTGGTGAAATATATCACAAAAGACAAGCTGCTCATATGCCAACCTTGGTACAAAAGAAATGATATGATCAAAATAGATCAACCAAGGAAATTGAACTGCAAAATGGTAACCGGGGTAAAAGTAACATCCTTTCTCGGAAGAAAAGCACTCTTATGTTATTCAACTAAATAAACATGTTTTTCCCCATCGTCGAAAACCAACCGCAAGAAAACGTCCAGTCCCATGCACAAACCAATTTGTCACTACAGCTAGTTGTTGGCAAGCCGCAATTTTGATTCAGCCATACAACACAAAGAGGTTCTTTTTACCAAACTGCAGGTAATATTCATCCAGGCCATCAATCAATCTGGTCACAACTCACAGGGTCAATTTCCAAAACAAAGTTGCACGCATCTTCACGTCGCTGTAGCTTAGATTTTTGGTGATAAGCTCCCCAGCTCAAGGTAACTAAACGTTAATCGAAATCCCAATTGAGCATGAGCTCTACTCAATAAAAAAAACTACTAGCTGATTGCTCTATCTAACAGATATCCGTGCAAGCAGCAGTCGAGAGTCGAGACTGCCATGGAGTCAACTCTACTTTGTAAAAATCTCCACACGCGCAACGCTATTACTTCCACCTTGGTACCAAAATCCCTACTTGAGCTAGAATAGGGAATCGCTAAGGAGAAAGGCAATCTCAAGAAAACAAAAATCCACAAATCGCCGCACTTTAAAGAAGTAAATAAAACATCTTCCTTATAGAGAAAAGCGGGTAATTGGGCCGTGTGCATCTTGATGCATAGGTCGGAAGAGATTTTTCTCTTCCATTATCTAAAAAAAGAGAAAAGCGGGTAAAACCATGGAAACAAATACACACAACAACAAAAGAAAAACAGCATCAATTAATTCATCCAGCCAGCCATCCCATTCGGATTTCCTAACAAACGAACTCCACGCACGCACACAGCAAGCGCAGAGGAGCGTCCGTACCCGCACTTGTCGCAGAGCACGGCGAAGGCGCCGGATCGCAGCGGCCAGCCCTTCCTCCACTCCCCTCCCGCCGCCGACGGAGCCAGCGCCCCGCACGCCGCGTTCATGCACCTCTTCGCCGCAGCCATCCCCGCCATGGCCGCCGGCCAGCTCACTCCCCTCCGATCAAACTCCCCACCAAAAGGCAAAGCTCACCTTATCAACCACCCCCAGAGAGGGAGAGGGAGAGAGATTGGGGAGGCGGTGGGGGAGACGTAGTTTTCCGATGGATGTGGAGAGAGCAACGAACGATCGCTGGCGATTGGTGCATGCGGATGCGGGGAACAAAAGGAAAAGGAGATGGGGGAAGAAGCAGCAACAGCGAGGCAGGAGTTGTAAGTAGTAACCCCCGGACTATCACTGTAGTTGTACCGAGGCGTGGGGGTTGTGGAGGTATTTTTTTATTATATTTTTTAGAAAATAAAAAATTAGAGTATGTGACGTCCGGCCTCTTCACTCTTGGGCGTCCGTCAGATCGATAAGCGAAATACCGATAGCTCAGATCGAGTTGCTGAGTACGATAACAGTTGACGACCCAACATGCTCGACTATGATCTTTAATCTGTATTAAAGCACGCACATTAAACTAGTTTTCTATAAAATGGAAGAGGGGGGAGAGAGAGAGTAGCAAGTAGCAACAGCAAAGGGAGCGAGGCTTTTTTTTTCTGAGGGATGTTGCATGCACGACATGCTCTGCTATTTTATATTTCCTCCGCTCTCCCGCCGCGCTGCCTGTGTTGAGGTCATGTTCACCTACTCCCCTCCACAACTCTGCCTGCCTGCCTGCACTGCAGGTGTCTGCAGGCGCGGTACTTGGCTGTCTGCCTCGCCTGTCATTGGCACGGTCACGGCCTCACGGATAGACGGGGTGAAGGTGAAAGGAGGAGAAGGAAATAATCCGTGGATGGATGCAATTCAAATGCCAATCAATCATCTGGTTAATTACTGCGGTTTTCTTTCGCTGATGTTGTCATGGATATACTCCACTCGAGTATCTCTCTAATTTTTTCAGTGCTGCTCTAGTATACTAGCATGCAAAATACGGACACCCACTTGGCATCCGTTCTACAGTTACTCCTGTACTGTACAGATCGGCGGAGAGCGTAGCACTGCCACAAGCACCTGGTTACACATGCTGAACAGAGTTTAGTTTTAGTTTACGCGGTTATTCTCAGGAAGGAAAACAGAAAGGAAATGATGCGCAGCGCAGCACAGCACAATCCCTGCACTGCACTGCACTGCACCGCACCGAATTGAATGCAAGAGGAATGCCGGCCTTCAATGCTCCGGCTCCGGCGCCACAGCGGCCGTCCGATCCCGTCAGCTGGCTCCCATCGCATGTAACGTCGCCTTCAGGTGGGAGGCCGAGCCGCACGATTCCAGCCGGCCGCGCTTCACGCACTCCATCCCAGCGCGGCACACCGACGCACCCACCTGCACCCACCTCGTAACGAGCGAAACAAGGGTAAAAACCGCGGCGCTGAAATTAAAAGCTTTACCCGCCGGGAGCGGTGATTGCACCGGGCGGGGCCCGCGCGGTCGCGGTCGCGCGCGGTGGGTGTGGCTCGCCACGGGGAGGCGCCGCGACGTGGACGCCGCAACAGGTGGGGCTCTCCCTCTCAGGTTGCGGCTTGCTTACGTGGATCGTGCGCCCGGGACAAGGCTAAGCGTGAAGCCGCTGCGCCGCGTTCACGTCCGCTGCCGTCAGCCGCGCAGCCTCCTCCCACTCCCAGTGACTGACTTGCGGACCCCGTCTCTGTGGGTCAGCGTCGGGCATCGGTAAAAGCCCGGGTACAGTTGTAGCATCTCTCGTGTGAGAGGAGAGAGAGCCCGCGGTGTGGACACGGGGCGAGGTTACGTTACGTGCACCCGACATGGGCGAGACAATGACAAATCGGGCGTACGGTTTTATGGGCCCGCGTGGAAGCGGGGCGGGCGAGATGGATAGGGTTCGTTGGTTGCTCGATTGTTTGGATTAAAAATGGTGCTCGGTCGGCCACGCGGCACGGCAGAGGAGGCAAATTGGGCGTGTCGGATAGCTTTACGTAGCATCCTAAAACCTGAGTGTGTTTCAAATGTTTGAAAATACAATAACTTTTTTAAAAAATGTAATGGGTTGATATTCGAATTTTTCTGAATTTTATTTGAAATCTTGTCGGGTTTGAATTTCAAAAAAAACAATTAACAAAATATAAACCTAATTTGAAATTTGAAATGAAAACTGAATTTAAAAATAAAAGGAAATAGGAAAGAAAATAAAAACCCCAAACATCGGTTTAAGCAAGTTCTGCCACGCCCTTTTCCCCTCCTTTCCTGGCCCAGTCGCGGCCCATCTTTACTTTCCTTCCCCTCGGCCCGGCACTGTGTAACACCTCAGCCCAACACAAAGCCCAGAATGTCATCTAAATTATTTTCACTACCAATTTAAAAAATAATTAACAATAATTCCAGCAAGGTATAAATGGAATAAAATCTCCTAACAGGTCACGGAACAACAAAACTAAACAATATAAATGCATAGATGATTAATGATCGCACACGCCAAGAACGGCCGAGATACACGCACCCCAGAAACGCTTGGGACACATGTTCCTAAGAAATGCCAGAACCATGCTCCCAGTTGTAGGATTAAGGATAACCGACTAGAGGGAGGTGAATAGCAGGTTTTAAAACTTTTTGACTAATTAACAATTTAAACTAATTATGAACTAAGTCTAAACTAGATACAATTCTAGCTAAGCAATTTAACATAAGATAAATGCTAGAATTGTTAATGCGGAATAAGTAAATACAAAAAATAACCACAATTGAGACAATGAAGTTTTTCGCGTGGTATCGAAGACTTGCCGGTCTTCACTAGTCCACGTTGAGGAAGCTTGAACAACTCAAGTCGGCTCCACGAATTAAGTCATTCCTCTATCACTAGTGGTTGTTCTTCCTCCGCTCCGGAGATGGCGAACACCAAGCTACTCACAATCTTGGCACCGGACCTCTCCACAATCTTCTTGAAGAGATCACCGTGCTAACTCTGCCAAGCCGTCTAGGTGTTTGGCAAAACATCAAGAGTAATAAATCAACGACCTTCGCTTGACGGCTCTCAAGTGCAATGGATCAATCTAGAATAAATGCACTTGAATTTTGCTCAACTACCTCACAATGAATGCACAAATGTAATTGAGGTGTTGGAAGGATGATCAAGACTCTATGGATGTTAAATGTGATCTAGTACACTATCCTTGAGCAGGTGGAGGGGTATTTATACCCTCCACCAACAAATACGACCGTTGGGGAGAAAATCCCCAACTTTCAGTGAAATACGATACTATCGCCATCTATCATGCGGTACTACCGCACTTCACCTACCGCTCCTTAACAGCTATAACAGTTGCATTAACTGCTCTAACATAGCCATTGGAAACTTCAGCGCGGTACTACCGCCAACCATCATGCGGTACTACCGCTGGCCAATCATACCGCTCAACAAGGGCAATACTACCATTTCTCAAAGGACCCAAAAAGGGTACCTACTGGAAAATATGTACCGCTTCATATTCGGAAAATACCGGGGTGCGATAGATCCGCTTGAACAACTGCGGTACTATCGCTCTTAGGGTTTGCAACCCAGCCAAAGATGTCTCTCTGGAATTTACGTACCGCCAACTCTTTTTCGGAACAACCGGGTTGTGGTAGTACCGCACTACGAGCCCGGTCGTACCGCTGAGCGGTAGTACCGCCGACTTAATGTCGGTACTACCGATTGTCCTAACACAGCATAGTTGGCTTTTCAAAACAAATTCCAAATACATGCATGATCTTAAATTGATCCAAATGGCACAAGAACATGCTATCAAGCTACTAGTCATGATCCCTCTTAATAGTACGGCATTTAACCTAAAATCCGGTCTTCCATCCATTTCTCCTAAGACCGGTAAAACACAAAAGGAATCCTAGACTACTTGTACCGTGTCTTTGAACCATATTGATCTTCATGTTGTCCTTTAGCATGCATCTTCAAGTTATTAAACTCACCATTGGGACTTAACCTTGTAAATACTCAATAAACATGTTAGTCCTATATTCACATATTATCATTAATTACCAAAATAATTTTTAGGGGTCTAGATGCTTTCAATCTCCCCCTTTTTGGTAATTGATGACAACCCAACTAATATGTGAGAAAGATTGTTTTGAATATACTACTTGTTGTGAAACGAGTATATATTCTTTTGATGACTTAACAACAAAATAATTCTTGCAATGTGCTCAAATGAGTTTTGTGAATTATTTTCTTGTTAAAGCCAATTTAAAGAAAGCTCCCCATAAACATGTGCATAAAGATGATAGAAAATTTTTGCAAGCACATGTAGAGATTTTTGAAAATTTTGGCGGAGTTTCTTTTGCTTTTTGGAACTTGAGGAATTGCAATATTATAATATGACCATAATAGATATTGCAATTTTGATAATGACATCAACATAATAGTAACCGCCAAGTTCAACAAGATAATAATAAAGCCATAACATAGTTTTAAACTATTACAAGCACAAGCACATAATCATAAGAAGTTTAATATTAAGACATAACAATCTACAAAACACATAGAGTATATAATAATAGCATTAGTCTTGCTCCCCCTAAATCTTTCTCCTAAGCTTATCTTCTGGCTTCTCCCCCTTTGGCATCAAAATACCAAAAACATATCAAGCAGCTGGGTCCTGAGGAGGAAGAGTAGCTGGGTGCTGAGGAGGAACAGTAGCTAGGGCCTGAGGAAGAGTGGCTAGAGGAGATGAAGTAGAAGCCCATGGAGGAGTGTTAGGGCGACGACGAGAAGTGTAGCGCTGAGGAGTAGTCAAAATCTGTTCTATAGAAAAGACACACTCTGATAGGGCAACTATCCTGTTGTGGGTCTCATTTTGGAACTCTATCTATGTTGTCTTCATCTTTTGCTGAGTATCCTTAAGCTCTTGCTGATTAGTGATAACCATTTGCAGATTGTTGAGAATCATCTGTTAATTATTGAGAATCTGAGCAAGAGTTACCTGACCCTCTTCTGCAGCTGCTTCATCTTGAGCATCATCCCTTTGCTGACTTTGTTGTCCCTCAAAACGAATAGGAGGACCTTCTTGTGGCTTATATGCCTTATGGGAAGAGCCCAAATCTCTCTGATACTCAATCTTACTTAGGATCAATGCCATGATATAGGAAGCATAGTCTATGCCCCTAATTATGACATCCACCACATCAAATTTTCTCTCATGCATGATGTTATCAATAATGTTCCAGGCATGTCCTCTCACAGTATCAAAGTTCCCCACTCTTGGGAAGAATGGTATGATTAATAATTCTATTAATCAGACTATGAATGGGCTGGAGACCATGAATTTTCCTTGGGGTGTACCTGATATTCTGATCATAGAAATATGTCCAAGCAGGAGCTAGCAAAGCAGCCCTGTCATAGAGCTTCTCCTATTTGCTAGATTGTGTTCTCAGGACACGCTCAAAGTCTTCCTTGCTGCTCTCCACATATCTGTTCACTATCATCCATTGCAGCTTGAAAAAATCTGGAGAAACATGCAAGGTGGCATAGAACTGTCTCACAATCTCCTCATCATAGTCATTTCGTAGAGCAACAAGATCATGAAGACCGGCTCTTTGAAAAAGCCGATACACACCATTATACTTGTCCAAAGAGTTGATGTGCTGCCACTTGATCCACTTATGATCTGCAAATTTTCTGTTAGGTTCATAAAGCTACTCATATACTCGTTCCTGAAATTTAGTGTGAAACCTTGGATTTATAGAATCTGAAGGATAAAGATACTGATTACTATGTCGCAAGATTGCATAGTCATCAGCAGAAATGGTCCTCAAATCAACCTGATGCTCTTCTGGTTCTCTCATTTCTTCATATGATCCTGCCTGAATTTCTATTTCTGTCTCAGAGTCAGACTCAGATCCTGACTCAGCTTGAGAGGACCTTTCATCACTTTCAGACTCATTTGCTGCTGGCCCTTTGCCTTTGTCATGAGCATCCTTCTAGCGAACCTCTCGAGTTCCTTGAATAGCAGCTGCAGGAGTCAAAGAAGATTGTCCTCGAGGAGGGCCAATGGACTTCCAAGTAGCAATTCTGGTCCTTGACATCTTCAAACAAAGAGGATAGATTACAAAGGGTGCAAATGATCAACCAAAATAGATTTAATTTTGAATGGAATGACATTACTGTTCTGTCAGGAAAATCGGTAGTACCTCCATTTTTTGGGCGGTAGTATCGGGATCCGGTAGTACCGCTATTTTCATGCCGGTACAACTGCATCGTGGTAGTACCGCTTTTACTTAACAGATTCTAGGGTATGGTTTTGAATGAAATTTCTGATGTTTCTTATGGATTGAATCCATAGAATAGATGTTTAATCATCAGGAAACACCAATTTTGCCATTTTGCCCAATCAAAAATTGCATTTAATCATCCACATTCTAAATTAACCCTAAATGGAGACCTAGGGTTTCAAACTAGAGTTAAACAAGGATGAAAAAGAGTTTTATCTTGAGGATTGAAGGAGTGAAACCCTAAAGATACAAGGAATCAACAAAGATTGAAGAAACACCAAAAGACTTTGGATTTTTCGAGGGGATTTTGAGGAGTCTTCGGGGAGAGAAAGAGAGGCCGAGAGGAAGAACTGAAACGGTGGAGTGGTGCGGTCGAACCATTTTGGAGAAAAGGCACGGGGTAAAAACTGCCAGGCAGTTAATGCCCATTTACCAACAGACGCGGTAGTTCTGCCTTTTGACCGCCGGTAGTACCAAAAGTGTTCAGACTTGCTGAAATGGTCCACCACTACCCAAATTGCATCTTTCCCTCGTGGAGAACGAGGTAACGCAACCACAAAATCCATTGAGATGTCAGCCTAAGGCCATTGAGGAACCTTCAAAGGTTGCAACAATCATGCGAGACGCTTATGCTCGGCTTTCACTTGCTGACAAACTCCGTAAGAAGCTACATACTTAGCAATATCCACCTTCATTCTCTTCCACTAGAAACTCTGTTTCAAATCCCGATACATCTTGGTCTCACCAAGATGAACGGTGTATGACAAGCCTCTCTGAAGATATCATCCTTGACTTGCCCCTTCTGTGGTACACAAAGGCGGCCATTGAACCGCAATGAGTTGGACTCATCAATGCTAAAATCTCACTTTCTGTCTTTATCAATACGCTTTTTGACTTGTTGTAATAGTCGATCGCTCTGTTACGCTTTTCGTACACGCTCTGGAATTGCTGACCCATGAATCAACTGCGTCTCAGTCTGAATCGTGCCAACATAGCAATAAGAGATCCCTATGCGATCAAAATCAGCAATGAGACAATCCAGAGTAGAGATAGTCATCTTGCAACTAAGAGCATCGGCAATCACATTAGCCCTGTCCGGATGGTATTGGATGGTAAGATCATAATCTTTGATAAACTCCAATCATTTTTTTTTTGCCTCAGATACATATCCTTCCGCGTGAAAATGTACTTAAGGCTCTTATGACTAGAGAAAATATCACAAGACTCATCGTACAGATAGTGCCTCCAAATATTAAGGGCAAAGACACAACAACCAACTCTAAATCATGAGTGGGATATTTCTGCTCATGCTTCTTCAACTACCTTGATGCATAAGCAATTACTTTACCATCTTGCATGAGCACACAACCAAGCCCACTCGAGAAGCATCCAAATAAACTATGAAGCGCTTCCTAGGCTTAGGAAGGGTGAGAACATGTGAAGTTACTAACTTGTCCTTTAACATGCAGACATTGCGCTCACAATCATCAATCCACTGAAATTCCATGCCTTTTTGCATGATTTGAGACATTGGTTTAGCAATGATGGAGAAATCTTGCATGAAACGCCGGTAATAACCAGCTAAGTTCAGAAAACTCCTCACCTCCTTAATATTAGACGATCTCTTCCGGTCCACCGCTGTAGAAACCTTATTGGGATCAACAGCAATCACATGACCCAAAAAGCCCATTTCTGAAATTCAGAACTCACACTTCTTTAACTTGGCATAGAACTTGTGCCCCCTTAAAGTTTCTAGCACAAGTCTCATATGTCATTCATGATCTTTTTTTTATCTTAGAATAGATGAGAATATCATCAATGAACACTACCACAAAGTTATTCAAGTAATTATGCAGCATGCTATTCATCGTCTCCATGAAAATGGCAGACACGTTCGTTAGTCCAAAAGACATAACTTTACACTCATAATGGTCATACCTGGTGGAGAAAGCGGTCTTCTCAATATCATATTCCCTTACACAGATTTGAGTATACCCAGACTAAGGATCAATCATGGAGAACACCTAACTCCATTCAACTGATCAAACAAATCCTCAATACGGGGCAAAGGATATTTATTCTTGATTATCATCGAGTAAAGAGCATGGTAATCAACACACATGTGCTAACTCCCATCGTTCTTTTCTGTGAACAACACAGGAGCTCCCCAAGGTGACACACTACACTGGATAAGATCCTTGGAAAATAAATCATTTAATTGCTTCTTCAACTCCTCCTGGAAAGGATGTGCCAAATGGTACAAAGACAAGGTGATAGGTCGAGTACCGGGGACAAGATCAATGCAGAATTCCACATCCCGCTCTGGAGGCATCCCTAGAAGCTCAGCCGAAAACACATTGGGATAGTCACACACTATTAGAATATCCTCGATATGAAAAAGTACACTCGTCTTTTTAGTAGGAGCCAAGAGTAGTCCAGTCTTCACAGCTCGTTGGCCGGGAAACAAACTGGCCAACACAAATAGAGAATGCAGAGGCACACTCCCCTAAAATATCAACTCCTCTCCGGATGGAGCTTGCAAGTTAATGGTTTTCCAGAAGCAAGAGATCATGACCTGGTAACAATACAACCAGTCCATGCCACGAGAAACAACAAAAGGTTCTAACTCAATTGCCGTCAGATTAGCGGTGAAATCATCATTATCTATAGAAACAACGCAACCAATACAAACTATGGAACTTGCAATGATATCCCCTAGGAGAGCTAGCTAGAACGGACTACGAGATCTGCTGCAAAAATAAATTTGCTCTCCTAGCAACCTCTAGCGACAAGAATGAATTGGTAGCTCTAGAATCAAAAGAACAAAGGTATCAAGGGAACACAGAAGTAGTGAACTACACCAAGAAGGCCTACAGACCCAGCAGTAGGTATGGCGTAGACTCCAAGTGGCGCCATAGAAACATCAGGAGGTGTTAGGGCGGCGAAAGCCCCGACACTTGGCTGAGGCGGTGTAGGAACAGCTGGAGGTGCAGCAATCTAAAATGGAGCAGTTGGTGCTGGCGCACCAGTCATCATCTGGACAAACCCCAGAGTAGAAACAACTGAAGAAGATACATACACTAGCTCCCACTTGATCAAGCTAGTGGGATTACACTGACACACCCGTTGCTTGTGACCCGACCGGCCACAGAGATGACACTTCCCCTTCCAAGAGCACTCAGCCGCGTGATGTCCACCTCCACACTTGAAGCACAACATAACTTGCCCTAAAACAGTGTGGGAGAGTATAGTCGCTGAAGAAAAAATGAGGCGCGGAAGAAGCAAACGGCCACATCAGCTTTGAGTTGGAGAACGGCGGAGGGCGATGCCCCCTTGAACTTCTTGGGAGCGGGCCACTAAAAAGATCCACCTCCCTTGCTAAAAATCCTCTTCTTGTCACCACCAGAAACGCCAAAACCGCTACCCTCAGCTACATGTCCCTGAATCTCAGGCGGTGGCCCTACCTGGCCACACCCACGTCCATGGCCACAACCTTCGCCATGACCTCCACAACCACAACCTCTACCTCTCGGCATAGCTAATCACCACAAGCAAGCATTCACACAATAAGCTCAAAGCATCAACTCATATCATAAATCATCAATGCAACATAGCGGACATGTAAATACAATGCTTAACCCATTCCCATCCTACTGTGCACCAGTGTGTTAAATTTTAAGTTAATTGATCATTAGAAAATTTTAGTTAACCAATCCTAGAGCAAATTTTAGTAGATTAAAACAACCTAAGTTATCAAACTATTCACCACTGATCTAAAGCCCGCTCTGATACCAACTGTAACACCCCGACCTAACACAGAGCCTAGAATGTCACCTAAATCATTCTCACTACCAATTTAAACCATAATTGACAATAATTCCAACAAGGTATGCTTGGAATAAAACCCCCCAATGGGTCACGGAACAACATACTAAACAATATAAATGCATAAAGGATTAATTTTCACATCTTGGTCACACGCGCTAAGAACGTCTAGGATACACACACCCAAGAAACACTTGGGACACCCGCGCCCATGAAACACTGGAACCAAGCTCCCGGTACATAGAATGAAAAGTAATAATAAATCAAACTATTATTAAATCAACCAAAGTTCCAACCATCAAACTAATAATAATAAAGTCTAATAGATACTTAAGGGAATTATCATGACGCTGGATTTAATGAAAGCACACTAATATAAATTATGTAGATGTAGTGTTTGCATGTGATGCATGTATGATACTCCATCTCAGGCATGATGTCGTCAACGTCCACCTAAAAGTAACAAAGCAAGAGCAAATCCGCGACTTAGCAAGTACATAATAAAATAATAAATAAATAGTTTATTAACCGTTATCATTAATAACATCAACATTCATGTGTTCAAGGTATATCATCTTTTTATTAATGCAATGCATCACTATTCTACATGCTCATTTGCTCATCACATCGCTCATACGATATAGCATGAGTGAACACATGTGATCGTGTTCACCCTTCCTTAAGCCTGTCCACCAAGAACCAGGGATGTCTCTACTCCTGTGGAGTCTCCATCAACAAGATAGATATCATATGAACACCATAAGTGATCTTTATAATGCAATGATTGCGCACATGATGCAAGAATGCAATTTGATCAATTATTCATCAATATGTTCCGTTATCATCATGTCATGTCATCATTATGGTAATACCATCATCATCATGTCATTAACATTATCATAATCATTCTCATGACATGTAAAAAAGCATAAATAAATATCATGTCAATGTAATATTAAACACAACGACAACCAAACCGACGTCTATCGCTCTACCATGCACTTGCCTCTTGACCATGGAAATCGGGACGATGCAAAGGCGGCACCAAACTCGAAGCAAAACTTTCTGGAAAAACATCAATAATACATCTCAAAACATGCCACAACAGTACCCAATCATCAAACAATACGCTATTGCTCCTACGTGCAAACTCGACGCACTAAATCCACCTTCACCAGTCAACCTACTCGTTTGTCCACAGATCAAACATCCATAACTTTTTCTTCTAGACGCCAATTATAGCAAACTCTATATCTGGAATCTGCACGGAATTTTCCACAATTTTCTACTGATGCAAATTCTATGATTATGTCATCTAGTTCCTCGTTTTCAACCCCCGAAGGTTATTCTAGAACTTAACAGAACAACAGATTTCATAATTTCATAACTATTTTTCTACAACATGAAAAAATTGCAAACCATTCCACTTTTGGAAAATATAGAGAATTATCTAACTAAACCTACTTATGACCACAATTTAATTCTGACATATAATGCATGTAATTAAGCAATCTACATAACTGATGTCAATGACAACGAAAAACTGGACAACAGTACTCCCAAGGCCATAACGTTTCAACCGCTCATTCAAATTTAATGTCATGCACTACCGCAGAAAAGGTCATTACAAACGGTTAAAAAACGTCACCACAGACGGTTGCGTGAGCCGTCTGAGTTTATGGGTCAGTAATGACATGAGGTCATCACAGATGGTTTTCGAACCGTCTGTGATGCAAACTATCATAAACGGTTATTAACTCAGAACCGTTTGTGATATTTGACTATCACAAACGGTTTGTAGATAAAACCGCCTGTGATAGCTGATGTATCACAAATGGTTTGTCCTAAGGAACCATTTGTGATATTCGTTTGTATTGCTAAATCTATTTCTGTTTATTGGATAGCCTCAGGAAATGCTAGCCATGTCCTCTGAAACAAGCAGAAATACAACAAGTACATGTATACATACAATTCACATTTATTTCAGAAACAAGCACATCTATTTCGCAAATCAATTAACTCAAATGAACTAAAATTAACCATTCATGAACAATACACACATGTACCATTAAGTTCAATCTTATCCCAAGCAAATTCAATCTACATTGTGGAACTCCCCACGTGGGTTTATGACCTCAAACAACAAGAAGTATGCAAAATGTCCTCTAATTGATATGAGCTCGGCCTGTTCCAACACAGTTGTAGCGATCATCGCAACCTGAGGGTCATTGTCATCGCGGAACTGAGGAGTAGTTGCATGTTGTGGCAAACAAAGTATCCACAGGTGTTGCCCGGCGGCTGCTGGTGGCACTACAAAAATAGAATTGGTTAGTTTGAGAGGCATTACTACGAAGTATTATATAGGATTAATGTGTACTAGCGAATACCAGGAAATTTAGATCGTGTCGCGAGGAGCTTATCCCTCCCTTGGATCTCCCTCCAGTAACAACGTACGCGGCGAATGACTTACGTGATTCCAAAAAGTTAGCCTTGGCCATTGCAAAGGAAGGAAAGACTACAATAGAGTTATCTATGGAGGAATTGTGTTTACCCGTCGATTAATTGTCGAACAACTGTGAAGTCGTATTTGGCCCTCTTTAGGGAATCAAGGTATATTACCTTATTCTATTATGGTATAATTACAATTAGAATCCAGTGGAACCTACATAGGTATGCTGCCATGGTCATTAAACCTAAGTTTGTGTTGCTTATAAACTACAAATCAACAAGTATAGCCACTAGTGCAGCACTTACCCCTCGTTGTAAGGAAAAAGTATGAATTCCTTGTTGCGGTGAGCCAGTAATGACGTCGTCATGTAATCCTCGATGAAGGATGCATCCTCTTGGATGTTTTGCATGGAGACCAAGTGTGGGTTGAGGAAACCTACCGGTGATTTCCTTGATCTAGTTTCTTCGATCATGTATCTATATATATGTACAAAAGCAAGGAGTTATATATGACATTTATCGATATTATATGAATGTAGACCATGATTGTACACACTTATAGTGTCCAGCATCGTATGAGTGAGGCATTGAGGGCGTCGAGTTTGAAGAGTAAGAACAAGTCCTCGAAGGTCATTGTGAAGACATAATCTTGAACCTCGTGGTTAACATGATGCAGCATGAACTTGACGTTGACACCTGGGCACCGTTGTCCATCCATCTTGTTGGCCCATTCCATGTACCATGCGTGCAATCTCGTGCAGGCCATTCCTAGGGTTTGGAGGCGCTCTACCGTCTCGACCAACAGCTCGCCTTGCATGAATTTTTGGGCCAACGACAAGAAGGGGATATCATCAGGCTTCTTCGATTTTCCCTTGCCGCCCCGCTTTTTAGAGGTTGACTTCATGGGAGTCAACCGGGGATGAGGTGTAGATACATCTGATGCACCGGGCCTTTGCCGCATCGGTGTAGGTAACTCTGGTACAGGTAGCTCCGGTGCAGATACCTCCCATGGACTTGGCACCATTGCAGGACTTTCTCGTGAAGTTGACACCGGTGCAGGTAACTTTGGTGTTGGTAGCTCCGGTGCAGATAGCTCCCGTGGCCGCAGCACTGTTGTAGGACTTTCCCATGAAATTGACACTAGTGCAGGTAGCTCTGGCGCAGATGTCCCTCTTGGGCCACTGGATAAATGTTTCAACGGCTTGCCCTAGGGTCACGACCTCGTCATTTGGGCATCTACAGCGGGACGTCCTCAAAATTGGCATGAACACCGTCCACATTCACTTTTGCAAAACCCAGCGCTAGATTTACACCGTGCACCAAGGCCCCCGCACCGGATGGATACGCCTGGGCCCAAGCAGTGTCCAGGGAAACATAGGCAAATCTCACTTGGAGCTTACACTTCGTAGCCACCTACATAACGATACAAAATTATCTACTGCAACAAGCCTATCAATGGATCGAGCATTCTAGAAATAATAATTATTACCAGGATGTCATCGACACTGTCGTCGCTTTCTGGGGTAGGGTTGGACGTGCAGCTACTCCGACGGTTGGGGGGGGGGCTAGCTAGCACAGTAGCGACAGGGGCTTGCAACTGATTTCCCCTAAGCTTTTCCTCAATGCTCTCTATCTGTCGTCGCATCTCATCTCTGACAGCATCGGTGATTTCCTCTTTGAGAGTTTCACGAATCTACTCTCGTAGCCATGCATCGCGCTCGGTTTTGGCTCTCTTCCTACTTTGGTACACTTTAGAGTCCTCTGAGAATCCCTGTTTTCATGGAACATAAAAACCAAGGCCTCTTCTGCGACCCGGGTGCTCCTTGTTTCCTAGGGCCATGGAGAGTATATATTTCTCCCTAACTGCCTGGAATGAGCCTTGGAAAGATTTTGCACTCAGCGCTTCCTGCAAGAGTCCGATATGTTATTTCACTATATATGAAGTTATGGAGTAATTACAAACTAGGTAGTTCGATATCTTACCAGGAGCTATGACACTTCCTCGCCTGTGGGATTTGGAAAGGAGATAGCCCCCGAAGGCACGGTAGATGACCTCGCTCTTATCCAGTTTCGGGCGCACTCACCAGGGATCCCGGCAAATAGCGGAGAGGCCTCCCACAAGATTGCCTGCTCGTCCTCCTTCCTCCATTGCTGGATTTTCTCGTATATCCAGCGGTGCCGAGTCTATGGGGGTGCGTGTTTTTTACCTGGAGGGCCATGTGCGCCGCACTTTCACTCCTAAAATCATATGTCATCTTCTTCACCACAAAGTCTTGCCAATACTCTTCCACGAACGGATACTTCTGGAAGGGCATCAGATCCTTCTCCATGTATTGCTTGATAAGCATGCTCTTGAAGTTCTTCCACACTTTGCACGCCGTTGGCAACACATGTCGTCGCATGGAGGCCTAGTGTTCTTTTGGAATCTCGAACGATTGGAAAATTTCCATCAATAGCGTATCTTTCTGAGCTTCGGTCAACTCCTTCCACGAATTATAGGTGATCTTGACCCGTTCCTGTGCAACTATTTCGACCATTCTCCGGAATACGGACACTGCTCAGTGAGGATTGATGGGGTCCCAGATGCATCAACATCCATGATGGTAAATCAGCCCTCGGGCCTTTTTGATATTCCTCTTTTATTGCACTTGGATTTTCCAAAGGACGACGTATCAGACGCATGAGGCGACGATGACGAAGAATGAGCGGATGACTTCTTCACAAGAAATAGAAGTTCTGACACGTATGAACATATTATCATAAGATTCTCTATGTGTATGGGTATACACACCAATTAATAAATAATTTGGATATGTAGGGAATAAATTAGGATACTTTCTTATTAAGTATATAGCTACCACAAAAAAAATTCCATACATGCTACATATTAGAAGAGGATAAATTTGTAAAGTTATATAATTACTTATTATACTTGATTACCATCTGCTTCGTTAATATCACATAATTTCAATTTAATTACCCCTCCTCCCGATCTAAATTGTTGTAAAGAATGCAGTTTTAGCATAAATCCAAAATTAATTCCAACACAATTAATTGTAAATAAAGCATAATTCCAGTACCAATATAGTGATATAATTGGCATATAAACATGTAAATCCACCAAGTCATTTGCAAGGAATAATATGTTCAATACAAACATCATGTGAACAAATGAAATCAGCATAAAGCTAAGATTTAACATTTTGATATTGCTCTCAGATGTAGAGTTGCACAAGATTTAATCTTGGTCTGCTCGCTACTTTAGTCTATACTCTTCATTAATTGAATCTGACAATATTAATTCAAACTTTGAGCTCCAAAATAGTGTTTTACTTATCTGCCAACATGATCTTTAAACAAAAGACAACAGGTAATACTTTGGGCCAACAGGAGTTCAAAGCAAAATGATCACCAAAACAACACTCCAGTCAGCCAACAAAACTTGATCTACTGACAGTATAAAATATCACAGTTTAACAAGTTTAGCAATAAGGCCAATTGATTAACAGAATAGCATGTATTATTAATTACTAAGGATCACAGAACCTAGAGGTTCAACCAATTAACCAACCGAAAGTAACAGACTAAATGCAAAAGATCAATCAACAGTAGTAAGCATTCCAATTAGAGCTCAAGTTCAAACCTGATTATCAAAACAATTTCAGTACAAGACTATTATCATTACAGAGCATTCATCCCAAGCCCACCACACCACATTGTAGTATATTCTAGTAGCAGTATCAAAACAAATACAATATGAATCAGTGACTAGAACATATCAAATGCAAAGGGGTAATTAAATTGAAATGATGTGATACTCATGAAGCAGATGGCAATCAAAGCCATTGAGCAATCTGAGCAATTTAGATATTTAGCATGGATTCATTTTTAAAGGTGATTTCAGATCTAGGCTGACACAATCAACCTGATTTCCACCCCTATTTAGCGCATTTGTTTGTTAAGTTCTGGCCAAAATTCCTAAAACAAGTACAACACCTCATACTACTTTGTGTTTGAACCAGATACCAGTGTAATTACCATGAGTCCATGAGGACCATGACAGCATGATGGCATGACAGATTATTGATAGCAAGAGTGAGGGGAAGGGGCGTCGGGGTCGGCAACTCGGCATTGGTTACCTTTGGACGTCGAGGAGTAGGACGAGCAGGGAGCACCAAAGCAGTAGGGTGGTGTGCTCGGGGGAGGAGGAGGAGACATGTGCTCGAGGGAGGGGAGGAGGCGTGCCGGGCTCAGGGGAGGAGGGGCGTTGGGTTCGGGGAGGCGGTTGCTCATGCTCGGGGAGGAGGCGATGGGCTCGAGGGAGGAGGCGCGCTAGGCTCGAGGAGGAGGCGGTGTCGAGGACGGCGGAGACACGCTCGGGGGAGAAGGGATGTTAGAGAAACTTAATCATTTGAGTGGGGACGGGCAAACCCTAGAGTCCAAATATAAATAGGGTTGGACATCACAGACGGTTCTAAAGTAGAACCGTCTGTGATAAATACACATCATAGACAGTTCCAATAAATAACCGTCTGTGATAGCTGATGTATCACAGACAGTTTGTTGATGAAATATTCTATGATAGCCAATGTATCACAGACAATTTGTAGATAAAATTGTATGTGATAGCTGATGTATCACAGATGGTTTGTCCTAAGCAACTATTTGTGATATTGTTTTGTATTGCTAAATATATTTCTGTTTATTGGCTAGCCTTAGGAAATGCTAGCCATGCCCTCTAAAATAAGCAGAAACACAACAAGTACATATATACATCCAATTCACATTCATTTCAGAAACAAGCACATTCATTTCACAAATCAATTAACTCAAATGAACTAAAATTAACCATTCATGAAAAAATACACACATGTACCATTAAGTTCAATCTTATCACAATCAAGTTCAATCTTATCACAATCAAGTTCAATCTTATCACAATCAAGTTCAATCTACATTGTGAAACTCCTCATATGACACATTCTCATATACATAAATGCAAATTCAGAACATATGACACATAAACATTTCATTCATCATTCCTCTTGCTTATTTCCTTTAAAAATTACCCCTTCATGATGATCAACGCATTTGTAGCTAGTTTTGTCATGTTGCTCTTCCTCGACCCTTATGTCGTTTCCGAAAGGAGGTAACTCGTCAAATTGATTGTATTCTTCCTCGTCCACTACATTCTCAACTCCGACAATCCTCATTTTTCCATAAACAACTACGTGCACTACTACAAAACAGGCAATAGTAGACGCCTCATCACAGACGATTAAAATGGAACCGTCTGTGTTGGGTCCGTCCAGGCCAGGTATTTGCCGTGCCAGCCTATCACAGACGGTTCTATTAATGAACCATCTGTGATAGGCATCTATCATAGACGGTTCATTAATAGAACCATTTGTGATCTATCACAGACGGTTCTATTAAATAACCGTCTGTGATAATCTCCTGTACCATAGACGGTTGTCAACACAGACCGTCTATGAAATATCACCGACGGTTCTATTAAATAATTGTGCGTGATAATCTCACGCACTACGAGCGGTTGTCAATAACGGCTCAGGAACTATCACCGAGTTCTATTGAAAACCGTTGGTGATAGTTGTATATCCTGCATGATTCATAATAAGAATCGATGTGATATCCTCGCACTATAAATTCTCGACCAGACCTGCCCATTCCCACTTGAGCCACCACCTGTGTGTTTGCCCATCGCCGCACGACAGAGAGGAAGGGAGGAGAAGGAGAGGAGAAAGGAGGAGAAGGAGAGGATTCTCGAGAGGTTTGGTATTTTCGTGGTAACAATCTATAACCCTTTAGAGCATCTCGCAATGTACATGCTTAATTAGCTTGTTCAAATGGCTAGATTTAATGCTAGGAACCGATTCCACATGTTGGAAGCTGCTGATTCCGAAGCAAAACTCTAGGAACCGATGCAAACTTTGCATCCGGATGCAAGTGAATAGAATAATATTTTTCATCGGGTGGTTAGCATATGCATTAAGTTCTGTGAGGGGGAAGGAAATGGAGAGAGAGAGAGAGCGGTTGAGAGATATTTTATTTCTTTTATGATTTTTTTTAATAAGATGTTGGTCCCACTTAAGAGTAAGAATCGGATCAATACATTGGGGGAAAAATGAGTAGTTCTTTGAATGCTTACATGGCATCTCTTTGAATCGGCATCGGTTCAATACACTGGAGTTGCTCTTATGTTGCTATAAATTAATCACTAATCAATTTAAGTATGTTTGGTAAATAGGAAGCCCATTGCGCCGCCGACAGAGAGGGAAGGGAGGAGAAGGAGAGGAGGACGGGAGAAGGGGGGAATCTCGAGAGATATTTGGTATTTTCTTCTTGAGCTCCGAGGTAACGATCTATAACCCTTTATGTTTGCTATAAATTAATCGCTAATCAATTTAAGTATGTTTGGTAAATAGGAAGAGTACGTACTTGCGGTTTATTAATCTAATTTGACACTAATTTGTTACATGTGTAGCGTAGATGGACCGAAACTAGATGTACGGTATGAATCGTGTGAGTCAAGAGTATATTAATGGCGTAGTTGCTTTTAGAAGAGCTGCCGAGCAGGATATGTTGAAGAAGGGGATAAATTCTATGTACTGTCCATGTATTGATTGCGGTAATCAAAAGATGTTTAACAACATGACGCAGATCGAAGCGCACTTGATTTGAAGGGGTTTCAAAAAATGGTATGCATGTTGGACCAATCACGGTGAAGAGCAGATTATACTGGAAGTTAATAATGACGACATCGCCGAGGAAGTCAACGATATGCCGATGTGGACTGTGCTTTTGATGAGGATAGGTCGCACGATGACAATCTGGATCAGATGCTACGCGATGCAGAAGAGAACTACAGTGAGAGAGAGCTTTGTAAATTCGAGGGCTTAATGGAGGACTCCGTGAGACCTTTGTTCCCTGGCTGCAAGCCGGAATATACAAGGTTGTCAACCGTGATTGAATTGCTTAAATTGAAGACAAGCAATGGTTGGTCCGATAAGAATTTCACAGCGTTGTTAGGTCTCCTAGCGGACATCCTTCCGGAGGGAAACGTGTTGCCCAACACCACCTACCAAGCAAAGAAGGTTCTTTGTCCATTGGGAATGGAAGTAGAAGAATATATGCATGTCCGAACGATTGTATCCTCTACCGTAAAGAGTATGCAGACATGCATGTATGTCCCGTGTGCAAAGCATCCCGATACAAGCGTCAGATGTTGTGGTATCTGCCTGTGATCCCACGTTTGAAGCGTTTATTTACGAACCCAAAGGAGGCAAGATTACTGTGTTGGCACTCGGAGGAGCGTAAGAAAGATGGAAAGCTAAAACACCCTGCTAATTCTGCCTAGTGGACAAACTTTGATCGGAGTTTCGAAGAGTTCGGTGCGGAACCTATGAACATAAGGTTAGGGTTGAGTACAGATGGAATGAATCATTTCGGTAACATGAGCAGCCAACATAGCACCTGGCCCTTGAATCTATGTATGTACAACCTTCCTCCTTGGCTGTGTATAAAGCGGAAGTACATTTTGATGTCACTACTTATCCAAGGGCCGAAGCAACCTGGGAATGATATTGATGTGTACCTAGCACCATTGCTGGAAGATCTTGTGACACTGTGGAACGAATGGGTACATGTATGGGATGCGTACAAACAAGATAACTTCACTTTATGCGCCATGTTGTTCTGCACTTTCAGTGATTTCCCTACCCTTGGTAACTCAATTCAAGCCAAGACAAAAGGAGCCAAAGCCCGCTCAAGACCGCTTAGATGCTACGGAGAGTGTATGGTCAACAACTCAAGCAAAAAACTGTATATGCATCACCGTAGGTTCCTTCCCAGAGTCACCCATACCGCAAGATGAAGAAACAATTCGACGGAAATAAGGAGGACGGTTCAGCTCCAAGGGCTTTTAGAGGGAAAGAGGTCTATGATATGGTTAAGGATATCGATGTTGTGCTTGGGAAGGGACGTAAATTAAGAACCCGTTAGAAGAACATCTGGAAGAAGCGGTCAATTTTTTGGGACTTGACTTATTGGGAGCACTTAGAAGTTCGCCACTGCATCGACGTCATGTACGTGGAGAAGAATGTATGTGATAGCTTGATTGGTCTCTTACTGAACATTAGTGGCAAAACAAAGGATGGTGTTAACGCACGACGTGACTTAGTTGATATGAACATAAGGACCGAGGTAGCACCGAAAGAGACCGATACAGGACAAACGTACCTTCCCCTAGCTTGCTATACTCTGTCCAAGGCCGAGAGAAATGAACTGTGCCAGAGCTTGCATGGTGTGAAAGTCCCGTATGGTTACTCCGCTAACATTAAGAAACTTGTTTCTATGCAATATTTGAAATTAATTAGTATGAAGTCTCATGATTGTCATGTGCTGATGACACAAATGCTTCCTGTTGCAATTAGGAGTATCTTGCCGAACAAGATTCGATTCGAGTGGCAATCTTGAGGATGTGTTATTTCTTCAACTCAATTGCTCAGAAGGTCATCGATCCCCAAGGACTAGATGCTCTGCAGGCCGAGGTGGTGACGACTCTATGTCATTTTGAGATGTATTCCCCTCTGTCATTTTTTGATATCATGGTCCATCTCATTGTTCACCTTGTGAAAGAGATAAAGATATGCGGCCCCATGTTCCTACGTCACATATACCCGTTCGAGAGGTACATGGGAATTCTTAAGTCCTACGTACGGAATCGATCTCGATCGGAGGGCATCATCATCGAAGGTTATGCAACTAAAGAGGTCATTGAGTTCTACGTCGACTACATGGCTCAGGTGGAACCGATAGGTGTGCCTCTATCTCGTCATGAGGGGAGATTAGATGGTATCGGGACCATCGGAAGTAAATCAATCACTCCCGATCTGGATACGTACGCCTAAGCCCATTTCACAGTCTTGCAACACACGACCCAAGTGTCCCCGTACATCGACGAGCACAAAGACATGGCACGCCAACAGAATCCAGACCGGTCGGAGGTTTGGATCACGAGAGAGCATAACCGTTGGTTCAACGAATGGTTAAAAGTGCGAATTACTGGGAGGTCATCAAGTGATGATACACTGCTATGGTTGGCAAAAGGGCCACAATTTACAATTGTTACATGGCAAGGATACGACATAAATGAGTACACATTTTATACGGCAGCTCAGGATAGGAAGAGCACAGTCTAGAACAGCGGTGTGCGCATAGATGCATTTAGTACCGATGGGCTGAGGGGCTCCTACTATGGGCAAATAGACAAGATATGGGAGCTCGACTATGTGCTTTTCAAGATCCCCCTATTTCGGTGCCATTGGGTCCATCTCCCACAGGTGAAGGTCGACAAGTACGGCGTCACTACCGTGGACCTCGAACGTGTCAGATACAAAGACAAACCATTCGTACTGGCTAACCAAGTTGTTCAAGTCTTCTATGTAACTGACCCAGCAAATAAGAAGCGCCACGTAGTTTTTAATGAAAAAAGGAGGATTGTCGGAGTTGAGAATGTAGTGGACGAGGAAGAATACAATCAATTTGACGAGTTGTCTCCTTTTGGAGACAGCATCAGGCTCGACGAAGAACCCAGTGAGGAAGCTAGCTATATGCGCGTCGATCATCATGAAGAGCTATATTTTAATTAAGAATTTACTCGATTGTAATTAATTTATTCCATAACATGAGACATGTCTATGTGGACTTGCCATGTGTTATGGACTTGTAATCTCTTATATATTTTGATGTCAACATAGAATTGTCATCTCTAATTTTGATGTCAATGTGGACTTCATTGTAATGTGGAATGATAACATTATGCACTTGTAATAAACAGATGATAAAAAGACCATATCCTTTTTACATCATAGACGATAAAAAAAGGATTAGCGATCCTATCTTAGCCTTCAAATCTTCATAACCCTTCTCGTCGGCTTTAGTGGTGGCGGGATCAGCGACTGTCAGATCAAACGCCTCCACCTGCGACCTTGCACGCTCGATTCGCGCTTGTAGCCGTTTGGACTCTGCAACCAAGCCCCATATAGCCCAGAGACCATCAGCCTTGGTCTCCTCCGTCTCGGCGAGGTTGACCCGCTCTCCTGCAATTTGGATGTCGTCCTCGACTCTCCGGGCTGCATCCTCGGTGCGGACCAAGTAATTCCATAGGACAATCTCCACGATGAGATTTACTCGCTGGATGCCACGAACCCTCGCTTTGGTCTGTCTGAGGAGGAGCTCCAGTCGACAGATGATGGCCGCTATGGTCTCCGGTAGATCGGGGGGCCTACAACGGATGACATTACGAACGGAAGGCTTGTCCGCAGCTTGGGCTAGGTTGCGACCAGAGAGGTGCGAGTAAAGAAGCACAATGTAGGCCAATACAGCTGGCACGAGAGGGAAAGCCATTTGGAGTTTGTGGAGAAAGGGGATCAAGGAGGTTGCGTGAAATCCATTGTACAAGGGGATATCTATTTATAGAACAAGTACTAAAGCCGGAGCGGGAGACGAAGAGATATTTGGGAGCTATAGCGACGTTGAAAAATGAAGAGACGAAGCCGTGCGATCATGAGACAAAGAGACACACGCGAAAAAATGAAGAGACTTGTTCATTCGTCACCAAGATGTCACGTTATCATAGACGGTTCTATTATGGAACCGTCTGTGATAAGGAATCACAAACGATTCTAATCAGGAACCGTCTATGATATGTTTATCACAGACGGTTCTATTAAAGAACCGTCTGTGATACATTTCATATCACAGATGGTTCTTTAATAGAACCGTCTATGATATGGAATATCACGCATGCTTTGTAAATAGAACCGCTCAGGATTGCTTTTCCTGACGGTTCCATAATAGAACCGTCTCGTGAAAGGCCTTATAACCCTAGGGCTCGCCCATTTATGTCCCCAAAGGCCCATTCATCTCCCCAATCCTTAGCTTTGCTTTCGGCTCTCGCCTCTCATCCGCCTCCTCTAGGGTTCGCTGTTCACCTCCCCAGAAGCCCCGCGCGCCGCCTCGACATCGCCGATCTTCTTTGCCGCCTCGGCAGCGACCTCCTCCCGTGTCGGCATCCTCCCTCTGCATCGGCCTCCTCTAGGGCTCGCCCGTTCACTCCCCTTAATCCCCGGCCGACACCGCCGCCTCCGACCTCAGCACCGCCGCCCCTGATATCGACGACGCCGCCATCCTAGACGCACGGTCTCCTCCTCGTGTGCCCTCATCGTCGGTTTTCTCCAATGCCTCGCTCTCCCCTCATCGCTTCTTCCTGAGCCGTGGAGGTAAGAGGCTAAGAGCTCGGTGCCACCCTTCCACCTTGTCCTCCCTCATCCCCTTTTTATTTATAATGTGTAGATGCGTGTGGATTTGCTAATTAGATGAAAATGTGTAGGATAATATGTAGTATTTTGGTTGTGATTTGTTAGGATTCGGTCATATTTTGGATTTGCACAGATCTGAAATTCTTTGTATGGAATGCATGAGTATGTGTAGGACTCGGTGCTATTGTGATTAATGCCAGATGGTTCTTGAACATTTTTTTTCATTGCATGTCCATGAATTTGACTGATGGTTCATGCATATATATGGAATTATTCATAGTTGGAATGGCAATGTTCTCATGAATCTATGTTAGGTTAGTAATCCTCTACCGTGAATATAATATGGCTATGATTACTTGTTTTGATGTTTTCTATGCAAAGTAATTATATGATCTTTACAGAAATATTCAATCGGAATAACAATTATATTCAGATTTTATAATTGATCATACATGTCATTCTCCTGTTTTAGTTTGGACTAAGATATTCCTTGTTCTACATGGCAAATTGGTTAGCTGGGAATTGAGTGAATATCTGAAGTTAGAAATATTAGCATTTCAATCATGTGTGTGTGATGTGCTAGTTGAAATATGTGATCTGTGATTGGTGGGTTCTTTGATCTGCTCGGTGATGAATTGTCATAGAAAATAAAATTGAATGTGAATTGGTATATAGATTAAGCCTTGAGTTGTAGATTGTCTAGCTGATTCCTATAAGTTTGAGCAATTTATTTCAACCTGTTATACCTACTCTTCCTGTAGCTCTATCATTCAATTCTTCTTGCTATTCTGTATCTTTTCAATGCCTTCTTTCTGTTATCCGTGCATTTAGTAAGTCTCTGGATTGTCTAGAGCATCGAAGAGTATTGTTGATCTCTACTCATGTGGTCTAGCATAGGTTAAGTTGAGTAAATTTACTTGAATCTGGTTGATTTGAATAGCAAGTTGTAAATTGAACTCAAGGCCTAATATATAAATTGTCATATTCAATTCATGATTACATTGGACATAGTTGTTGTGATGGCCAAGGTTAAACCTTGTGCAACTAGATTTCTGAGAGCAATAATCATACAATTAAATCATAGCTTTATGCTGATTTTAAGTGTACACTTATTGTGTTTGATGAGCATATTGTTCCTTTTAAATGACTTGATTGATTTTCTTGTGCAACTCCATATGAGAGCTCACATTAATTTCAAATTTTTGTGCTCTGTGCTAATTTCATTCATATACATGTGGCATATGTTTAGCATTTCAATCAATTTAAATGACTTGAATGATTTACATTTGATTATGTTAATTTGGTCATTTAAATGATGTTGTATTAATGCTTTATTGTTTCATATTTATGCTGGAATTAATTATGATTATTTGCTAATATTGCACATGTTGAGCATATTATTTATTTTAAATCACATAGAGATACTTCATATGTATATGTTAATTTGGGACACATGCAATCCATTTTATTGCATATGTAACTTATATAGATAGCAAGTAAATGAGATGGCAGAGGCACCGTCTTCACCGCCGTCACCGACGCCACAGATGGCAGAGGCGCCGTCACCGCCGCCGCCTAATGCGTCTGGATTTCTGTCGACGACAATGATACGTAAGCGAGATGGCAGAGGAAAATCAAAAATGCCTGCGGGCCGATTGATCATCACGGAGGTCAGTGACTTTAGGGTCCCTCTGCGTCCCAAGAGATCAGCAGCGAGATTCCGGACCATCTGCAGGATACTTGCAAGGGAACGGGTCCCATCACCACACCAACCTGGAAGTCTCTGACGAAAGAACAGAGAGGCACGCTGTGGACAGAACTTTCAAGCAAGTTCACTATTCTAGAAGCAGACATGGCGCACGTGGAACGGACGGCGTTGCTCTCGATGGATAAATCGTGGAGGACCTTCAAGAGCATTCATGTCACGAAGTACGTGAACACGAGTGAGACGCCCTTCGCGATGTATGGATTCTTGACGCGGGAAACATGGGACGCCTTTGTGGCTATGAAGACGACGATCGAATTTAAGGAGCAAAGTGTGGCGCACAAAGCTCTCCAGACACAAAACACTCACCCGCACAGACTCGACACCGCTGAGTACGCGGGTAAATACGAGGAATGGGCGGTGGAGGAGGAGAACGCAACCGGGCCATTTTCTGATATCACAGACCCGCATTCCCTAAGCTGGTTAAAAGCGAGGGCAAAAGTCTCGTCTTCGGGCAGCATCTCTTTCACAAACCTGGCAGAACAGAAAGTGTCCCAACGTGTGGTAAATATATCGAACTACCTAGTTGTTAATAAGTCCATAACTTCATAGTGTCTATAATAACATGTTGACCTCTTGCAGCATGAATTGACTGCACAAACGTCCCAAGGCTCCTTCCAAGCAGACAAGGAGAAGGATATACTATCTATGACCTTGGGAAACAAGGAGCACCCGGGTCGCACGCGAGGCCTTGGGGTTCACGTACCTTGGAGTCATGGATTTGCAGACGACTACTACACGTATAGGAGTAGAAAGAGATCCAAGGCCGAGCGCGAGGACCGGTTGGTACAGATGATTACTAAAAAATTTAAAGGAAAGCTAGTAGCATTGCAGGATCAAATGAATAAATTCCTGAGCCAGTCGCAAGCCACCCCTGTTAATTTGGGAGCCATCCCGCCGACATCGAGTAGCGTCGCGTCACGCATAATTACGAACATGACGACGCCCAATTCTCGATAGAGCGACATCAAGGTAATGTACATCTATGGAATGCACCAAAGATAGACCTATAGGACGCCTTAGCTATTTATGTGTCGTTTTGTAGGGCCGACACCTGCAAGTTCCAAGTGAGGATGTTTGGGTCCATTTCTATTGAGGCTGGGCGGGGGATGGTGTACCCAAACCAGGAAGGGGCAGTGCAGCACGGTACCCAACTGGCGCAGGGTTACGCCAGGGTTCAGGTGGATATGGTACATGACAATCTCATGGCCGTCCCGCTGGAGATTCACCCGAACGAAGACATCAGAATACTTGGGGATGCCGTGCACACTTTTATCCAGTGGCCCAAGAAGGACATCACCCTGGACCCAGCAGTGCCACGATCTCGACACGACCATTCCTCTCCAACGGGACCCTGGATGACTCCACCTCATATTTCGCCTCAGAAGGCCACCTCATCGGTTCCTGTGGAGAAGACACCGAAGGAACAAGAAAAGCGTGCCAGCCAGACGGTTCCCGAAGTCGTCTCGCAGAAGACGTTACCATGAAGGCCAAATCGAAATCAATGAACATTAAGGCGCCCCAAGTCCGGAAGCCCGGACGTCCCGGAATTACTCCATCGGGAAACCATTGTGCTCCGACCGCGATTTACTCATACCGGATATGCTTGTCAGGATTTGCATGCCTGGTACATGCAAAAGACCAAAAAGAAGGGTTGCGATACTAGAATCACCGTCGCATACAAAGATGAGCATTTCTTCAATGGGGTGGGCAACTTCGTCGTGGGCTTCAACGACTCATATGACTTATTTAACCTCGTTGGCCTCTACGCCTCTCTTCTACGATGTTGGACACTGTAAGTATGTACAATCAAGTTCTACATTCACGTAATACCGATATAATACTGATAAATATCACAACTCATTGCTTATGTATAGATACATGATGAAAAATGCCCAGGCATGGCGAGAACCGGTGGGTTTCCTCGACCCACACGTGGTATCTATGCAAACCATCGAAATAGACTCGTCCTTCGTCGAGGAATACATAACGGCGGCATTGCTTCATCAGCAGAAGAAGAAGTACATAGTGGTGCCCTACAACCAGAGGTAAGTGTCACTACTTGCTATACGAATTTCATTTAATTTGTACTTTATACGCATCACAAACTTAGGTTTAATGACTATAGCGACATACATGAGTAGGTACCACTGGATCCTTTTAGTCATTATAACAAAGAGGAACCATGTGATATACCTTGATTCCCTAGTCCGCAACAACCACAACTTTAGCGTTCTGCAAGGAATACTCGAGAGGTATGCTCATTTCCTCCATACATAACTCTATTGTAGTCATCATTCGTTTGAAATGGCCGAGGATAACTTTTTGGAATCATGTAGGTCGTTCATCGACTATATTGCCAACAGAGGATTATACAATGGATCGAGCGCTGAACTAACACACGGGACACAATTTCCGGTACGCGCTACAACACAATAATCCTATATCATACTTCGTAATAACGCGTCTCGAACTAACTATACCTATATATGTAATTCTATTTTTGCAGTGCCGCCAGCAAAAAAATGATGAGCTATGTGCAATCTACGTTTGCCATCATATGCAGCAAATCATTAGTGCTAGGACGAAGGATCCCGAGGTTTGTCAATCTCGAAATAATTATTTCCTAATTATAAATTTAAATATGTATGCTTACCATTTTACTCTTGCTAGCGACATGACTTGATAATATATTTAGATGGACTCGTTCCGGATGAGATCAAGGACATTCGAGAGAAGCTCTACACCTTTATCATATCAGATATCGTTAAGGACAAGGGAGAATTTCACTCCGTCGCCGACCCAGAGTTTCACCCCGCCGACACCTCTCAACCACTTGCAAACAATTGACTCAATTGTAATCCAATTGTAACTATAGCGACAATATTTGAACAAATTCGATCTTTTGTAATTTATTTTGAGTAATGATCACTTCGAGTTGTCAACAATTTGATTATATGTGATGTATCTGTTTGTTTGCATGCTTGTTTTCAGAGGGCATGGCTAGCAATTCCTGAGGCTAGCAAAAAATCAGCAGGAATGTAGTGAGGATAATGAACTATCACAGACAGTTTTTGTGCTAAAACCGTCTGTGAAGGCTATTATCACAAATGATTCTATCGACAAACCATCCGTGAAGGCTATTATCACAGACGGTTCTATCAAAAAACCGTCTGTGAAGGCGTAATATCACAGATGGTTCTTTCTACGAACCGTCTGTGATACGCAGAATTTCACAGACGGTTCTATCTACAAACCGTCTGTGATATTCTGCGTATCACAGATGGTTTGTCGATAGAACCGTCTGTGATACTAGCCTTCATAGACGGTTTTAGCACAAAAACCGTCTGTGATAACCGCTGTTATCATAAACGAACAAATACAGACGGTTCGGAAACCGTCTGTGATGAGGTGATCCATAGTAGTGGTGGCGCTTCTTATTTGTCTGGTCGATTACATAGAAGACTTGAACAACTTGGTTAGCGAGTACGAATGGTTCGTCTTTGTATCTGACATGTTTGAGGTCCACGGTAGTGACGTCGTACTTGTCAACCTTCACCTGTGGGAGATGGTCCCAACGACACCAAAATAGGGGGATCTTGAAAAGCATGTAGTCAAGCTCCTAAATCTCCTCTATGAACCTATAATAGGAGCTCCTCAACCCATTGGTACTGAACGCATCTATGTAGACACCGCTGTTCTGGTTAGTGCTTTTCATATCTTGAGCCAGTGTATAGAATGTGTACTCATTTATGTCGTATCCTTGCTATGTCACAACTGTAAATGTTGGCTCTTTTGCCAACCATGTCAGCATATCACTTGACGAGCTCCTAGTGACTCACTCCTTCAACCATTGGTTGAACTGACTGTTGTGCTGTCTCGTGATCCAAACATCTGGCCACTCCGGATTTTGTTGCCAAGCACGCCCCTTTGGTCGATATCTGAGGGACACTTCACCATATGTTTGCAAGACTGTGAAATGGCCTTGATCATACGCATCCATATCTGGAGTGATTGCTTTTCTTCCGATGGTCCTGATACCCTCGAGCCTCCCCTCTTAGCGAGATCGAGGCACACCTATCAGCTCGACCTAAGCCATATAATCGGCGCAGAACTCAATGACCTCTTCGATTGCATAACCTTTGACGATGCTGCCCTCCGGCCTAGATCGATTCCGTACATAGGACTTGAGAATTCCCATGAATCTCTCGAACGGGTACATGCTACGTAGGAACATGGGCCTGCACATCTTTATCTCCCTCACAATGTGAACAATGAGATGGACGATGATATCGAAAAACGACAGAGGAAAATACATCTCAAGATGACATAGAGTCGCCACTACCTCGTCCTGCAGAGCATCTAGTCCTTCGGGGGGCGATGACCTTCTGAGCAATTGTGTTAAAGAAATAACACAGCCTCATGATTGTTTCTCGGACATTGATCGACAAAATACTTCTAATTGCAATAGGAAGGATATGTGTCATTAGCACATGACAATCATGAGACTTCATGCCAATGAACTTCAAATCTTCCATCGAAACAAGTTTCTTCATGTTGGTGGAGTAACCGGATGGAACTTTCACACCATGCAAGCACTAGCACGGTTCAGTTCTCTCGGCCTTGGACAAAGTGTAACAAGCAGGGGAAGGTACGTTTGTCCTTTTATCGGTCTTTGTCAGTGCTAACTCAGGTCTGATGTCTATATCGACCAAGTCAAGCCATGCGTTGACATCATCCTTTGTTTTGTCATGAATGTTCAGTAAAAGACCAATGAAGTTGTTACATACATTCTTCTCTATGAGCGTGACGTCGATGTAATGGTGAACATCTAAGTGCTCCCAATAAAGTAAGTCCCAAAATATTAATCTCTTCTTCCAGATGTTCTTCTCATGGGTCTTCGATTTACGTCCCTTTTCGAGCACAACATCTAAATCCTTAACCATATCATCGACCTCTTTTCCACTTAAATGCCTTAGAGCTGAACTGTCCTCATTCTCTCCGTCGAATTGTTTCTTCATCTCGCGGTATGGGTGAGCCCTCCGAAGGAACCTACGGTGACGCATGTACACGGTTTTGCGCAAATGCTTCAGCCACACACTCTTAGTATGATCTAAGCAGTGAGTACAGACTTTGGCCCCTTTTGTACTCTGGCCCGACAGGTTAGTAAGGGCAGGATAATCATTTATGGTGTAAAATAACAAGGAGCGTAAAGTGAAGTTCTCTCGTTTGTACGCATCCTATACCTGCACCCCTTTGATCCACAGCAGTTTTAGATCTTCCATCAATGGTGTTAGGTACATATCAATATCATTCCCAGGTTGCTTCGGACCTTTGATAAGTATCGATAGCAAAATATACTTCTGCTTCATACATAACCAAAGAGGAAGGTTGTAGATACAGAGACTCACGGGCCAAGTGCTATGTCGGCCGCTCATGTTACCGAAAGGATTCATTCCATCTGTACTCAATCCAAACCTATTCCTCGGTTCTGCACCGAAGTCTGCAAATCTCCTATCAATATTTCTCTACTGGGCAGAATCAGCAGGGTGTCTTAGCTTTCTATCCTTCTCACACTCCTTCGAGTGCCAATGCAGCAGTTTTGCTTCCTTTGGGTTCACAAAAAATGCTTCAAATGGGGAATTACAGGAAGATACTACGCCACCTTAGCAGGAGGTCCTTTCTTCACCTCGATTCCCTCGTTGTTATCTGATTGATTCTTACGCTAGTATCGAGATGTGTTGCACACCGGACATATATGCATGTTTGCGTACTCTTTACGGTAAAGGATACAGTCGTTTGGACATGTATGCATTCTTTCTACTCCCATTCATAATGGACAAAGAATATTCTTAGCTTTGTAGGTGGTTTTACGCAACTCGTTTCCATCTGGAAGCATGTCCGCTAAGAGACCTAACAGCGCTGTGAAACTCTTGTTAGACCAACTGTTGCTTACATTCAATTTCAGCAGTTCAAGCACGGATGACAACCTTGTGTATTCCAGCTTGTAGCCGGGGAATAAAGGTTTCTCCGAGTCCTCCATCAAGCCCTTGAATTTACCAAACTCTCTCTCACTATAGTTCCCTTCTGCATCACGAAGCATATGATCCAGATTGTCATCGTGCAGCCTATCCGAATCAGAACCACAATCGATACATCATCCGGCAGCATATCGTTGACTTCGTCAGCGATATTGTTATTACTACATTCCTGTATAGTCTGCTCTTCACCGTGACTGGTACAATGTGTATACCCCTTTTTGAAACCCCTTGGAATCAAGTGTGTTTCGATCTGTGCTCGGTTCTTAAACATCTTCAGATTCTCACAGTCAATGTATAGACAATACATATATTCCACCCCATTATTCAACATATCCTCCTCGGCAGCTTTTGTAAAAGAAGACACGACATTAATGTACTCTCCACTCACACGGTTCTCAGCGTACATCCAGCTTTGGTCCAACTACGCTACGCATATAATAATTCAGTGTTAAATATTGAATTAATTAATTAGTATACTATATATGATCTAACGTAGCTATATGTAGCAAGAATTAATTAAGTTTAATTAAGTATAAATAGACTATGAATTGGCTAAACTCTAAACCATACTAGATATAAATAATCTTCTCTCTACATCAAGCTAGATCTAAACCATCTTCAATTCTCCCTTTACCAAGCTAGATCTAGAATATAATGCAATTAGGAACAAATTACTAACCATAGATAGTCAAGAACAAATGGATCTACAATCACTCTTCCCAAATCCGTGGTCTCCTTTCACCAAATGGCCTCAAAGCCCTACCTCCTCAAAGCAGTAGCCTATGAGAAGTGAGAACAGATCTAGAATTTAAGACAGATCTGTGAGGGTTGGGTGCGCATCAAGTGAAATTAACGCAGACGGTTTTTAATACAAACCGTCTGTGATGAGTTAATTATCACAGACGGGAAGTATCACAAACGGTTTTAAGAAAAAAACCGTCTGTGATATTTAGTAGTATCACAGACGGTTTTTAACATGAATTGTATGTGATATTATCTCTTCACATACGGTTTTTAGCACAGCTAGTAACACAGACGGTCTCTAAACTAAAACCATCCGTGATTATATTTAATACTGACAGTTTTGGTCAACCGTCAGTTTTGGTCAACCGTTTGTGATGAGACGTCCAATATTAGCTTTTTTATAGTAGTGTTGGACTCTATGGAAATCTTATGAAATTATCTACAATGTTATTAACATGGCAAAGTCATGAATATGGACAGAGATACCCCAAAATCTCCTCGTAAGGTTTTGCAGTACAACTTACCGAATTAGGGCATCCCAAAACGTCCAATCCGTGCTACTAAGCTAATCTAAACTTGAATAAACAACAATCGAATATCAAATTAGGGTTGATCAGTCTCATTACTCATGAAATTGGATGAAAATCGGTGATGGGTCCCAAAGCTCTAGCTTTTTTTTTCCCTTCTCCTGCTTTCTTCCTCTTCCTGTTCTTTCCTCTTGTCGGCTCCTTGCTTCTTCCCTTTGCAAAGACAAAGAAGAAGAGAGGGTATGCCCTAGGGAGCTTACATCGCAGATGGTGGCACCTTGGTAGAAATTTGGCGATAGGGAGAGCTAGCGATAGAGAAGAGCTAGGGCAATAGCTAGCTAGCTCAGGCGCACAAGGGCTGGCAGACAGGGGCGCAAGGGCTAGTCCTGGGAGGCAGGCAGCAAGGAGAGCTATGACTTCGGCCCCCTACCCTCTCCTCTTTTATTTGGGGTGGCTCCCCCCCCCCCGGCTGAGTCCGTGTTGGACTCGGCTTGGGGGCCCAACCGGCCCAAACTCCTCTCTTCTCTTTTAATTTCTGAAATTTAATTCCTAATTCCAATTTGCCTATTTCTATTCATTGGTATTTATACGGGATATTACACGCCGCTCGGCCCACATCTCCTCCCCCCTCCCAACCTAGCGTCGCCCAGCCCACCCGGCCTCCTCGTCCCCGCAGACCAAGCGCCCTCTCCTTCTTCCTTGTTCCGCTTTGCTTTGTCGCTCGCCGCTTTGCAGCGTCTGCTACCATTAGCCCCACACGACACACTATGGCCATGTCGCTGCTTACATCGACGTCATCCTCTCGTCGACACTGCATGCGTGCCGCCACTCTCATGCCACATCATATCCACACTCTCCACTGTAGCTACATCGCCGCGCATAGCAACATCCCGCGCCGCCCACTCATCCGTCTCGCCGAGAACAAGCCGCCATCTCACGCCCTGTCCCACCCTACTTAAACCGCCACGAGCTGCGCCTCGTGTTTCCCTTCTCACCTGCTCATTTCCCCCTTCTCCCTCGCGCACCAAAATGCAGGAGAGAGCTCGAGGGGCCACCTCCTCTGTTCCGACCGCCGCTCAGGTGAACCTCGACCAACATCATCATGCCCTTTGGCATCTCCTAGACATCCTCTTCCCCATGCTCACCTCTATTTCCACTCTATGCAACCAAAGCACCGGGAACGCCCGTGTGTAAGGTGCTTGGTCTGATCGGTCCGTGTGTAAGTCAAGCGATCGTACAGTGTATCTATGCACTGTTTAATATTATGTAATAGCTTTACTTTCGCGAGATATATGTTTGATATTTAATTATATAATCGTGTGCACTAACTATTGACTCAGATAGTACTAAGTACTGATATACGTAGAGTGTTGCAGAGGGTAAATCCTGGCTCGTACACCTTCCAAGCCCGATCGCCGTCACACGTTCTGCTCCCGGCGGTGACAATTACTCGTACAGAGTACAGTAGTACCCTTTTTTACTCTTTGTACGAATAAGAACTACTAGCATGTTTTGTTTTGCCTTTGGAGCCGGCTTGTCCCTTGTGTTATACTACTAGCATTTGAGCCTCTTGCAAGTTGCAAGTTTGCACGTTTAATTGAAGGGCTGAATTGCTCGATACCATCACAAAGATTATTCGAGTTGAAAAATACTATCGATATGTCACTGACATATGATCCTAGGATCCACTTGTCAGCCTTATATGCAATGGTATTTTTCAATCTATACATCTTTGTGATGATACTAAGCTAATTTTCTCTTAATTGAATGGTAGCAAGCTCATGCGATATTCATTCACGAGTGTAGTGAGGATTTACGACTGCTATGGGAGATTTTTTTCAACGCTCTGGAGTCCACTGTTTTCGTTTCCGAAACAACTTGGTGTGCTGCTCGCTCGCTCTCAACTCGTTGTGTTCGTCTCTTTTGTTAAGCCGGTTTTTTTTACCTAGCTCCTTCTAGCTTATCCTTCTTTATGTAAGGTAAGGTTGTTTTCTAATAAAGTCTCACGGAAGCATTCCGTCTAAACGTTTTATAATTTTTGTGTGATGCACATACACTTATCAATCAATCCGTCACTAGGTGACTCCATGAGTTGGAAGGGAAGCATTGCACTCCGTCTACACGTTTTATAATTTTTGTGTGATACACATACACCTATCAATCAATCTGTCACTACTAGAGCTAGCCAAATGGATCAGACCAATTGGGCCGACACGAAGTACGGTACAGTAGGCCCGGCCCAAACACAAAGACGTCTGCATCGTTCATAAGTCGTGCCGCCCGACACGATACTGGGCCATGCGCCGCCGCCACCTCGGACGGGCCGCCCCAAGATGGCACGTAACAAGCGAGTTGCGCAGTGCACGCACGGCGGTAGTGGGGAGGCGGAGCGAGGGTCGAACGGAGCCAAGAAGTCACGGTCTTTGCGGAGGCCGAACGGAGGAGGAGGAGGCGTCATGCACAAGACTTTGTCTTCTTGAGCGGAGGAGGAGGAGGCGGCGGCGGCGGCGCTGGCACATCAGGCCGCACCGAGCAGACGGAGGAGGAGGCGACGGCAATGTCATCGAGGCGGCGCTGGGAGGCGAGGAGGCGGCGGGTCGACGACGCGGGGCATGGGAGGCGGCGACGAGGTCGGCGACGCGGGTGCGGGAGGCGAGGAGGTGGCGAGGTCGCCGAGGTGGCGACGCTGGGAGGCGAGGAGGCGGCAGGTCGCATCGCAGCGGGGAGGCGAGGAGGCGGCAGGTCGCGCAGCAGCGAGGAGGCGAGGCGGCGGTCATCGAGCTGCCGAGGCGGCCACGCGGGAGGCGAGGAGGTGGCGGGTCGCGCCATGGGAGGTGAGGAGGCGGTGTCGTCGAGGCGGCGCCGAGGGAGGCGGCGGGTCGCGCCACCGCTGGGAGGCGAGGAGGCAAAGGTGTCGCCGAGGCGCACGACGGCACGGCGAGGCGGCGGGGGGGGGGACGGGGAGAAGAAGACGGCGGGCGAGCCGGGCCGTCGTGCCGTGGGCCGTGGCTCGGTATGCATGGCACGGCACGCCTAAAATTTTGATTCGTCAGAGATTTTTTTTTTGACTGTTGGGGGCTTAAAAAATAGCAAATAAATTGAAAAAAATCCAAATTTTTTTTTCTATAAATAGGCACCATACCCCCCCCCTCATTCAGCACCCCTTCATTCTCCATTCTCTCTTTGAAATTGTGTTGTACAAATTCAAATCCGTGTTGAGCTAATTTGGCAAAATTCAAAAAATTTATGCCAAAATTTGGAAATTTCAATTTTCGTCAGCAAGTCAGCGAAAGAGGTACAATACTATTTTTGCAATACTTTTATTGTTAGTTATTGGTATGCTAAGATTAAAGTAGTAATAGTGTTATTTTCGATTTTGCAGTTTTCGTCATGGACAGTTCTTACGACAGCTTTGCTCTTAGCGAGTTCGGACTTTCATCGGACGAAATCACGTCTATGGAGGCGGCTGCAGCTGCAGCTGCCTCAAACCAACCGGAGGTTTCACCGGAGGAGCAAGGTAGAGTTCCGTCATCAGCCTCCACATCAGCATTAGGCTCAATAGCAATCGGAGCAAAGAGGTCGAGGCCGTCTACATCGGGAGTGTGGGAGAATTTCGACAGGACAACCAGGCAAGACGCAGCTGGAAATAAGGTACCATATGCTATTTGTAAAATTTGTCGCCATGAATTGTCTGCAAAGTCTACAAGTGGAACAGGGCACTTGATTAGACATGCTACAAGGTGTCGAACCAAGCAAGGATTGTCGATGAGGCAGATACAGCTGCAATACAACCCCGACGGTACGGTATCTAGCTGTGACTACGATCCTCAGGTAGTCCGCCAATCTCTCTGTCGTTTAATTGCTTCTGAGGATTTACCGTTAGGCTTTGGCTAGTCTGCTTCTTTCCAAAATTACATTAGGACTACGCATAATCCTAAATTTACTTCTATTTCTAGACAGACAACAACTAGGGATCTAGTGAAATACTATAATGAACGTCGTAATAAAATAAATGAATTATTTAGTACGTGCACATTTTTGGTGGCCCTGACCTCGGACATATGGAGTGGCCGGGCTAGGAAAAATTACCTTAATGTAGTTACGCATTATATTAATGACAACTGGGTAATAGAGAAAAGGATTATAGCTTTGAAATTAATTGATGTAGCACACACGGGAGAATATTATGAATCAGATTATCAAAGTCGTGAAAACTTTGGTCTTACGCACAAAATATTCGCAATTACTTTAGACAACGCCGCTTCAAACTCTAGGGCCATGGACATTCTTACTCCAGTGTTGAGTACATATGCCGATTCCTTCCTGCTACATCAACGATGCGCTTGTCATATTATCAACCTTATAGTCAAATGTGGTTTGAAGAGGTTGAGTTCGTATATTAAAGCTTTTCGCGATGCGATTTCTTTCTTGAATAGTTCTAACGTAAGAATAACACAATATAAGAACTTCTGTAGGGCGATGGGTGTACATCTAAGAAAGTTCGGTTTGGACATGAAGGTAAGGTGGAACTCTACTTACCTCATACTTAAGAATCTTTTACCATACAAGAGCACTTTTTTTATATTTATTCAAACACACTATCCTCCTAGCACTGACGGTACTATGCTATTAATTGAGCAACATTGGTTCGTTGCTGAGAAGGTACTGTCGTTTTTAGAAATTTTTTATGAGGCAACTGTTGCTTTATCCGTTGTCTACTATCCAACATCTCCTATCATTGTGCACACTATTTTACAGATTGCTACTCAATTGAAAATGTTTGAAAATGACATAGTTTTACGCGATGCTGTTGTTTCCATGAAATCTAAATACCTTAAATATTGGAGAGAAATTCCTTACCTATATGCATTTGCATTTCTTTTAGATCTTAGAGCTAAAATTGATGCATTTGGTACTGTACTTGATCTTCTTAGTGATGCTACAGGGCTAGACTATACTGACTATTTTGCAAAAGTTCGTTCTCGGTTATACGAGGTTTACCAAAGGTATGAAAATAAGTTCCGGGGAGTCCGTTCGCAACGATCTCCAGTAGCCCCCACCTCAAGTGGGAAGACAAATATGTGGGGCGCGATCTTCGGTGCCTCTTCCTCTAGGTCCAGGTCCAGGGGTTCTTCTTCTTCTTCTACACCAACGCCTGCTCAGCCAAGACCTACAAGGAGTGGAAAATTATTCACCTATCTGGACAGCGATATGATGGATTTCAACTCAGAAGGCTTCGACATCTTGCAATAGTGGCAAGCACATAAGTTAACATATCCCGTGCTATCCATATTTGCACGTGATGTGTTCACTGTTCCTGTCTCTACGGTTTCCTCCGAGTCTGGTTTCAGTCTTTTTGGAAGGATATTGGAGGAGAGAAGAACAAGTCTCACAAGTGAGATGGTGGAGATCCTTCTAACTGTGAAGGATTGGGAACAAACTGATTTACGAACACAACACTCTGTGGAAAATCCAGAGTTGTCGGAGGTGTTCAAAAATCTGTACTTAGACAATGATATCGACACATAGAACAAAGATGTATCATGTATATAGAATTGTAGAGCTATAGGCTGTACTCTTTTTCCTTTGCCAATGTTTTCTCATTTTGAGTTTTTACTTGGCAAAGGTTTTAACGAGGCAACCAGTTGGACATCAATAAAGCTCTTTATTACATTTTCAATATGATTGTCTCAATTCTTTTTATTTTCATGTCTACTTCTGAATTACACACATGTTTCTAATTTTTCTGGAATTTTTTCGTTCTGATGGGCCAAACGGGCTCAGGCCGGCCCGACCCGGTACAAATGCCCATCGGGCCATACCTAGGCCGCCACTCCGGCCCGTGGGCCGGCCCTATACGACATGAATAGTAATAGGCCGAAATAGGTCGTACCTAGTCAGGCTCGTGCCGTGCCGGGCCGGGCAGCCTAGTTGGCTAGGCCTGGTTACTAGGTGACTCCATGAGTTGGAAGGAAAGCATTAGTGCACGTGTCCTCCTTCCTCTCCCTACGTTGTACCTAATCTAAATAATCCTCAAGAAAATTAGAGCCGATCGATAGATCATAGACATGGTATGACAATGCCCTGCTACTGTGGGTCGGCTACTCTACGGGTCCTGGACAAGAGGTACGAAATGGGTCTAGCGCCACAGGAGGTATTGCTGTCGTTTTAGAATATCCATCAATAAACATTGCTTAAAAGTGATGTTTAAGCAAATCTCTGACATAGACGACAGAACTACAAATGCATTTTCACGTACAAAACGTAAATGCTTTATGTACGACGAGAACGCGCTTACGGTGCCTCGGCGAGCCGTCCGCGCGCGTGCGGCACCCGTCCGGCGGCCACCAGACGCGCTCCGGCCGCCATCTCGCCTCCGCCCGATCATGCCCTCGAGATCCTTCTCATGAACTCTCCTCCGACTCGACAAGCCTCGCCCGCCACCAAGACGTCGCCTCCTCCTCCTCCCGCGTCGCGCCTCCCTTCTCCACGCCTTCTCCTCCTCGCCCACCAGCATGCCGCCTCCTCCCGCCGGATCGTCATATGAGTAGAGCTGGGCATTGGCGCGTCTTGCGTGCGGTCCGCCCAGTCCACTGCCGTGCCGGGCGCGTCGTGCAGTCTTGCTGCTCGGCGATCATCTCGCCGTCTTGCGTCTGCAGTCTTTGCCCACTTCGCCTCCGGCCAGCCTGAGCACGCCCAAAGCCTCGTCTTAGTGTCGGGTCGCTGCGTGCACACCAAGCCCAAATTTCAAAATAACTATAGATAGCGGGCGGCGATGGTGGCGGTAATCGCCATCTTCATTCCTCTCGGCGAGGAGAGCCGAGGAGAGGAAGGCGTGAGAGAGAGAGCGGAGAGGAGGAGAAAAGCGGTGCTTGGGGAGGAGGAACCGAGGGAGGGTGGAGGTGGTGTGTAGGATCGAGGATATGGATTAGCGGGATGGGGGTTAGGGTTGGGCAGCCGTGGAAGAACAGATTGGGCGAGCTACCAGTGCCGGGAGGATAGGATTGGACCAGCCGGAGGAGGATAGGAGGATTGGGTTTTTTTCGTGCGTCAGATCGCCCAAGCACGCCCAAATGGTCGCGTCTTGCGTCTTGCCTAATCTTATGCAGACGATTCTCAGCCCGGCCCGCCGGCGTTAAATCAAGTCTTGCCCCGGACGCTGCGTCATGTCATGCGTCTTGAGTTTAGACCGTGACTGACCGCGTCTTGCCAAATTTCGAAAAAGCCCTACCAAGTCCCAAATTCTACATATGAGTAGTCGTGTGTAGCAATGCTCCATAGAAAATGAATGGATAAGAATGACTTCGTCGAGTTTGAGGATACAAGCGCTTCGTACTACACAGGTTGCTGTTTCTCGCCCTAATCACGAATTGTTTTAAGACTATGATATCGCGTCAGAAATTGTGTAATGTTGATCCTTAAATATTGATAAAAACAATATAATTAATCAAATTTTAGGCTGACAAAAGTTGGCCATTTCAAAGAATATTTTATAGCAAAAAATTTAGGTTCTACATGACACTACAAAAAAAATACTACATTCAATTCTAAATATAAGTCGTTTTAGAATATGTATTGGTCAAATATTTTTAGGTTTGACCATCAATATATAAATAATTATCAAGATTGATAACATGAAATTAGTATTGGTAGTTCCATCATAAAATATGATTTCATAATGTATAGTTATTTTTATTTGAAACAACATGTTTCTATAGAAATTGATAGTCAAATTGTTACATCGGAAACTACGTCAACAACTAAAACGACTTCTATTTGAAATCAGAAGGAGGATACATATGCGCAACTGCCGAACAATAATGTTTGATATGGACGCGCGAACTAACTAAACTGCTGTGCACGTCATATTACGTCTTCAGCTTAAGATATTGTAACACGCTTAGAGCGACTTGTTACAAGTTAGATACCCTTCGGTCCTTTCTTCCTGTACCGATGTCATGGAGTATACTGTTCGTGTACGCAGGATGACATTTTAAACCAAAAAACAAAGCGGTCGGCAAATCCACATCGGGATTTGGAGTACTAAAGCCATTTGTTTGGGGGAATCAACCTTTAATTTGTGTGTGCGTGGGATCGTGACAGTTGGAAAACATGCAGACAAGTAAATGGTGCCATTTAATCTGAAAACTGCCCGCGGCGAAATCTTGTCCGGCAAAGCAAAGCAAAGCAAAGCTACCCACTCCCGTGGTCAAACCGATTGGACACCCATCACGGGCAAGAGATTCCAGCGTCCTTGCCGCCCGGCGCCCGTGAGTATGCCGGCCGGCCGCGGCCACACACGACGCGCCCGCCGTACGCGGGCTGCGGCCTTGCGGGGTGGTGGGAGCGCCACGTTGGGTTCGCCGGTGCGCGCCTACAGATTTTGGGGTGGGAACTGGGACGCAACGCGTGCTGGAGCACGGCTGGGCGCGTGCAAACGCGCGTGGGGCGCGGTGCCTCGGTGCACGTTGCCGCCTTGCCGGGCACAGCAGTTGTAGAGGTTGGTAAAGATGCTTGCTACACGGAGGACGGAGCTACAATGTCCAGTTTGGTAATCTGCAACCCCAACCCGGAATCTATCACGTATTTGACCCCTTAACACCATGTATTTACAAAAATAACCCTTATACCGTTTTTTTTTTTTGGTAAATCTAGCCTTCCTCCCTCTCTTACCGCGGTGGGTGAGCACGAAAGGGGGGCATTCAGCGCAAATCTCCGCGGGAACGGATGGCGACCACTGAACCGGTCACTTACCGCTCTCGGCCACCGCGGAAGCCTCTTCCCGCGCTCACGCACCGCGGTAAGTGGCTGGTCCCGCACTGGGCGCCTCTCTGGTGTCTTTCCGCACTCGGGGAGTGCGGAAAGTGGCATTCCGCGCTCCCCGACCGCGGAATGAGAGAGAGAGGGGTCTAAAAATACAATTTTGTGTGAGAGAATACTAGTTTAGGAGAAAAAAACTGTCGGAGGGCCATATATGCAAAAGATTCCCTCAACCCGTCGATGACTGTGGGGGAAGGAAGGCTGAAGGCGGGCGCGCCGCGCCGTACCTAATCTGTGGCCCTAAATCGAGGGAATATATCTGTCCTTGCAATGATAATGCATAGCCAACAATTCGCCATGATTCATCCGGAAAGATCGGGCCAGAATTGCCTGCCTGCGACGAGTCACCCCTTTCAGGGAACATCTGATCCAGCCCCCCCTGTAGCAGGGGGCTAGCAGCGTACGCAGCCAAAGCCATTGAGCCGCTGAAGTCGGTCATTCATTCATTCTGACAGTTGCTTACGTAGAGTCGAATTCCTACGCGGTGCTGTACCAAACGCTCAACAAACAGCAGGTTGCCGTGCTAGCTCTGTTTGTTTCAGACGCACAAGAATTATTCGGGCGCCAAGCCATTTCCACGCACCGAACCAAGGCTGCTGTTTGTTTGCGTTGGAGTTAATCATTGATCCCCTCCTCCTTTTGGTCCACCACCAAGAGCACTCCTGGATGCTCCAATCCGGTCTACTAGTAGGAGTATTATTTTGCCCATATTATTCCATACACATATCATGATGGTTCTTGCTGTGTTGCCCAGCCTGTAACCTGTCAGAGGCATAACTCACTAACTCCGGATGGAAACAGGAGGAGGTTACAGTGAAGCTACCGGAGCAGTGATTCCGACGAAAAATCTTACTGGAACAGCGGAAAAGAGAAGAAACTCTGCATTGTGATACGGTTTAGGCTCGGATTTTTTTAAATCTTTTTTTAATAATATTTTAAAGTTAACCTCTCGCTAACTGTATTTTCAATTCTGACATATTTGATCACGCCATGACGCGGGGCATGGCAAAACCACTCTATCACGCCACTGTTCTCGACGTGACCAAAGCTGCCACGTAAGCCTCCGTCTACACGCCGTGCTAGCGTGGAGGGCTTGCGTGCCTACTATCACGTCATCACTTATGGTGTGACAATCTTGCCTTATCACGCCAACACGCGTGGTGTGACAGTGGTGACAGCTGGCACGCATAAGCAACGAGGCCGGTCAGGTTGTCATGCTACCAAATGGTTCGAGGGGAGCTTCCAACGCACGAGGAACTTCGTTGAGGTATGACAGCTGCTAGTTGTGTTTCTTACTATCAATTCAGAAGTTAATTTGTTGTCAGATTCTTACATTATTTTTTTTACCCCTTGTAGATGGTTCGCCGTCGATACCGACGAATGGCAACTAAGATGAACTGCACCGCGGCGGGAGATGTTGTTCAACCTATCCCGGCTCGGAGTGACTTATCGCGTGCTATGTCATCTTGGGTGACGACATCCAATTCGGCCGCACGAGACGACGAATAGGACGACGATGACGTGGACGCCAGGTTGCCCAATGAGATGGTCCTCTCGCACCTTGTTAGTGCACTACCGCCACGTAGCCGACTCAGGTCACGCCTCGGCGTCGTAAATGTCGTGATCACGTGGACATTAGTTCAGTCAACGTCATCGACGGCACGCGTGGCAAACATCCAACTTCTAGGTTCACACCGGGAATGGGTCCACACCGAAAGCGCAAGTGATGTAATGAATGGATATATGATTGAACAAAGTAATGAATGAATGAATATATACATATATGTTTTTAGGTTCTCTTTCTTGTTGAATGGATGATTGAATATATATATGAATAGATGCTTCTATGTTGTCTATTCTATCCTGTTGAATGAAATGATTGAATGTGTGTGTATGTTGTTGTTTTCTGTAGACAGATGTACTGTCACGTCATGAGCACTAGCGTGATAGTATGATATTGTAACGCCAAGAGCTATAGCGTGATAGGATTTGGCACCAGAAGCGGGAAAACCTTCAAAAAATAGTCAACACCGTCACGCTATGCGTGTTGGCGTGACAAGACAAGATTATCATGCCATAAGTGATGGCGTGACAGTTGCCACGCTGGCACGGCGTGCGGACGGAGGCTTGCGTGACAGATTTAGTCACGCTAAGGACAGTGGCATGACAGAGTCGTTTTACCACATCTCGCATTATGGCGTGACCAAATGGGTTAGAATTGAAAATAAAGTTAATGAGGGGCTAACTTTAATATATTATTAAAAAAGGATTAAATAAAAAAATTCTTTAGGCTGACTGCAAATATCTTTTGGCCTTTGGGGTAGACTCAACACTGTCCATTTCAGACAAGGGGTAGTAAGCTCCTGCTCTTCTGAGCTCTTTATTAAGGACAGTAAAATGCTATTGTCTGAACAACAGTATTTACACGATGTTAACAGGCGCGAGTGTAGAATACAGAACAAGACCACAAGGTCAAAATTATGACCAGAGGCCAATTGGAGGTCCAAACTCTGCTGAGATCCTAATCTGTTCTGTAGGTTTCAGAAAAAAGAGGGTGTGCAACTGTTTCCTCTTTCAGAATCATAAGCTATATGGAAATTTTTTAATCTTCTGCGCACAAAGGGCAGCTCCAAGCCGACCTCTGTCGAGATGACGACGACCGATGCGATGTTACTAACTATTATGCTTGCTCGAAATAAACTTTGCTATTTCAGATATCAGCATGCTCCACAGGATGTTGTTGATTCGGTGTTTCTTGGTTCTCCAGAGGCATGTACTGAGCCATGATTGCACGAATCTCTGAATCCATGTAACTCTGGTATGGCATCACGATAAGGCAAAGTATGAGACACATAAATTAGCGCAATATCTCTACCGAACGAACTATATTTTTTTTCTGATCATTTGCAGATGGATTAAATAGAAGGACGGGGAGTTGTTTACCCGTAGCCGATATTTGTATAAAGCATATGCTCCAACTCCAGCCAATGCGAGGCCAAAGAAAATAACCCACAGGAAGCTCCAGCCCACTGCCGAAGAAGCAACTTTGCCTGCACATCGATTGCAAAAGGCATCACATTACTACGTTATAAACAAAGGAAGAACTGTTTGAAGAAAAATGTTTCTTATCTTTTACATCATTTCAGCATAATAGACATAAAGCTACTTCTATCTACGCATTGTTTGTGAATAGACATAAAGCTACTTCTATCTACGCACACATTCAAACATAGTTTGTGATAAAGTTTAAGAAATTTGAGACAACGCCGCACTTTGAAAGTTCCACCAGATAAAAGTTTAAGGACGATTTACTCTAAAGCAACGCCATGTTCCACCAGATCGATGCTACCGTATACATCATGGTACAGCCGTGTATTGTTCAAGCTGCCAATAAACAGACTGCAAACATAAAGAGAACAACCTTTTCAGGCTACTGTCTAGCAACCCACCTAAACTAAAACTAGTAACAACGGGAGTTGCTTAAGATATTTCCAAGGATGACTAACAAGGGCTAGTATATGTTTCAAATCTCAGCCTATGGTCAACTAAGTCTACGTTGCAAACTTAGGATAACACATTGACACCTTGGAATAGAAAATGGAATTACTTCTCCCTTTGAGGGTACTGAGGTGCAGAATGCAGATATGAAGAGGACTGAACCATATAATAAGACTCCAAAAAAATTCAGGTTAGGCGACTCACTGATACAAGTATCATGCTCTCTGATGTATAACATATTGTTACCACCACAGCTGCACTCATAGCTTCCCCATGTATTCTCACAAGTGCAGTCCTTGCACTGGCAGAAAAGTTTCTCTTTGCATTCATCAAGATCTGCAAGTGCCAAGCGGAGATATTATGTATAAGAAATAACTTCAGAAGCTCAAACAATTCAACTTGAGCCATTATTCTAGGTTTGCCAGAACTAGTTTGTAGGATGGATTTCTGTAACAAATATCGTTGGCTCATGCACAAATATCAGTCTTGCAACATATTTTTTAAAACACAGTCTTGCAAAACAAACAATGCTAAGTATAGCCATACATAAGCATATTATGTCAACATGGAATAATATTGCCCACAAGGTTGCATAACAATATTATGTCAAATCCTTGAATCTCCCTATTCTTAAGAGTGATACCTTCGCAACTGTTCATGCCATCACCCTTTAAACCTGGTGGGCAATTGCAGCCTTCAGCTTCTTCATTCTGTATGTTTCCACAGTCAGCTCTGCACTGCACAACAGCCACAAGAAAACTGCGAACTAGAAGACTTCTGAAAGAGATTATCTTACTGAGCAAGCAGAGACAGTCTTCCCATTCCTAGTTTCCTTCCAGCAGCCTCCATTGTTAATTTGGCACCTACCAACACCAGAAGCTGCCCAAGGAACAATCAGTCTTCACATTCTTATGCATAAGCATGATTCTATATCTATAGTAACTAGTAAGGGCCCTAAGGGAACCATTTTGTTTCAAATATATGCTGCCAACACAATCAGGCAATCAGAACATAACCCTTATGGAAATAGATGCTGCCAACACAACTTCCAAGAAGTAAAACGCGAAATTATACCTTCACAGTGGGTGTACCCGTCACCAACAAACTTTACACCATTGACAATAGGGCATTCACAAACTCGCCCACGGAAGGTATCCTAGAATATGTCACCCATGAAATTAGAAATGTGTACCCCAGACATAAATAAAGGTGAAGAAGGTAAGCAATATCAGCAGTGTTTTTTCCCAGTAAAGCTGTACCTTGCATGCAGTAAAATTATTCCCCTTGTCCAGCCAACAACCTCCATTGTTTTCCAAACATTCATTTGTTTGTATCTCTACACACAAGAGAGGATGCCAAAAAAGAAAAATCCAATGCACCATCAGACAAAATCCAGGTACATTTATTTGATAAAAAGGAAAAATAATTCACAAACCTTCAGTCAAACAAACATCAGGTTCGGTTGTCTCCTCAAATCCCGAGCATATTGCTTTTAGCACAGCACTTTTCTCCAGCTTACCTAGAAGGAAAACCAAAATATAAGATAAAAAGCATTGAGCTAAAAAGAACTGCACAGTAGGATAATGGACACACCTCTGTATTGCCTGTTATTGACGACAAGAGTTGGCAATATAGTGACATCCCCTCGAGAACCATGACCGATCTGAAGGATAAAAGGCATAAAGATCAGTCTGCCATGAACTACTGAAGAATATCTGAATGTACACACATGCAGAACGAAAATACTAAGGTTAATCAACAGTCTTACTTGAGCATCTTGTTCTGCTTTGAGCACTGGATTTTCTTCATCGGCTTCAGGGTCTCCCACGCACTTGTTGATCTTCTCAATGTCCAATCCTGTAAAAAGGACAGATAAATAAATGGCCTCGAATTTTATTTATTTGGCTTGTCATTAAGCAACCATCAGTGCAAACAACAAAGTAATTATAGTGAATAAAGTTAACTAGACCTACCAAATGACTTAATAACACCATTAGCACATTCACGTGTGTATTTCTTCTCCTTCATTGGGCACCTAATTGCAAAGTCGTGCACATAATCCCACCACAACCATGGCTTGCGACTTTCATTAGCAACCTTGAACAAGCAAATTTGAAGTAGGTTCTGAACCACAACATCTTTTCCATCATATCCAGTGCTGAAGTCCTGCTCTGGATCGGGAGCGCAGTATCTCCCATGATTGATGCACTGCGATTTGCACTGCTTGCTTAGGACAAAAGCTTCTGGACAATACCACGTAATATAATGAGGTGTGAACTGGGTGTAACCCCTTTTCTCAAGCACTTGCGCTATTCCTCTGAAGCTCCTTACAAAATTCATTTGCATGTCACATTTGGCACCACATTCATCATTGCTGTTTGTCCAGAATTCATACTCTACACGCTCATCCGGGTGGGGGAGAGATTCCCTCCAATCCAGGAGGACATTTACCATATCACCATTTTCCAGTGCTTGCTTAAGGTCGTCCCCAAATTTCTTTGTTACAAGTGCTGAAGGAACAGTGATGTTCTCTATGTGCTCTGTGCCACTAGATTCTGGAGTGTCCATTGTGATCAAAGGCTCCACTTTGTCATCGGCAACAAGAACTGCTGCAGCTCCAGCATTTTGCGCATTCCATCCCTTTGTTGTGAAGTAGCAGTCTGCACATTACAAAGCATTAAAGCACCCTTTTTTGGTAATGATTATAAACATTGCCAGCGATATTGTCCCCTAAGAAGTAGGAGAAAGAAGACAGAACCAAACATCCAAATGACGTGATTATATGTTTTCACAGAACATAGCAATACTAGTGCTGTTTCTTTCCTAACAAATGACAAATAATGAACAGTTATACATATTTTTTATAACCCTTTTTAACTTAAATTCTGGACTGATTCCTACTAAACTGGTTCACATATTTTATAGCCATTGCTTTCAAAATATACACCGTCCTATGTTCAGCTTCCATATACATCTTTAAATCACCTTCTGTCTGCAGTTTCAGTTTACACAATTAAGCCAAAATAACATTGCAGTAACATAAGCTGTAGGGGCAAAAAATGGAAATATATAGTTTTTCTACCAGTTGCTTATTTTCCTTACTGCAGTATGCAAAACTTGAATTAACTATGGAAACTGTCATTTGGCTGATCACTTACACAATTGTAATTTCTGAATCATAGTAGCTAAAACAACATGGTACTTACAAGTGTAACCCTTTTTATTTAAGCAGTTTTCGTTCCAAGGTCACAACCAGGACGGCAGATTTAAGATGATAGAAATCTCATGCTAGTTGTCTGCTTTGTTGAACAAATATGGCTGAATAGTATTAAAACACATCTAATTAAAACCCTTCTATGATGATGGTACTATAGTAGAGATTCCCTTCTTTGGGGCATTACAATTGTGGATTTTCACGAAACAGCTCAGTCAAGACTTTTCTGGTTGCAAGATAGGGAAAAGCATCTTCTGGAGAGAGGTATGTGATACCAAATACAGCAGACAACTAAATAATTGAGACAACCAAAGTACCAAGTTCTATCCCCTGACTCACTCAAAGCACAAGAACTGAATACAAGCATACGTACACATCTTTCTCCAAACAGGGATAGGCCAAGCCACCAGGCCACCAAATTACTTACCCAAAATTTCAACAATCCCCGCACTGAAGTAACAAGCAGACACAAAACTGTGCTAAATACCGAATTACACACAGCTGCGCAAATATGTCTGACAAAAACTCTCCATTCAGAGAGCAGGACTAATTAGGATCAAATTGCATGTTGAATAACGCACATCATACCAATTAGCCTATGGAGGGAAAGATCCAAACTAACAATTTTGACAAGTAAAAATACCATACCTATTGAAAAGAGAAATTTTACAGTACATCCGACTAGTAGTATACGGTGGTAGTATAAATTAAATCTGATAATTGATTTGTTAACGGTATAATAGATTTTTCTTTGTATTTATAATTATATTTGTGAGAGTATTATAGACTTTTCTAACTAGGATTGAAAATATTACTCTCATGTCATGCCATCCTCACATAGGCAATACAATTCTACTCCTGGGATTGTACTACTCATACCACAGGCATAACATAATTAAATCCTAACTAATCTGAACTATTGAATCATTGGTATGTATTAAATTGAGTGTACCATAAAAGAGCTCGTTGAAACAGACTAACAGCTTCTGCAACTCTGACAAAATGGGATTCGCTCAAAGAACATCACTACAGACTGAATCCAAGTTCCAAATCATACTGTTTGATTAGTACAATTTAAAACGCATCAGGTGCTAGGTGCTAGCTGCTAGCTCGGACAAATGAGAAAGTACATGAATATTAAATTACTCCAGCTAGGCTGCAAGGTAGGACAAATGAGAACGTACGTGCAATCCATAAATTACTCACTTTAAACTACAAATTGGGAAAAGTCACCCAAAAGGTTCCAAGAACCGAATCCTCACCTCCGCGATCGACGAGGAGGAAGACGGGGAGGCCGCCGGACTTGGGCTTGAAGGAGAGGTCGAATTCGTCGAACCCCTTGCACGCCTTCTTGTTGGACTTGGGGTAGACGACCACCCCGTGCATGGTGCCCCCGTACTGCGGCATGCCGAAGTTACCGATGGCGCACTCGTAGACGCCCCGGAGCCCCGCCGGCGACGTCACCCGCAGGCTGTTCTTCTCCACCACGAACCTTCCCGCCGCCTGCCCCGCCATGAACGCCAGCACCAGCAAAAGCAGAGCCCACCATGCCGGCAACCTCCCTCCCATCTCCGCTCGTTCTCTTGACAAACAAGAGAAAGAAAAATCGGTTCTTGGATCAAGCTATCGTCGATCAAGAAGCGCGCTTTCCGTGCGATTGGGGTCAGAATTTGCGCTCTGGGTGGCTTCCTGGCAAAAAGAAGGGGAGCCTTTCGCGGCAGCTGAGTGCAAAAGGAGCCCTCCCCACGAAGGATTTGACCGGCCGAGAGCTGAGAAGGAATTGTGCAGTGAGATCTAGAGAGGTGTAATGGGAGACGTGGCGGGGGAGGGAGAGGACGCGGTCTCCTCGTGGGAGTTGGAACGCTTCCAAGCCAGGTGTTGCGTTGGTTTAACGAGGAAAAAGATTTGTGTGAGTGACGTCAGGTTTCGGGGACCGGGCGGCTCTGCATTCACAGTTTGGAGATTGGCGCCCAGAGTCAATGGCTCGCCGTGTACGTCGATGATATTTTAACCAGGGTCAATTGCACAGTCCGATCGCCATCTGACGGTCAAAATCAAGCGCTCCAAAGAGAATTTCTTCTTGGCTCTTCCCTTTTGTTAGGCCCTTGTTACACGCATCTAGGTTCGAGGCTTCAAACTAACGTTTTAGCCAACGATACCACAGAAAAATAAGATCAGGCATCACGAGCAAATGAAACGAAAAGAAGTTGCTATCTTCGCTTGACAAAATTGAAGATAATGACAAGAGAACGATATAGTTCAATGAGCTAGATAACAGTCGATGGATCAATTTAGGGTGTGTTTGATTCGGTGGATGAGCTCGATCCTAGATCTGATTAGTCCTGAATATGCCCTGTCCTCGTGTTTGGTTGAAGGGATGGAACCAATCTCGGATGAGATGATCCAACTTTGGGGAATATTCCTTCCAGATGTTGTATCAACTCATTCGAAAAATTGGTTAAACCATGCCGTCCCAATCGTGTTCGTTCACGTGGCGTGGCTTCGGGTTACCGCACGAGCCGACATGAGGCCTCGATGAGGTCCGGCGAAGAGGGGGAGCTGGCGATGGTGGCGACTGAGGCGCAGCATGCCACCGGAAAGAGAGGGAGTCGGCGATGGTATGGTTCAGCTCAAGAGGAAGAGAAGAGAAGTGAGGCACTAAGAATGGGCGAGGCGAACGGCCTTTGGACAGAGCAAGGAGACGACAGCGCTAGGAGGCATAGAGGCGGTGACGAAGGGAAGCGCGATGACGCTAGGGAGGCGATGGTGAAAAGAAAAAGGAAGGAAGGAAGAAAGGAGAAAAAAAAAATATTTTAAAGATAATCTCACCCAAACTAACCTCATCTCTTCAACCAAACATCATCTCAAACCATCCTAGATCATCACATACAACCAACCAAACATATTCAAAGTACCATTCCATACAACCAACCAAACAGCATACATGTATCATCCTATCCAGGACGATTCCATCCATCTTGTACCATCTCATCCCATTCAGATTCACTCTGATTCACCCAACCAAACGCCCGAGATGAGCGTGTGCACTGCATTTGTCCTAGCTCTAAGCCTGACACCATGCATCATAGAGAAAATAATCATCAGGACCACAATCTTTTGACACAGCAGAACACAAGAAACAATTTCTTTTTGATGAAAAAGACGTCACATGATCACTCTCCTTAGGATAACATGCAAGAGTAACCTAAATCAATATGAGGGTCTTATATTATTTGTTGGGTCATCCAAGTTCTTTTCACTCGGAAATCATCCCGGGAATGTGAAGGCATCAAAAGTTGCAGACTTCTTCCAAGCCTAGAAGACTCTCAAGCCTCTGGTTCAGGTTTCTCGAAGAAAGTTTTCTTAATCCAGTCAAATGGCTGCAAAAGAGGTAGAAAGAATTTTCAGAGTCATTGACATGGTGGCACAAACTCTAAACCTAATAAAATCATGGATTGCGATGAAAAAATGCAGAAGAAAACTCATTAACAACAAAACCTAAACTCCAGAGTGCAAACAAAACACAAAATATCTAGATACAATAAGTTATGTCCTACTAGAAATCGAAGCATATGTTAATAGTGTAACCACAAATGTGAAAGACCATATGAAATGTGAAAGACCATATGAGTTCACCAAAGTTCTAATTTCAGGTATTGTAAATGCAGCACTGTTCTCCTGAATTTGGTAGCAAGGGGCCAAAACAGTGAGAGGGCGACATAAAGTATAATTGCCAGAATCACAGCACCAGATATAAGTCTTAAGGAAAATCAGATAAAGTTGGTAATGACCACAGATGATCCATGGACCATAATAAACATGTACTATAATGTGCTGGCGCTCCAGCAGATAAAAAGAAATTTACCAGCGAGAAAAAAAAAGGTGTTACAGACTTGAGAGCATACTTATTGTACATGGTATGTAGAATACCTTTAGCTAACTAACTTCATAACAGTATGAAATCATCAAAACTTCAGTAAATGGGAACATGAATGGTGTATGCATATTGCTCAGTCATTTTGAAGTCCCCAGCTGATTGATAGAGCATACAACTCAAAAATACTATACCAATGCGTTCCAGACGGGTGTATCACCGTATCTAGGACATCCTAATACAAGCATTTTTTATGAAAGTCTTCTTTTCAGAACATAGGACCTAAATAGCCCCAGTTTCTTCTTCTTCTTCTTCTTCTTCTTCTTCTTCTTTTTTGAAACACCAGCAGCAGTACAGCATTTCACAGGTCCTAAACTGCATCATGTTTGATTCTAAGAAGACATCGCAATTTTTGTTCAACTAACTTGCTAGCACGATGCACCATCTTAACATCTAAACAATTGCAAAGCGTTCAAATTCAGTAATAGCAAACCCGGTGAATAAATTTGTGACCATCAAAGGATCACTGATTCTTCTTCCCCTTGCACTCCCCTATTACTCAGATCCAGACCGCTAGTATGACTGACCATAGATCCAATCACTCAGATCGCGGAGCCTTAGTAAGACCGATCCAACACGCCGCGGATCCAGGGCAACAACGAGCGCACAAGCATGAGAGATCCGATCTACATTAACCAAACCCTAATACCGCTAGAACAAACATACATACCTACGGATCAAGCCATGACCATGAGAAGAAATAAGGGCAGGTCAGACGGATGGCGAATTGGCGGTAGATATGAGTCGTTGGTTAACCCTGACCTGGACGAGGTAGATGGCGGCGCTACCGGCGGCGACGCCCCAGGTGGCGGCCGCGGCGATGTCCGTGGGCTGGAGGCGGAGGCGGGGCGAGAGGAAACGGAAGAGGCCGGATCTCGACGCCGGGAGAGCCATCGCCGCCGCTAATCCCGCTTTACCTTTCGCGTCTCGGTGTTGGTTTCTTCTTCTTTTTTTCCTTTCGAGGGCAGGTGAGAGAACAGACGTGAGGAAGGAGAGGACGACTTAAAAAAATTGTTGCTTCTTGCGCGTTCAGGTGGGCCTACATGGGCCGACACAAAGCCCAGGCGGTAGTGGCCTTAGGAGGAAGAACTGTGGGCTATTGGCCGGGCCAGATAGTGATCTGGCCCAATTGGGCCTAACCGAGGTAGTCTTCGTGATCTGATCTGGCCCGAGTAAGACCCGAATCCTCACATTACTGACGGGTCTACTGTGTGAATAGTGTTTATAAGATTGTGAATAGTGCTCTGCCATGCTACTGTATCGACAAGGGAAAGGCACTGCAACGATTTTACGGCAGAAACACTGTAGCGATCGATACCTCTTCTTTTTTTTTTTTAATCAGACGGTAGAGATCATCTACATTGACTCCCTCGTTTCAAGAAAAGAAGGGTTTTTACAGTTTTTTTCCACGAAAGGGTGTAATTAGTTACCATAATTTCAGACCGGCGATAACCTTAGGATTTGGTCGTTTTGTTTGGTATGTCAATCCCCCTGAGATTGCTATTGTACCCGGAACATTTTGTTGAACTAATAAAATCCCTGCTTTCCTCTAAAAAAAATTTATCATAATTTCATAGCCATCCCTAAAAGGGTGCCATACTGGTCGGACTAGACACCGGTTGGCAGTGTCTTCACAAGTTTGTTACTACAAAAAAAATCTCTCGTGAAAATTCTGTTGTTACACTGTGTTACAATGTTATACTACTTTGCTAACCCATCTATGTCGCCTTACAAAATGAGTATACCATGAACATAGTAAAAGAAATAATGCTATTCTTAAAAAAAATGTATGGAAATCACGAACGTGAAAGAAACAAACATGTGTGGAATTGCTGGATTATGTGTCCCACTTGGTGTATTGACGGTACAAAAACACTACAATAAATTAGTTAAAAACATTCAGATGTGCAAGTTTTTGACCTGATTGGCACTGTTTCGCACCGTATTAGCGGAAATAACTCTTCTCACGCCACATTTGCAAAAATAACACTTCGTCCGCACACCTATAGTCTGGACACGCCGTGTGCTGACATGTAGCCGCGTCCACACGGCCACTGCCCGCACGCCCCTCGTCCGCACGACGATGGATTTGATGGAGATGATGGCGCGCGTGGGTGCATGCAAGGGCGGAGCTTGGGCCTCAAGCCCCAACGAAAAAATGTGTGCTAAAAGTAAAAAAGCTAACGTTAAAAGCAAGCTGGAATTTGACTTTAGGTCGAAATGCTTTGGATCGGCCTGAGGCCTTGCTCGGTATGTCTAGACGAGATGGAGGTGTATATCCAGATGGTGATCATATCAAGTGGTCATTTTTACAATTACGATGTGAGGAAAGTTATTTCCACTGCATTTAGATCAAAGCCTCGTGCCCGCCCAAAGTACTAGTAGTGTCCATACCTATCAGGCGAGAATTATTGCACCATACTTTGAACGCATGAGCATATGACACATGTTTTGAGTTGAGGTGAACTTTTTCACTGTATTCTCTGATGGAGTTGGTGAAGTGAATAGGAAGAAAATTTAACAACACTCACTAAGATTGTACTTGCGTGGCAGGTGGTTTTCAGCCGCACGTAAAATCTTTCGACCTAAAAAGCAGCTGTTAGTTGCGAATAAACAAGTAAAACACATCAGTTTCACATATCCGATCCAAGAACTTTTTTTATTATTTAATGCATTTTTTAAAAAAGTATATTTTAAAGATAACCTTTTCTTAACTTTATTTTCAATTTTAATCCGCGTGACATGGCAAAAACACTTTATCACGTCACGGACCTCAGCGTGGTAAACGAGTGCTGCCGCACCACTTCTCTTAGCGTGACAGGACTTAGCCCAAAAAACAGACTGTATTGGCTCGGAAGGCTATCGTGGCAAGTTTGGTCACGTTGTGATCGGTAGCATGATCAAAGAGGTCAGAACTGAAAATAAAATTATAGAGGTTATCTTTAAAATATTTTTTAAAAAATAGATTAAAAAAAAAAAAACTCCCAATCCAAACCGGTGGATTCACTGAAAGGAAGTTCAGACAACAAACGATATAAATACATTGCTTAATTATTAAGTTCATGGAACTATTATTAGAGCGCACTTTCAACGTAAGGACCACACTTGGATTGTATAGTTTATAAGGCCAGCCGACGAACACGAGCAGAAGGATCCAAACCACAATAGTAGAATAGCAATGCACTATCTAGCTAGAGAAGGTTCAGAATGCCTGCAGCTTCTTCAGAAACTTTTAACCAAAAGTAGAGCTTTATCTTTAGTACTTCAGTTTCAGTGGGGAATTGGAGCTCTCTGCCTTGTTCCTTTGCTAAGTAGCATATGCCAAGGGAAAAAGCACTGAACTTTTACAGATGTAAAGTCCATAGATTAGAAATCGGTGTAGACAATTAACTGGAGACATGAGAACTTGGGACCACGACTTGGTCACGAGGTTTTCTTTCTTTAGTCTCCCATGCTTACCACCTAGCAAGAGAGTAATGGACCTATATATATATATTTTTTTTAAACTTGAGACATCGATCGACTAATGAGAGGCAGCCGATCCAACTGATCTGTCGTAGGGTCCATGCATACATGTGCTACCTTGCATTCGTTGTTGAATCGATCAAACTAAGGTACGTGGCTGGATCAATACGACCTATAGCTACTACTAATCGGCAATGTCGACCTCAATCCTATTAACCAGGGATTTGCTGCAGTTGTTGAGATGGACTGCAAACTTCCTAAGTCGTCTAAACGTGCAAACAAAACAATGGTCTAGATCGAGCCAGCAAATGAAAAAAAATCAATGTTCTAGTAGCTTGATATTTAGTTGTTAGGTTACCACATCCAAAATTATATATATATATACACAGAGAGAGAGAGAGAGGATGTCCGTTTTGATTCTCGAAGGGATGATCTCAGGTTAATATATCACTTAAATGCACATATTATACTCCTTTATCACTTTCAGTATACTTAAATACCATTTATAAGATACTTCAATGCGACTTGATTGAAAAAAATTCATTGGAGTCCTTTGTTTTTTTTTTTGCTTTATATCCTTTTTTATATATAAAAGAAGTATATATACACAAAATTTGCTATAAAAAGTGGACTTTAATAAAAAAAAATTAATGGAGCTCATTTTGGGGTATCTTATAATCATTATTGGAGTATGCTCAAATAGATAAAGAGGTATCCTCATACGATTTAAGTGGTATATAAGAAGTGGGAGTACGTACTCTCAGGAGTACCATACCATTTTCCTATATATATACATGTACACCCCCACCCCTTATGGAGGTTATGCTTTCACCATACTCTTTTAGCTTGCATGCTTCCATGCATGCATGTGGATGTTTGTACTTTGTTGTACTATCTAACAAAAGGTTGCATACATTACATGCCACATTGGTGGTATACATACAATCTAGCATTTTGTTTTGTGTTTTGATGTGAAATGTTTGGCTCCATGTGTCGAGCAGTGAGTTGAGCCAGTTGTAGCACCATACAGTGTAGTACTAGTCAAAGTCTTTATAGTGAAAGACTTGGAAGTGATCATGCAGCAGACCAAATATATAAAAGTTGGTGTGACAGGAACTTTGCAATAAAAATCTTTTCTAACTTTCGTTGTCACGAGGGGCCAACGTGGATATCCGTTGGTCCAACTAAGCGTCGAGGCAGAAAGACCCTAGTGGCTGCAAGGGGTATAGTGACATGCATCACCTAAATAAAACCATATACTAGTAACCTGATAAAAAGGCTTTAAAAGCTGGCTACAAAGTACAAACCGGGTTGATACCGGCAATTAAACCATGTACAATTAATTAATACTTCATGCAGTTAGCTAAAAGTATGCTTTCTGAATCTTGCCGAGATGTTGCCATTGGCATAATGCTATTCCGTTTGAAGATTCGGTTCACACAATCACACATGTGCAACAGTGCTAATATAACTGAAAATGTGTAGGCTTCTTTCTGTGCAAATGCAATGTACTGCAAGATCCCTAGGGACAGAACTAGAACAAAAATAACCAGGGCTCACCATTTCACTATACATATAACAACATATATAATTTTCAAGCAACACGGTACTAAATAGTAATTTATGCAGCAAATATTGATAAAAATGTATCATTCGGCCTCAATGACCAATAAAAATAGAACAAAATGACTAAAAATTTTAGGCCTAGGGGTGCACAGCTTTGGGCTAGAAGGTGCACACATAGTATATACATATAATATCTGCTATTTTTTTGGGACCTGGTGTCCTGTGACACCGGGTGAGTCCAATTGGCTCCGCCCCCGAAGATCCCTGTTCCGTGGTATCTCTTGCTGTTGCTACATTCACGTTCCATGGTACACACTGATAAGCCGTGGTTCAAAATTTCGGCCGATTATCACAATAATCGTTTCTATCGCTTCTCCCCCTCCTCCCAGGTAAATTTTGAAATAGGTTCCGATTTTCATGAATTTTGTCAAATATAGAAGAAATTTGTGCCGAAATTTATTTCCAAATTTTTCGGCCGATATTTCCAGCGATTTTCGGCCGGTATTTTTTAATTCAAAATTTGATTTGAAAATTTCGGTCAAAATTTTCTGATTTTCGGTCAAACCGGTCTTACCGGGCCCCCTGTTAAAATTTTGATAACGGTTTTCAAAACCCTACTGACCACAAAGATGTTGAACAAAATATCACTTTTTTTGTGATTGGAAGGATATCTGAATCTTGCCGAGATTTTCTCTTGGCATAATGCTATTCAATTTGAAGATGTAACAGTACTAATACAACTGAAACTGTGTGGGCTTCTTTAATTTCTACATACGCAAATTAATGCAACTGCAAGCTATATATACATCAAGCTCTTGCCGTTGTTGCATTCCTGTTCCATGGTAGACACTGACCACGAAGATATATGTTGAACAAAATAAAGCTGACTCAAAATTTGTGTATTGTTTTGAGATATCTTGTGTCGATCTTGTCGCATATATTTATTATCACGTACTTCAGGTGTACTTGTACAGTTGTACGTACAGCTTCGAGTTCAAGTGTTTGATTACAACTAGCTAGCTAGATGGGTCCCACTCCACTTCAACCTACGTACTGTTTAGCAATTAATTTATGTGTAATTAAAACTTAAGCCAAGGTCTTTCGGTCTAATGTCTTTTGTGTCACCTTCTCTATTAATATAACAGGTAGTATTTCTGCCAGTTTCTTAAAAAAAAAAAAACTTACGTACTGTCTACGTTCAAGTATCACACCTAATTTTAACTTTGAATTTATGACTTTCCAATTGGCAATCGATTGATCTGGCTGTTTAGAGAGCTAGCTTGGTAGCAGGCTAGCAGCAATCTCAGTACTATACATTTCCGATACTATACAATATACATCAATATGTACAAATAACAGTAGTGCACACTGGCCTTAGTCACGTACCAATACGCGTGTTTTATACTACACAACAGTACAACACACTAGTGGTGCACATATCAGCTAGCTAGGTAGCCTTATTTACTAGCTATATATACACACATGTACACTATTAACAGTACATTAGCTGCTTTTTTACAGTCATTAGCTACTAGCTAATATTGCTATATATATTTCATATATTACTATTGTATAAGAACAAGAGCAGCATGTGCATGCTTGCATGCAACTTGCAAACGTGTTATTGGCTATTGGCATGGCAAGCATGCATGCATCGATCAACCTTGGTTACGGATCGAAGCCAAACAAGTCGTCGTCCCCAGCATTCCCAAAGGATCCGAACGAGCCTGTTGTCATGAACCCGAGGCTGCTGGGGAGGAAGGGAAGCTGCCCGTGCCGCCGGCCATGTCTCCGGCGACCCCTCCCGGCCAGTAATCTGCAGGCGCTGACCCCACAGTAGTCGGTGAAGTCCTCCCCGCGGAGCCCACCACGGCGGCGAGCTGCCCGGCCGGCCAGCTGCTGCTGAGCGCCTCCTTGCTGGCGCACTCTTGAGGCAGCGGGGAGCCCCAGTTGGCGAAGCTGCCGGGGATCATTGCATCGATGGCTCCTCTCATCAAACGATGAGTAGTAGTGTTCGTGCTTGTGCTTGCGGTGGCGCCAATGGCGGATCCGAAGCTGATGAGGTTTGCGCAATCCTCCGCGGGAGCGGCTTCGATGAAGAGCGGGATCGTGGAGGGGTCCCTGCAGGTGTGCTCGCCGAAGTAGCTGACGACGAACTCCGACGGGTTGGACCCGTATTGCTGGACCTGCTTTGTGGCCATGCAGCCTTGGTCTGGCCTGTGCGTGCACCTGAAGTAGCTCCTGGATACATACACATGAGTATATTATGCAGAGAGAACAACTCTTTATATATATACTCCGTATATATGCAAGGTAGTATATAACAGCAACTGGTGGAAGCTGTAAGGCAGGAGCTAGTACTGATATCTTTTTAACTTTGCTTTGAGCAATATGACCAACTAGCACCGTCCCGTAGAAAGCTAGAAACTAACGCACTTGAGGATTAGCTAAAAGCTCTCGACAATGATCCGAAGCAATTAACTAGCTAACCAAGTGGGCAAGTGCCCGGTATGCCATTAATTTCGTCTTGATTAAGGAGGTCAGATAACAGATTCACCTCCCTCCCCCTTCCCTTGGCTTCAATTAATCATCGCCGATCGATACTTACATATGTGGCGAGCAGGGTTTTTTTTTTTTGTATCGGCAAATTTTTTTAACGGGGTCCGATACGGCTGGTAGGACCGGAAAATTTCGGCCGAAAATTTTAATTTTTTCTGAATTTTTAGGATTTTAAATTTTTAAAAAATCAAATTCGAACAAAAATCATCAACTGAGCTAGTTAGCATGGTAGCAAGATTCGAATAGGCTTGTATTACTTCACTCATTCATCAAGCGAACAAAATTCAAGTAAATTTATTTATTTATTTGAACAAATTTCATCTAAACTACAAATTTCGAAACTGGTTTGATTGGCTGGGGGCGATAGAAACGATAATCACCATTATCAGCCGATATTTAAATTACTGGTGGCGAGGCCAATTTCATTTCATTTAGACACAGTGAAATTAAGTTCTTGCAAGTTGCAGCGCAAAGTAAGCACGCGAGACTGCGAGAGTACTAGTGTATATATGTCTATATGAATGATCTATACATGCATACCTCGGGTTAGGGGAGTCCTGAATATGTTTCTGCCCGTACTTCCGCCATGACTTGCCGTCCTCCGCCTTCTTGGCAATGACCGTCTTGAGGAAAGGGCTCTTTGATCTGCCATATGTTACAACAGGCAGAAGGGCAATACATTCATGCCCAAATCATAATTAGCATCGCAAACACGCACACACGTGTCTTAACTCATAACTAGCTAGTAGAACCTTTTGATCTCTTTTCGATTTGACAAGAAAATTAAACTGATCTAGTCACAAGAGAGCTACTAGCAGTAGTAAAAGTTTTTCCCCTGATCATTGGCACACAAAGTTATGCCCCACTAGCTACTAGACTGAGCTATACTCCAAATTGCAGGAGGGGCGCGGCAAATATGTAAGGTATCGTTGTCATATACTACTAATATACATGTAGTGAGCTAGCTAGTTGCACAGTTGATTATTAAGGGGTTTTCACTTTCTTCACCTTAACCTGCAGGAGCTGCTGCTCCGCCGGTGAGGCCCGGTTGCCGCGCCTTTCTTCCTCCTGCCGCCTGATCCCCGTCCTCCGCCGCTGGTGCCCAGGGCCGACAGCGCGCTGGACAGCCTGGTCATCATCCCTTCCATCAGCTTCCCCGCGTCCCCGGCAGGGCTCGGTAGAGTGGGCGACCCCTGCAGCATGGTCTGGAGCTCCGCCGCGCGGTCGCGCACCTCGATCAGGTCGTCGACCACCGCGCGTGGCGCCGCCGAAGAGCGGCCGCCGTCGGCGCCGCCAGAAGACGTCATGCTACTAGATAGTTGTAGACTAGTAGGGCCAGATACCCTTGTCCTGGGGCATGCATGTGCACCTGCCCGGCCGTAGCTAGACTGCTAGAGTAGATGGGGTTATTGGGCGCTGCAGTTTTTATTGGTGCGGGCGGTGGGAAGTTGGGAGGAAAATGGGGAGGGCGATGAGAGGGCCCCGGTTTGATGTGTCGCTCTCGCTCGCACTGCACGCGCGGGAGCCGTGCGTCATCGCCGTGGCCGAATGACGCGTCCCTGTGAGGTCACGGCCGCCGGCCTCATGGCTCAGTCGATCTCCTCGATGAATCCCTCGGCAAAAATGGCAGCCTAAGAAATCTGACTGTTCTATATCAACGCGGAGAAAAAAAATGGCTGCCCCGACTGTAGCGGAGGACTACATTCAGGCCAATCATGTACTCCCTCCGTTTCTTATGAAAACACTTGCATCTAGGATGACTGGTCTTTGCATTGACACGCGCAGAATGGAAACACGGAGACCCCTTGGATTGATCTGAGACAAGAGCCCCACTAGCTTTATTTCTTTTTGTCTGTGGGGGAAGGCATTTTCTACTACTTACAAACCGATTACAAGAGTTGGTAAATCACTTGCATGTAACTCACGCACTAACTCACGCCACTCTCCTTAACATACTAAGAAAACTTCTAACGACACACTGTAAATCACCCGCCGTAACTGATTTGTCCTCCTTCATACGCATGTGAGCCATTGATGAAGTTGTCAAGATCTCCTTTCTTTTTGTCGGACATTTTCTCTACGGAGTTGGTGGTCGTCACGGTTCATACGATGTGAGCCGAGCGATCGTCCTTCTTCATACGATGTGAGCCATTGGTTCACTCCACTCTCGACCCCACTTCTCGAGCGATCGTCCCTCCCAATCACTCACTGCCGCCTGACCTCCCCTCCTCATGGCCGCCTGACCCTCCACCACGACCCCCTCTCACCTCACCTCCACCTCGCCACCTCTCCACTCCTCCACCTCCCATCCATGAACCCCACGCCAAACCGCCGCCTGACCCTCCCCCATTCGCATCGCGCCTCCCTCGCCCCTCGCCCACCGCTGCGACCTCCACGGCCGTCCCTCCCTCCCATCCCTCCGCACTCACGCCGCGCTCACCCCTCGCCTCTGCGACCATACCTCCCTCCCATCCACGCCGCCTTCGCCCGCCGTGACCCCCTCGCTCCTTAGCCGCCGCCTCCACACCCCGTGATCCCTTGCTGTCCTCCTCCGCGCCGATGGAGAAGATCTCCATCGCCGTCCGCTTTTGCCCAACCGTCCCAGCCTCCTCCGATGATTCCTCCACGTCCGGCGGCAGCCGCGAGTGGCGCATCGACGACACCCGCATCTCCCTCCTCCATGGCACTCCCCATCCTCAGCGCCTTCCTTCGGCCCGAAGCCACCGTCCCTCCTCCTCCCATCTCGAACCCTCCCTCTCTAACCCCCTCTCATGCTTTGGCCAAGACCACGTGTTCGACGAGACGGCCACCAACACGCGGATCTACAGCGTGTTTGATGTCCTTGAAGTGTTATATGTCAATGTAAAGGTAAATGATGGCTTCATTTTTAGTTGTATGGTTATTTGAGCCTCATAGCCCTCTATGGAAACCGGTTTTCTTGGCAGTCGAAAAGATCCTTTGTTACATATGGTTGTGCATGTTCTCTATTGATCTATTGAAGCAGAAGGTGGCTCTAATCATGCTGCCACTGCCCAGGGAGGTTGTGTGGCCTGAGATGCCGAGGGATTCGGTGCCTCGCTGCTAGCCGGGTCGATGAGGAGAAGTGGGTCACCATTTTTGGGTATGTGGCCTTGCCTGTTGCTGATTCCATGTAACATCCCAATTTTTTGAGTTTTAAAAATCTTTTAAATAGTTAGTAGGGAGAAAATTCACCATTTGGATTTATTTGAATTTAATTCAAAAGCTTAAACATGGACTTTGGATAGCAAAACAATTTAATATGATTAAAGTCAACATCAACAATGGCCAAAACTAATTTATTTGGATTCTATGTCCTTGGATATATTTTCTAGATTTTTCTAGAATTTTTCTTCATCCTATTTTCTACCCATTTGGAATTTCCTATTTTCTAAAATAGAAAAGCTATTAAAATCTTGCCTTGGTGAAACCCATTCCCTATTTTAGTCCGGCCCAAAGCTATCCCCACCCATTGGCCCACAGAGCGCTCCCTTTCTTCCGTCACACGCCACAACCGAGAGCTTCTCTCACTGCACAACCGAGCTTCTCTCGCTGTCAACTGGGTCCCACCTGCCATGTCTTCATAGTCTCCGAGTAGGACTCCTTCTCCTTCCTTTTCCTTTGAACGCCGCCGCCGTCTCTAGCTCGGACTCCTCGTTCTACCCCTATTTAAAGCCATGGCCTGTGTTGAAAACTTGTGCATCAACACCTCTCCTCCAAAACCCTAGGCTACCCTTGGTTTGCGCCGCTGATGCGACGAATCGAGCCTGTGAAGCTTTGCGCCGCCGCGAACTCCAACGAGCCCGTTTGTCACCGCCGAAGCCGTTGAAGCCTCGCCTCCACCGCCGTTGAGATCGCAAGGTCGAGGGCTTCACCTTGACGCCTTGGTTTTAGTCGAAGCATCACCGGAGCTCCGATTCGATGAGCCCGAGCATCAGTCTCCGCCTAAACCTCACCGCCGGTCGATCGAGTTGTCTTCAAGCATCGGTGATCCCACCATTAGTTTCCCTGAAGTGCCCTCTTCTTCATGCACCCCTTGGCCGTCGTTGAAGCGCCGTCGTTCGCCGGCAAGCCTCGAGACTTGAGCCTTCGCCGCCGTTGAGCCGCCATGTCCCCGCCACCTCAGCGCCCATGTCAGCCAGCGTCCGCATGTCATCTGCGTGGCACCGAGTCAGCCACCAAATCAGCAACCACGTACCACCTCAGCTCTAACCCCGATCCAAAAGGGTCCATGAAATCAGTTCATCACGAGCCATCTCTATGCTAGTGGGTCCCACCAGGCAAAATCAATTTCTTTCAATTCTTTTTCAACCGAATTTCCATTACTGACACAAGCTGACGTTATAAATTGTTTTTCCTTTGGAGAAATAATTTAGTAAATCCGGAAATTATGATTTTCATTATTTCATGTGATTTCAAACTTCCAAAGCTCATATCTTTTGCATTCGAACTCCGATTGAGCCCATTTAAATTTGGAAATTCATCTAAATTTAAGATCTATTTATTTGAGATTTTTATTTAATTTTTGGAGTTTGTTTTACCTCTGTTATTTATTTGTTTTGTTTATTTGCTTCGTTTGCGAGTAGACGTCGATACTTCGGGAAGCTTTGAAGGAGAAGGAGTGCCTCAAGAACAAGATCAGTACCTAGACCTATTTCAAGGCAAGTTATACCTTGGATCATATTGAACCCAGTTTTCAAAAGTTATATTGATTCAAATTACTGCATTTACTTTAAGTATTTATTTAAATTCTTTTGGGTGTAGTTACTATCCAATTTGTTATATCCACATTTGTCTATTGTTGTGTCATAATCTTTTGTCACCCTAGATTGGTTCCTTAATTAGTTGGTATTATCGTAGCACCAACGTGGGTTGGTTAGATACGATTAGACTGCTTAGCCATGCTACGAGTCATCATTTCATGCAAGTTGCAATTATAAACTTGACTAAGTGATTATAAAACTATGTGATAAAACTGTGTGTACTATGTGCTAGTACTCGTTGATGGCATATGTTTCAATTAACCAACAGGGTGGGAAAGGATTTAGACGGAGGCAAGTGGTACTGTGTGCTTTGGTAGAACTGTGTGCATAGGAATATTAATATGTGTGTCATAGTTAGAAATTTGGAAATCTTGCCTTGGTCAATTAAGGACTTAACTTTGTGCGCCATTGAACTGAGCCTTTCTGTATGATCACATGCCTGATGGGACGAGCCTAACTTAGTAAGTTATGGATTCTTGATATTGATTACTCAGGTAGTATGTTAGGCTGTGTTGCATGGGTGGAGGTGTGTTCTACCAATTAGTCACATCGCGGGATGGTTCACCGCTTCTCTGTCCAACGGTGTGTGTTATGCCAAAGCACTGTGTTAGGGTTGGCATAGCGGTAAAGCACACTGGGAGTGTCAATGCTTGAGATGAAGTTTCTGAAATGTTTTGTTATGATTAGTGCTAGCTACACTAGTTGTATCGTGTGGGTAAAGTGTACAACCTCTACAGAGTGTTAAATTAATCTATTCGAATAGCCGCATCCGCGGTCATGGACATGCTCTGGGATTTCACACAAGGGATAGTTTTCATAAAACTCTTGGGAAGGGAGCTGTGTGATCTAAGTCATATGGCTGTATGAATAACTTGTTTAGGCTATATGTCTTTGTGAAATCAAACTGTTAAAATTAATATTGTTTATTTTTTTACTTTATGTTTAAATCTATTATTCATATTCAAATTGCAAATGTTGCATTTCTGCAAAAGAACCACATAAGCCATTCCTTTGGAATAAGCTACCATGTATAATTGCATTCTGTGGTATGACTTGCGAGTACGGTTGTGTACTCATGCTTGCTATAATCAATCAATAGAAGTGGAGAAGTCATCGCCTACTTTCAAGGAGAAGTTCTATGAAGGTGTCTGATCATTAGGGTCTTGATCCCAGTCGGTTGCCTGTGGCGAATTGATGGGATTCCGCTGAAGTTATTTGTTCCGCTGCTTATTTCTCTATTGCTAGCCCTGCGTGGCTTAATAAATGTAAACTCTACCATAAGGTCAAAATTGTTATTTGTTAATCAAATTACTCGTTTATACTATTAATTGTTTTGTGTGGATCAATATTCATCTATGTTGACACTGTGTGCACTAGCGTGATCCTAGACTAGTGCATTATACATAGAGGGTCTAGAATTGCATTTTTAGGTCCCGACATTCCACAGGACAAATGTGTTAGATCTGTGATGGAATTTGTGGCTGTGTTGTAGTATATAGAATCAGTAATCTTGTCTTGTATAGTTATAGCAATTCTATGCGATCCGAGAGAACCATGTAGTGATGCACTGATGAAGTTGTGGAATTCTATGTTTTTTAAAATCGATTTGTGTTATTGATACCAGGATTAGCAATATGACCTTAGTTGACAACAACTGATTTGTTAAAATTGATACCATTTTTTACTATTTAGGTCGATTCTCCATCTTAATGCTTGAAGCAACATCTAGATACCCACTGGGCTACTATTTTTAAAAAGTGGTGAATGTAGAGACTAAGAATTCAATCGATGGTTGGCATGTTGAAACTTGGAAGATCATTTAGCTAGAACAATCATTTTGGGCCACAATACTATTACTCTATTTTCTCTGACTCTCTTTCGCTGACCAAATTTGTAAAGCACGTTAGCTGATTCGGTTTTGCTAATTTTATTGATCAAACTAGATTGACATCCTGAATGAAGAAATTTTTTAGTATTGATGATCGATGAATTTGTGACAAAATGTGTATCAATTGTAGGTTGACAGCTACTCCTTTTGAAAGTGTCATAACAGAATCATGCCCAAGCTGGGTATGATGAGGAAGTGCTACATATTCTCTTATTATTCCATTTGCATATTAAGAGGTGTTAAGCTTGTTATCATTCTAGCATCAAGCTATTTTTCCACAGGACCTCCCCAACTATTAGCTGCAATTTCTGATTAATACATGTTCTTTGTACTAATACAATTTGCTTAATATATGTATGATTAGATATACTAGCAATTTGTTTACTTTCCTGATGGTTTAATACGTGTAGTTGATTTTTTTATTGATTTATAGTGTCATAGATCATATTTGCTAAGACCATGTGAGTGGAAGCGATTTAATGCTCGAATACGATGGATTGGTTTCCTCCCCAAGAATGATATTTTTCTATGCTTGCTTGCTTTCTCATTTGTGACTCTTGCTTTCTCATTTGTGACTTGTGCCAATACAGATAGCTACATTTTGGTAGAAACTTGGATTATCTCGAACATTACATTAGAGTTTTGAGTACACAATTTAGGAAGTTGGGAATGGAGAACCTCAAAAAAATCTGGTTAAACAATTCTTAGTAACTTTTTTGTGTTGGGATGTTGCAATATGTAATTTTTCATCTATATTTTACATGCATTCGACAGTCAGACATGCCACCCGGAGACAAGTGCCTATGCTTTGATTGACATCGTTGTATATTGGGAAAGATTTCATGAATATATCCATAAGACCATTGTTGTACTTAAGTGTATCTTTTTCTTGAGCTATCTCGTTTAAGGCAAATCTAATCTTCAGTGCATGATCTAATGTGTTGATTGCTTCCGCTGGCGTGATGCAAATGTGGTTAGGATGTGTGATGATGTATTTCATTTTGATAGGCCTAATGCAAATGTGGTTAAGGTGTGTGATGATGTATTTCATTTTGATATTGTCTCATTGTCCTTTTTCTGCCAGATTCTTGCTTGGTGATACCAACTTAGTACTAAGAGAATTTGAGAAATGTGGGATAGTCTTGAGACATGTTCTTGATCCAAGGGATGCAAACTGGATGCATATTTTGTATCAGGTAAACATTGATAACTGTTACATATGGTTGTGCATGTTCTTTGTTGTCTGGTTTTCTATTTTAGTTGTATGGTCAATTATTTCTAGGATTTCCATTCCTATCCATGAGAAGGATCCCAAAGAATGTGGTTGGTTAAATTTTTTTTCTAGCACAACTGTTGTTAATTTTTTTCCACCAATATTCTTTATATGCTTGCTTGTTTCAAGGATTGGTTTCCTAATACTTGATGTACCCTTAAGCTTGAGTACAACCTATTGTCTAGCTGATGTTGATGACCTGATGTACTAAATTAGGCTGGAGAGAAATTCCCAATACTATTTCTTATCGAAAGAGAATAAACTGAAGCTACAACCTCTTGCTTGTTTAGCACTTCTAGCCCATGTTTTTACTGGTCCTTTCAATTTGTTCTAGTCATAGTAGATTTACTCTACCTCTCCATTTCTCCTGCTTATCTTTATTTCCACGTCTAGAATGTCAATGTGATCATTTAGACATGTGATTTGCTTATGAATTCAGCGTTGTTGTATTCACAGCATGCCTAAAAATTCTTGGTCCTGAGAAGCTTCAAAATCTGAACTTCCGAAACCCCGAACAAAATCGCCACCAAGAAAGTTGTGTACAGATCCAGTCTGCCCCATCTTGAAGATGATGTTTCATCCCAGACAAAGAATTCGTGATTTAATTCATTCATAGGATACCAGACTCTTGAAAGAGAAGAAAGTTTCAAGGTTTGTTTTTAGCCTTGAAATTTCATGAAGTTCTTGAAAATTATTTAAGCTACTCTAGCTGCTCTGAAACTTCAAATTGCATGTTCTTATTTAGTTTGTGGATAAACATACCAAGTGTGACATTTGTACTGATTCAATATGGCAGCTATCATGAGGCTGAAAGTACATACTACATTATATTCATTGTCAAAACGTTGAATTATGGAGAAATTATTTATTAACTGCCATTCTCATTTCGCCTACTACTGAGTACTAACTGCTACAGCTGAAGGAAATTACAACAGTGCACTGTGGCTTCTACAATGAAAATGGAGGGTTCAGAGTTTCTGATGTTGATAAAGATTACATGAGACCTTGTAGAGTTGTTGTGGCCACTTGTGCATTTGGTGGAGGGGATGACCTTCACCAGCCTATAGGGATGACAGAAGTGTCTATCAAAAAGGTTTATTATTTCTCTTGTGTTGAGCTTTTTTTTGTGTTTGTTTACAAATGTTTGGTGTTTTTCTAGGTTTGCTATGTTGCATTCTAGGATGAAGTCACTCATGCAGCGCAACAAGAGGAAGGAAACAGAGGATGGACAATGCCAAATGCCAATAAAGTTGGTCCCAAGTATTCCAGAAAACTCTGAATTTGGGAAAGACCAATTACACAAAGTTCCTCTTGTTAGAACCATAAGGCACTTTTCCCTCCAATTTGCTGAAAGACCATCAATCCAACAACCACATGTGCATCAAAGTTGTATGATTAGTTATGAACTTCTTTCTGAAAAATAATATTTTAATATCTTCTGCTCCACCTTATAAATTTTGATATATGGTAGCCTTTTCAGATATGTTAGCATTTGACCCGCTCAACTTTTGGAATGACGCATAGCATTATTTCTCTCTCTATGTCACCATGAATGAACTTTAGTATGAATATTATCTTAATTCACAAAGAAATTGGGAACACCATAGATAAACTTCGATTGTTACGACACCATTAGTTCTTCCTTCTTCACATACTTCTCACAAGGTATGTGCTTTAGTTTTTTGTTTTCAGTTAAGTTATATCGCTCTATGTTGTACCAGACTTTATTAGTTCAGCTCTGTATAGATACAACTATCAGTCGAGCGCCATAAATAAACAAATACAAAGATAAAATAAACACCATTCATAAATCCTGTTAGCAATACCTTCTAATAAGGATCACCAAATGAGGCCGCAGTCAACCTCGCCGCCACTGGGCCGATCCTGTCACCTTTAAGTGAAACTTCCTTTCCTAGGATTGATGGTCCTAATTTTTGTCACGAACGACAAGGTGTGGGAATAGTGATGCAGGCCTAGCGTAGCGATGAAGTCGAGGGTGCGACGCTAGTCTGATGGTAAAGGCTAGGATGAATCACCTTCATCAGTCAATCCTACACTCCACCCACGCCTTCCCCCTCCCTCGCCCCAAGCCCCCAACCTCCGGCTCCGACATCCAGCTGCCATGCCCATGGCTACGCCAAGAAGAAGAAGAAGCAGGAGCAAAGCAACCGAGCAAGACTGAGGGAACAATTGAACAAAAGAGTGTGGGCCTTGCGCCCTTGCCAAAGTAGCAAAGCCCAGGCCCAACTCACATCTGCTGATCCACCCAAGTCCCCACTGGTCCTAGTCCCAGTCCCAGTCCCACACAGCCACACTCCCTATGCCAAAATTCCCCAATCAATTTGAGGCATTGTGCGAGAAGAAGCGCACTACGCACCTGAGGGCGGGTAGTGGCGACCACCGACGACGAAGACAAACCAAGCCGCCCAGGCAGGTGGCGATGCTGTCGGTAGCCGGACTGTCGGAGGAGGCCGATGAGGGAGGCCGACGCAGGGATCCGGGTAGGGGAGCTAGAGCCCGGAAGCGGCGATGAGAGGAGCTAAGGCGGTCGGGCGTGGGAGCCAGACAACCAGTCCAGCCGAAGCTCGGAGGAGGAGGAGGGCCGAGGGCAGGACCGTAGGAGGCAGCCAAGCAGGGGTGAGCCATGAGCAGCTGGAACTTGGATCTGTCGTTTGCGCTGCGCCGCTGCGGATCTACTCATCTGCCGATCTAGTCTCTCTCTAGGACTTGGGTGTGGGCGTGGGTGTGAGGGAGGGCCAGAGGGGGGAAGCGACTACGCTGAGTCGCCGACTAGCCAGTGGCAAACTCGCCGAACTGGGCACTAGCGCTGAGGATTTGTCATTTGTGGACAGTGCATTGTCTCTCTCTCTGGGAACTGGGAATTTTGGATCTAGCTGAGTGCTAGGCGGCATATGGGCATCTGCTGAGATTTAATGGCATGAAGATTAAAGACTGAAGATTTAATGGCATGAAGATTCAAGACTGAAGAGTGAAGTGAAACCTTTGTCCTCTTAATACCGTGTACTCATAACTCATTCCTCAATTAGTCGATTAGCAATTTGTTAAAATATAGTGTGGTATTATGGTATATACTCAATTAGCAATTTATTCGTAGGTTTGAAATAATGGAGAAACGAACTTTACGTAATTATCAAAACAGATCGCAACAACAAGGTAGCAGATGAGTGGCTGAATGATTTGATGGTGTGCTACACCGAGCAAGACATATTTAGATCCATTGATGATGATAGAATAATAAGATCCTTTCAAGGCATGAAATCTTACAAAATGAATTTGCCTAGTGAAAGTCATGATTCAAGCTAGTGCGGTAGTGCCTTAGTGGTATGGTTCTTTTATTTTGAATGTTCATGATCATTTAAGTACAATTTGCTATTGTATCATTAAGTTTTCTAATTTTGATGTACATGTTGTTACCTACTGGAACTATACTTACATATTTTAGGGATGCACTTTCCATTAGCGAGGTATCTTTATTGTATTTCTATCTTTTTTTGCTTTGATTTATTCATGTATGAATTTGATTGCACAAGAATACAAGACTATGTTTGTTTCAAATTAATTTAGTCATTCGAGGCTTTGAGCCCACCCTCCATTTTCATCCTAACTTCGCCACTGGTAGAGGCGCAAGGCGCAATGCAAGCCCCTGTCACCTTTGAGTGAAACCGCCTTTCCTAGGACCGATGGTCCCAATTTTTGTCACGAGCGACAAGGTGTAGGAACAATGATACAAGCCTAGCGTAGCGATGAAGCCAAGAGTGCGACGCTAGCCGAGCATGATGGTAGAGGCGCAATGCGAACCATGACGTAGCTCAGTTGAGCACAACGGCAGAGACAAAGGCATTATGTAGGGTGAGCATGAGTGCAACATGGTCTATGATTTTTTTTATCCGTAGCAGCGCACGGGCATTGAACTAGTTTTAGATAATGAAAGAGAATACCTCTCCTGGCCTTTGCATCAAGGATGCATACAACCCATTTTATTAAAGAGTTTAAAGCACCAAAGTAACCAAAATTGTTAAAAGTAGCTTGAAGCCTTACAAGCAAACGTCGACTAAAAATTAAACTCAATCATTACATATCATGTGACTAAACCGCCACCCATGAATGCTTAAAATTTACTTCACCACTACCTCCAGCCTATCGCTTCCGGCTAACATAGACTCTTTCTGGGTCGGTTTCTGCAAATTTGCTTGAGCCCTTAGCCAGTACCCACTCAAAAAGATAACCTACAAGGGATGAGTGACAATCTTTTTGTCAAAAATAACATCATTCCGACATAGCCAAATAGACCAACATAAGGCACTAGCTCCCACTAGGAGTTGTGATTTAAATTTTTTTGGAATACTAGATAACCACTTCCCAAACATATTTGCTATACTAACATGAGGAGATAAATTAAATGCACATTGAACAGCCCACCATGCAAGACGTGCAAAGGGGCATTCAATAAAAAGATATTGAATTGTTTCATCGTTAATACAAAAACAACACTCTTTGCTTCCTCTCCAATTTCTTTTAAGCAGATTATCTTTAGTTAAAATTACCCATCTTTTGAGATACCATAGGAATATTTTCACTTTTAATGGAATTTTAAGTATCCAAAAAAGTTCCTAATGGGGACTTGAGAACTTTCAATTAGTGCCACATAGAAAGACTGTACTGAAAAAAAAACCCGACTTATTCAAAGTCCACCTGAAAACATCTTTTTGAGAGATCAAATGTAAATTAGCAATTCTCAAGATTAACCCATTCCACGCATGTAACTTAGGCCCAATAATAGGTCTTTGAAAAGAGATATTTAAAGGAGCCGTTCTCAGAATATTTGCCACTGTATCATCCTTTCTCCGTACCACATTATAAAGGATTAGATATTGACTTTTCAGCGAGCGTCTCCTAATCAATTATCTTCCCAAAATCTATGTTACATTTCATTTTTAATCTAGAATGAACCAAAACAAAAAAACTGATCTTTAATTTTCATTAAACTTGACAAAAATGGGAAGTTCTAGGCTTATTTACCATCTGCGAAAGACACTTCCCACTCAAATATTTTCTTTTTAACATAGACTGCCATACACCTTCTTCATTAAATAACTTAAACAACCATTTTTCTAGTAAACTTTTATTTTTTGTGTCTAAGTTCTAAATGCGTAGGCCGCCTTATTCTTTGGTTAAACACAGTAAACTCTATTTAGCAAGCCTATATTTTCATTTATGATTGTCACTCTGCCAGTAAAATCGAGAGCAATAAAAATCTAATCTTTTGAGAACCTTCCTAGGAACCTCAAAAAAGGATAACATAAACATTAGTAGACTGCTAAGCACCGAGTTAATAAGTACTAATTGTCCACCAACAGACATATTTTTTTTTCCTTTCCAACTGCTAAGCTTCTTTTCAATTCTATCCTCAACCACTTTCCAATTGCAATTCCTTAGTTTTTGAAGTGAATCGGAATACCTAAATACCTAAAAGGAAAGGCACCTACTTCGCAACCAAATAACTGAGTATACTGTGATTCAACCTCTTTGGCAGTACCAAAATAAAAAATCTCGCTCTTGTAAAAATTAATCTTTAAACCTGATAATTGTTCAAAGACACATAGAATAAGCTTGAGATTTTTTTTTGCTTGTTCTAAATCATTATTCAAGAAGAGGATAGTGTCATCAACATACTGTAATATTAACAACCCATTATCAATCAAGTGAGGAACTACTCCCGATAAAAAACCTTCTTCGTTAGCTCTAGAAATAAAAATGGCAAGCATGTCCACAATTAGATTAAAAAGAATTGGGGATATAGGATCACCTTGCCTAAGACCCTTTTGAGTTTGAAAAAAGGATCCAAGATCACCATTGACTTTTATTCCAACACTCCCTCCCCTAACGAAACTTTCCACCCAAGCACACCACTTAGTTGAAAAGCCTTTCATTCTCAAAGTTTGAAGTAAAAACGGTCATTTTACTTTGTCGTAAGCTTTCTCAAAGTCTATCTTGAATACTATTCCATCCAAATTTTGTTTATGTAACTCATGGATTGTTTCATGAAGGATAACAACTCCATCAAGAATAAATCTCTCCTGCATGAACGCCGACTGGGATCATCTGAAAACCTTTTGAGGAAGACATGTCTATTTCTTCCACATAAACGCTGATTTGTCTGTGCGTTGCAATGGAGTTCTAAAAAAAAGGTATATATATCAGCAGAAGGGATCCTAAACCGTATAATAAATATCAATGTTCTTTCACACACATATAAATAGAAACATTAACTTCGTCTATTACATCACCTGTTGCTACTACTACTCAGAAATTAAAATTTTGAGCTCATAGATTGTTTATTTTTGGAAGTTGAAGTTAATGCAGACTTCTCTCCCAACGCGCTGCCCATTTCCAGCCATTGACGGCTAACAAGAAAGTGGGCATGCGTCGATGGCCATCTTCTTCCACCCTAAACCCAAGCCACAACTCGGTTCTTATGGCCATTGGCCTCTACAACCCTCGCTAGACACATCGTGGCGAGAAGGTGGGAGGCCGGGGGAGGAGGCGATGGCGGCGTCACAATGGTAAGCGAGGAGATGGTGTTGCTTGCTCGGCCGGTGCAGAGCAGGAGGCAGCGGCGGTGTAGGAGAGGATTAGGATAAAGAGGATGCGGTGTGATGAGGAAGAGTGTCTTCATCTCTGCCTCTTCCTTGTGCGCCGTTGTTGCCTCCCCTCCCTTCCCCGGAGCCGCGCTTGTCCTCCAAGGTACCGCCGCCTCCTCTCCTCCCTTTCCTCCCGGCGCCTTCTCCTGCCCCGATGCCGCTTCCCCTCCCTGTTACCTCCTCCTGTCGCCAACGCTACCTCCTATCGCCGACACTACTTCCTCGTGTCGCCACCTCCTACGTTGTCGTATCCCCTCATCTTCATGCACACCGCTATTGCCACCCACGGACTAAGTGCCAGGGGTCAGGATCTCTAAGGCACAAAGCGAATATCGAATGGGCGCAGGTGACAAGTCACAATGCGAGATGTGAAGGAGTGGGACGACGATGAATTTTGGTGTGGACATGTTAACAAGTGGGGCAGCGACGGTTTGAGTGATTGCGGAATAAGTAGGGCATAGATGCGTTCGCGAATCACGAAGGGGTAGCGAGGCGATATCTTATTCCTATCAAGTTAAGTTCACATGTTGGTGCATCTCAATAAGGAATTTGAAAGGGATGAGAGAGACCAACTGCACGCACGGGAGAAAGGACATTGTCTTTCTGTGCATCCAACCACGTGCACAAGAGAAAGGATATCGTCTTACTGTGCAAAGATAAACTCCTTTTATTAGTTAAGAAAACGGCAAATGAAGGAAGCAAGACAAAAGACAATATTGCCCATTTGCCCTGTCGACTTGCACAGCCGAATACTCGACGCAAGTCGACACAGGAAACCGCAGTCACAAGTGGTCGTACCCAGGGTGCAGAAGCTAACTATAAGCCACGTCCTAAATCATGCAAGAAAAATACACCATCAGTACCGCAAACTATAAATGCAAGCTTTGCATCTTGATAAACATCGAGTAGGGCATCCCCAAGACCCCACAAATGAACCGACAAAACCAGCACATCTGCGTATGACAACTGCATTCCGGACAGAACACTGGCTTGGTCACAAATGATCTGAATTAACCTTTCATTTGCTAAATACGGCAACGTTCATAAATATGTACACCTGACATAAGTAGACATGACAGAATTACCATACCAAAACCCAAAAGAAAATGAGATGGGTTACATACACATGCTGTTGTCACACTAACCTATGTTTCACTTTAACTTCTCCCTAAACTACACCCTACTGTCTCGGGTGCCATAAACCATTCTAACGGAGAAGTTGGATTCACATGATGCGGGAACTTCCTGACAAAATTATATCAGACCATCTATAATTCTGGTTGTTTTTCTTCTGTAATCTGAAGATAATTTAGAACTAAGAAGGCAGATAAATAATCCAATGAAGTTAAAATATCTGCAGCATCAATGATCTGAGGCTCTTTGCTGGTTGTCATGTTGCTCCATTAATAGCCTCCTTTCAGCAGCTAACCCAGCTGCAACAGATGGAGGCAAACTCCTTAAACTCTCACCGTGATTCTTATTCTCCTGTTCTGGTGGTTGATCAGGTGCTGCCACAGGAAATAGTGATTCGACATCCTTCAGCGTCCAAACAAGTTCATCCTTGAAGTTTTTGGATTTACGGTTTATTGTGGAGCAGACAGCTCTGCCCCTGTTTAATTTGTAGATGCTCTCTTCTATTGTTTTCTTCACCTGAAAAACCAAATAATGCTTTAAGAATTTTTTCCAAGAATAGTTTAAATGATAGAAAGGAGCACATGATGTGGTGCTTACTATAAAACGGTGGATAAATGTGCTCTTGTCTTGCCCGACTCTATGGATCCTGCCGATAGCTTGTGCCTCAGCTGCAGAGTTAAGTAATGGCTCCACTAGAATTACATGTTGTGCTTCCAGTAGATTCAGACCATTTGCGCCATGCTGGATAAGCATTAGCAGTACTTGAACAGACTGCATTTTGGAAACTGCCCTTTTCACTCTCTCCCCTTGTATACTGCTTGCCTGACCTTTGAATTGGGAGAGCGCTGCTTGTGATTTTCTGTAAACGAAAATGAACTTTCACTAAACCACTGCATTGTCCATAAGATTGAAGCATATAGAAAAGGACTTCCTCGGTATAAACATCTAGCAGCAAGACCAGAAGCAGAACAGGAAAAAAACATGAAAGATAACTTCAAGAAATCTAATTTCGTATGCACCTTGTGCTATCTGCTAGCAAAGGAGTGCAAACAGATATACAATAGCATTATTGAGCTCAGAATAGTAAGAGAAATAATTAAGCATGCCTCGGCTACAAGTATCTCACCTTCCTCCTTTCATCCGAGCATAAGAGATTTTGTTAGCAGCAAGGGAGTGCTCTAATACATCAAGAACATCATTCCAACTTGAAAAAACAAGTATTTTGGCTGCTCCATCATTTGAAGTGATCCTCAAAATCCTTCTTGTCACAGCTTCAATCTTAAATATAACAAAAGAACAAAAAAGGAGTTCATGAGTAATTGCACTCAACTTGAACACAGAATTACTGATTAAACAGGCCTGAGTTGGTAGGTTTGGTGAGGTACATGGCCTATGATTTTTCTCTGCCACTAGCTCATTTCACTGCATGTGCATTCACCTTGTAACAAATTTACTCTGAGCACAAAAATAGAACTGCATCCGAGTAACAACATTTAGAAAAACTCTGACAACATAGACAGATTTGTCCATCTTTTCAGATACATCTATTGCACAACTAATCATGTACTTGGCCAAGTATCAAGCAACTCAGTTCGACAGGAGGTTTAGTTAATGCAAAAGGTTACTTCTTGCTGCACGGAACAGTAACTGCAGCATTCCATGTTAAATCAGTATAAACAGACAAGAAAACAAAGTTAACACACGATTTCTACTTTCCAAATGTAGTGTGGCAAATTGCAGTTCAATAAGCAGTAATAAGATATTTGAAATGCAGAACAGATAGAACAGTCAGAAGTAAGGAAATTAAATGAAACCTTTGTTCCATATGAGCCTTGGACAGAAATAGCGCTTTCTGCCAAATCCTCAGCTTGTTTATCAGCATTTCCACTCTGCTTCTCAACTACAAAAGCAACATTCTCAAGATCTGTACGTTGACGGCATGTGGGGCACATAATCCATTTTTTGCGCCTTCCAAAATGTGCTGCAGCTTGTTCTGTCATGTAAAGACAGCCTGAGAGCAGCGAAGAGATAAATTAAGTGAAGATCAAGGGTTTAGTATACATCAAATGAACATACAATTGTCATTTTTTCATGAATACTCAATTGTTTGTCCAGATGTTACATCAGCATTGCACTTGTACTTGCAAAATGGAAAGATTGATAAAGCCAATTCCATAATACAGCAAGCAGGCAGACACGTTGTATACTTACAATGAAACAGCCAACGGTAGAAGGCTAGAAGCATTAACTGTATCACTTATTGCTTTTTTTTTTCAATTGAAGTAAATTAAGCAAGATTGCATACAATATCACTTGTAAATAAATTTGAAGAGAAAACTTGGGTTACTCACACTTGCAGCAGACGAAATGGCCACATTGGAAGACCATTTTCTGGTCGAAAATCTTCTCCTGACAAATTGGGCATGGTTCATTGCTAATATCAGAAACAGTGTGCCCTGTGGCAGTGAAGGAAGTGGCTATAGCAACAGGGTTGCCTGATTTGGACAGTGATTCACCATGCTTACACAGTGTTTTCTTGTTGCATAGCATCAATCCCTAAAAGTACAAGGCAATGCAATCAGCACTTCTAAAAAAAGCTCACTAAAAAGGATTATGGAAACAGGCAAGTAAATTAACAAAGAAATCGTGCTGAGAAGAAATATAACATTCTATAACAAAGGAGGCAGTAAGATAATATTTATCCAAGTAAATGATGAGAGTTATCCGGATGGAAATTATATAGGCGTGCAGTCTTTGAGAATAAGTAAGTCGTAGAGCAGAATGTCAAGTCCACAGCAGAACACTGCTGGTGATTATTACATACCTTTAAGTACCTGAGTTGACCTCTTACACGAGTTAACGATGAAAGTGACAAGAATTTTTCACTTGTAAACTGCACGTTGTATGGTATGAGCTCTTCTCTGGTTACAATATTGACAGCGCTGGGCTCATCATCATTCTCCTTGAGCTGCAGCCGTGAGATAGACATCTTGATCTCATCATGAGCACGCAACAATTGGGTTTGAGCAATTGACAAACTCCTTGCTAGAGAAAACTCCTTGCGCATAGCCTAAATTAACATAGCATGGACAGAGAATATCCTAGCTTAGCATATTTTTGAAACCTTTAAAATTGAAACTAAAATATATGGATCACTAGGTAAGCAAGATGTTTGAGATGTGGCAAGATTCCTAAGATGATGGCCAAATAAGTTGATTCGCCTCCATGTCTTCCCTTGATGTTTTCTCATATATTACCAAATGCAATTGATCATTAAACAAGATGTAGCATCTGTGCCACACAGCAGTCAACAAGTTTTACACTGACAACAGACTAATAGTATGTAATGAAAAGAAATGTTCTTCCTCTGATTAAGAGCAAACATTCATGACATGACAAAAAATTACTTGGAAGGAAAGTTCTAGCTAAGCTCATGGTGTACATACTCCCGGTATCAACGCCATACAATCTCCCCTCGGGATATGAGCGCGATTAGCAATGGTTAGTTCCTCTCGAAAATCAAAGGTCTTAAGATATGTAAATGTACGCCCAGGAGAACAGTGATGATGCTAGGGGTCATAGGCCTTCCATCTTTGTATTGGTGCGGGAAAGATCTGACACAAAAGCAACTTGGCACTGTGGAAATTCGCCCTGAGATTCATTACTAGTCATGCGGATAGGATGCATGTTACAAGTTTTGTTTTTGGCTATCGTAGAAGGTGCACGATTACTTACTCAATTTAGCATAAAGCCTGGAAGGAGTGTTCACATTCTGTTTAGTTTTATCAGATCAACTTTATTAGCATGGTGGGCTTTCCAACAAAAGCACTAAAATGCAATCTACAGGCGTTTTCTTTTGATTATAACACGGCAGTCTTTCAGTATAACACCATAGGCAATCTACAAATTTTCAAAAATCAATAGTTGCATAAATTAAAATTTGTAAAACAGATATATATACCTTTAATTCCGACCGAATTTGCATACTATAGACGTAAAATTTTATATTTACAAATTGTATCTTCATGTTTTTTCAATTTTTTAGTTTTATTTCTGCATTTATGTATTTTTAGATAAAAGTTTAGATCTGAGTTTTGAATTTTGGACACGCAATTCTACTTAAATCTCATTACACACACACACACACCCCCTACTCCCGGGGGTAGTTACTTCCACCTCTGATATACCACCTAAAAGAACTTGATATACTCCTTTATCACTTTGTGTATACTCATATACTAATTATAAGATACTCCAATACGAACCACATGAAAAATTTGCAAGAGAGTCCATAGTTTTTAGCATATTTTGTAAATACCTTCATATTCGCATATAAAAAGGAGTATGTCTAAAAAATTGCACACACCACCCATAAAAAGGTGCAAATACCACACAAGTAGTCTTACATACTCGTATACTACACATACATACTCTCGGTTGCGCAAGATACTCCCTACATTGTGAGATACGGAATAGGGATATGATGATACCTCTTTATAAATATGAGCATACTCTAATGATGATTACAAGATACCCCAAGGTGAGTTTCATGAAAAAAAATTCATTAAATACCACTTTTTATAGCAAAATATGTGTATATACTTTTTTATATATGAAAAAAGGTATATAACAAAAATAAAGGGCTCTAATGGAAATTTTTAATCAAGTCATGTTGGAGTATCTTATAATTGGTATTTAATAGGCCTATTACTGTTTCACAGCCTACGAATCAACATGCCTGTCCCCGCTAAACATTCTCGTATCCCAAGTGACGGAGGTGAATCAACGGACGTGATATAGGGTGCAGCTGCACCCGAGCTCAACACGTCCGCACTCAATTTACCATTCACATCCAACTATTCTTTATGTATTTGCTATTTCTTGTGCTACAGTGGAATAATCTGCAGTGCTAACATTTATCAGTTGCAAACATGTCAGAAGAGAAAACAGCAATGTACAAAATATTCTGTACCTCAAAAAGAAGCAAATGTTTTTTAGTAATTTCAGCATATTGCTTTCCCAGTATTGTCTTTGAGTGGGTTTGAATAACCCTTAGGGCAGTCTCAATTCGAGAAGGATGCCTGTAGACCTGTAAAAAGTGGCAGCATAAAAAACATAATAATAATGATGATGATGATGATAAAACAAAAATGGATCATTTTTTAATGCTTTAAACGCGAGGTTGGTTGGATTGAAGATAGTTGACCAAAGAAAAAAAATATTTCTAAGTAATTTCTAACAAAAGAGAAGTTAAACTAAAATCATATCTGACAATGGTCCTAGTGATGTTTTGTGTGCCTTCATAATGTAAAGGAGAGCCAAAAGACAAGTTTTTAATGGAAGAGTTTCAAAAAAAAGTTGAATACTCAATAGAATACAAAGGTGAGCAACTATAAAATAGATATTTTAGAAGACATGTGGTATAGGTAAGTCATGTTGGAATGAGAACTCTTGTCTATTCCAATGGGCCAACAGGGTTGACAATAAGCAAAGAACACCCTAAGCTATATACATATGTAACACCCCCTCAATCTCATGGTGGATCAATAACACTGAGTTTGGAGAGGTAGAAACTGTATTGAGCTCTAGTCTGTGCCTTGGTGAAAAAATCTGCTAACTGAAACTCCAAAGGCACATACTGAAGAGCAATAACTTGATATTGCACCTACGATCTCATGTACGAAACATCTACTCTAATGTGTCTGGTGAGCTCATGCTTCATTGGATCTCGAGCAATGCTGATCGCACTAATACTGTCTGATAAGAGAGGAGTCGGTGCAGAAACTGAAATACCGAAATCCTTAAGTAGCCACCGAAGCCAGGTGATCTCAGCCGTCAGCGACGCTATGGCTCTCAACTCAACCTTAGCACTCGAACGGGAAACTGCAGTCTGCTTCTTGATCTTCCAGGCAATTAAAGGGGAACCAAAGAAAACACAATAGGCAGAAAGAGACCAGTGATCAAAATGACCGCTAGCCCAGGTCGCATAAGAGTATGCCTAAAGCTGCAGAGAACTGGAGCGAGGAAAGAAAGGACGACGAGTGATGGTCCCGCGAAGATATCGTAGAACATAAAGGTGACTGTAGTGAAGCTGAGTGGGAGCAAAGACGAACTGACTCGGGATGTGAACTGGGTGAGAAATGTCAGGTCGAGTGACCCAAGGTAGACGAGGCTCCCGACAAGATAGCAGTAGCGAGTGGGGTCCTCAAGAGGTTCACCATCAGTAGCCCGAAGGTGAACACCAAGCTCCATAAGAGTATCCACTCAGTGAGACAAGCGCGAGCAAGGATATCCTGAACGTACTTCTCCTGAGAGAGATAATAACCCTCAGGTATAGAAGTGTTCTCAATCCCAAGGAAGAAACGAAGAGGACCCAAATCAGACATCAAGAACTGCTCACTGAGACGCTCCTTCACAAAGGCAATGTACTGAGAGTCATCTCTAGTAATGATTATATCATCCACATATAGAAGGAGGAGCGTCCGACCCTGAGGAGAGGTATGCACAAAGAGGGCAAGGTCGTGATCACTGGCGGGGAAGCCGACAGCGCTGACAACAAAGGAAAAGCGGTCAAACCAAGCACGAGGGGCTTGTTTGAGCCCATAAAGAGCGACGAAGGCGACAAACCATATCATCAGAGACAGAATACCCAGAGGGCGGCTGCATGTAGACCTCACGCAGCTCGCCATTGAGAAAAGCATTATTGACGTCCAGCTGAGAGACGGGCCATAGTCGAACAGAGGCCACAGCAAGGAGAGTGTGAACAGTGGTCATGTGAGCAACAAGAGCGAAGGTCTCATCGTAGTCACGGCCATGCTCCTGCTGAAAATCACGCGCCACAAGACGAGCTTTGTAACGCTCAAGAGAACCATCTGAGCGAGTCTTGATCTTGTACACCCACTTACACGTGATAGAAGTGGCACGTGCAAGTAAGGGCACAAGATCCCAAGTGCTAGTACGCTCCAAAGTAGCAATCTCCTCAAACATCGCAAACTGCCACTCAGGGTGAGCAGCAGCCTCACAGTAGGTCGTAGGCTCAGAAAGAGCAGCGGCTGTGAAGCTATAGTGCTTAGGAGGCCTGACAGTACGACGATCACGAAGATCGTATCTGGGAGGAGGTGGAGCAGGACCCAGGAAGGACGAAGAAGAAGAACTGGAAACAGGGCCTAGCAAAGACAGAGGCTCAACTAGAGAAGAAGTAGGCCAAGAACGGCAAGAGTATTGCAAAGGAACCGAAGGAGAGGGAAGCAAAGAAGGGGAAGGCGGAAGCGAAACAGAAGTGGAAAGCTGAGTGTCAGGAAAAGTCAGAAAGGAGATCGACTCAACAAGAGAATCTGTGTTAGCAGAGGGACGAGGGTAGTAAGGCCGGGACTCATCAAAGGTGACGTCCTGAGATATCCTCATCCGGCGAGCAACAGGGTCGTAGCAACGATAACCCTTATGCTCAAGACTATAGCCAGGCAGAGCAGAAGAAGCACCAGGCGACGCTCGGCGATAGCGCTCAGGGCTCGGGGAGGAGCCCGAAGCAGAAGACGGCCCGAGGCGGCAGCATCCGGACCGGAGTAGGGGAGGCATCGGCATCCCATGAACAGAGCCAGTGGCATCCCGGGAGCAGGTAGGGCTCGATGAGGCGGAAGCATCCGGGAAAAGGCAGGTCGGTGAGGCCAAGCGAGCAGGAGACGGAGCTCGGGCTCGGGTTTCTAAGGCGGCGCGAGCACTGTAAGAGAGCTTCGGGCTCGGGCGGCTAGAACCGATGTAGAGGCGGCGTCCGGCGTCGCGCAAAGCCGAACCGCACCGGGTGACGCCTTCGAGCGAGGCGTGGGGCTCGAGCTTCGGGCGTGGATCCGAAAGCGAGCACCGATGGCGGAGGTCAAGCTCGGCGGCGGAGCCGATCTGAGGGTGGCGGTTGGGCGGCGGTGGCAAGAGATGAGCGTCGGGAGCGACGCCAAAGCAGGGGAGCGCGCGTGGATCCGACGACGAGGGGCAGATCCGGTGGCGACGAGGCTCTAGCGGCGGGATTCAGTCAGCGGGAGGGCTCAGGAGGTGTGGGTCAGAGATGCTCTACTTCGGGCGCGCGCGAGGCAGAGGGTAGAAGAGCACGGTGTGGGGTCGGCGGCAGCGGCCGGCAACAGCGGCAGTCACGTGGGTAACCATAACATTGCTCTGATACCATGTTGGAATGAGAACTCTTGTCTATTACAATGAGTCAAAAGCCAATATAACATGTATAGAGTTGACAATAAGCAAAGAACACCCTAAGCTATATACATATGTAACAAGTCAAAATAAATAATTCCCTTAAAAAAATGAAACGTGTAACATTATCCTAGAAAAATAAAAAATGCGAATAAAGAAACAAATGAAGTGATAGCTACTGACCTATATGTAGAAATGAAACACAACTATCATCTGGAGAAAAATGGAATAAAAACACACCTGTATGTTTTCCCGAGCAGATCTTGGATTATTATTGCCATCACCAAGTTGAGATCCCTCATTGGTTTTTCTATTACGGAAGAAGTGATTCAACTCATATTTTCGCCTTTGCAAATCTCGTGCTTCCTCTACTGAGGCAATAACAGAATCATTGTTTGATTTCTTAACAAGAAACAGCTGTGCCTCATACCCCTAGAAGAATTGATGAGATAAATAAACACATGATCGATTTCATTTGGGATAAATACTTCAAAGAGCACTGGCGTAAGACTACCTGAAACAGCTCATCTAATTCACACTGGATGCATAAAGAACCAGTACCATCATAGCAATTTGGACAATATCGCTGACCCTCAATGTCCTCATCTCTTGGGTTATCCATTGTTTTGTCTACTTCCAAAAGTCTAAGCATCAATTGTTGCCTTGAACTTTGCAGAGAATCAATACCAACTTGAATGGTATACTTTAAACTAGTAATAGTTTGAACCCTGTGCACAGAACAAAACAACCAAGTTATCCATCAACAGCAACAAGAAGAAGATTTTAATTTAGTGATACAAATCCTGAAGAATTAAATCGCTATAATGAGGCAAGGAGAACAAACTGTATGGAGTATAGACAAACTGAAGCAAGTTTGCTGCTGACCTGGAAGATATTCCCGTTGAGCCCAAGCCAGTGGTGCTCTTAGTGGATGAACTATCAATCTTCCTAATGAGATCATCGACAGAATCTTTATTCTGTTCAATGCAGTCCAAAGCATACAGCCACCAATTCATATCTTGATTATGTAGCTCTCTACTGAGAGTCAAGACCTAGAGCAGAAACTCATTAGAAATCAGTGATGACTTAAGTCTACAACCCTGTAAGAACTGAAGTAGAGACAAACATCATGCTTATAGAGCAGTGAGAAAGACTTGAATCACAAAAGAATGTTACAAGGAGACATAACACGTTCCAAGGAGGAAGAATAGGATAGGACACAAGAAAAGATAAATAGATTAATATATCTAGGTGCAATTCAAAAATAAGAACAAAGTGAAGTGATCAACCTCTTTGAATGATGCATTGAAATCCTTCTGTGCTATTAGTAGCTTTGAAGTAAAAACTGACAAATAATTTTCTGTGATTGCATTGCAAGTCTTTCTCAAGCAACAATCAGCTAAACATTCAGATGATGGGTGGCATCCAGCATCATTCTCTACATCAACCTCTCCATTTGTGCATACTTGTCTGATAACATTTTTGTCTTCCTCAGAGGTTTCAGGACCATCAGCTGTCGAAACTGACCTGCTGTTCTCAAATATTTTACTTCGCTTTATGCCACAAAGATCTGAGTCGGCAGGGCTAGTTTCCTTTCTTTTTCGTCTGTTGTCAACTTCAGAAGGTCGTTCTTTTAGTGGGCATTCTTGTAAATATTCAGAACTAGTTCTGAGCAGCTCTGCAAGATTGTGGTTGATATGAAGATTCAACAAAGGGTCAACACGGAAATCATCAATATTTTCACGAGCCAAATCTAGTGCTTCTTTGTACAAAGAGATAGCTTCTTGGTTCTTTTGTTCAATGACAGCAATTCCAGCAAGACCATTCAGGGCAACTACAATTTTCCTAAGCTCTTCCTCCCCTTCAACTTTTGCTTTACCAATAAGAACCTGGATACAAAAGGATCATCAACAACTTTGAGCACATTACCATGTAATTACACTAAAAATATTAGCTGTCAATCGAGAAGGTAACACCATTAGTTGTTCACCTGTAAAATTTCACCCATCGACAAAGGAGTACGTTGCAGAGAGCAGAGACCAGAACTCCCCACTTGCGGGTGGCAACAGGCCTGCCGAAGTTTGAGCAGCGGGAACAGAAGTTTGCCAATGTCATTATTGGAGAGGTACACATTTGATAAAGCATTTGAATCTACAAAAAACAACAAAGGGTTCAAGCAGTTTCAGGTTTTTTAATAAAGGGAATATAGAGTGCTAACCATTCAGCAACCGAACAGCATGTTTAACAGTATCGTGAATTTGTGATCATCCACAAATCACTAGGTGCGTTGTACGCATTGTTGCTTTGTTTGAGTGCAGAGATGGAAAAAAACATTTGGAAATTTCAGACAGCGAATTATATCATTGGCCAGTCATTTGAGAGAAATATAACACTATAATAACATCCTTGTCTTATATATTCCTGTTCTGTAAGAAATGTCATTTGGTCTTTCTCATTATCTCCATCCAAACACAACAATTAAAACAAGCAGCAGAAAAGAGATGGAATGGCATGAAAATTCTGTCCCTGCAGAATTAATCTGGCAACCAGCAGCCGAAAATAATTGATTTAATGGACAAAATACCTGATGTTGGTTCCCTCCTGTTGGCATCATTTCTTAAACGTCTAATAATTTCATGTGCATGGTCCACGCAAGTTGCGTGCTGCTTCTGATAGAAATATTCTTCGATTGAAGAGAAGATGAGCCATGAGAAACACTCTTGTTGTGGAGGCAGCTGTAGCTCCCGTGAGACATGAATTTTTGAGGAACGCCACATGATTTCCCTGAAGAACCTGTGAGTATAATTCATAGCTATCCTATCTCCCCTCTGCAGTTCAATTCAATGAGAAAAGGATTAATCAATCCAACCATCTCAAGAAAAAAAATGTTATCAAAGACTACAGAGCAGTAACCGGCATTACATGTGTTGCCATCACAGCATCATTCGTATACTGCTATGCCAAACAAACTTGCACTAAAATTGTCATTATTTTATAAAGCCTTTCGTTCTTTAGAAGATATGCTCCTTATCCCACCTATGTTTTAAAAATATAAGGACCTACAGACGAGCAATGAGCTAAAAGTAAGACCCATACCATCCCAGAATAAGGATTGATACTAGTTCACTGCCTCACTACATCCATCATCACAACCAAGAATATATAATGTGCAAGTTCTGTCACTATAGGCAAGTGATTAATATTTCTACAAATGGTTACTAACACAGCATGACAATTCTTCCACTGTCAATAATTAGAGCAACCTCAGAATTACGAAACATGTGTTAAATGCTCGCAGTTACCAGTGGCAGTCAACATACCTCATATGGGTCTCTAATAATGTCCACCCACCATCTATATGTGCCAAATGGACTTGTCCTAAGAAAGCGTAGAAGCCCGAAAAGATCATCAAGCCTGCGTTGTATTGGAGTTCCTGTGACACACCAACGGTGTTGAGCATTTAGCCTCATTGCCATCTCAGTCACAGATGTCTTGCTGGACTCTACCATCTGAGCTTCATCCAAACAAAGCCGCCACCAGTGGACCCTTGTTAGGACAGTTGGAATGACAGGGTACCTAGAGAGTGTAATGACAGTTCAGCCATAGTTATTTTTGAACTATTGCGTAGCCATAAATGACAGGCCTAATGGGCTAATAGCTGGGATGCATACAAGACTGCAAGCATTCAATGGAATATCCAGACCAAATAAGCTAGTTCACTTCTATTTCAGCTATTATCAGTGCACCATGATTCTAAACAGCATAGAACTGATAGAAGCTTAAGTCAATTGCAGACCTTGTCGGCTGTACCAAGTTTCCATATTCGGATCATGCTAGACCGATACATAGGTATCATAATTAGAACTTCGAAAATAACACAGCACAACACTAATAAAAAGACATTCGTAAAGATAAAAGTATGAGCAGCCACGCAAATATCTAATTTTGGTGTGGTGCGTTAGCTTCTATTATCAAATCGTCTTTATGTTTTTTTTGTTCTAAAAACTCAGAAGCGTGGATCTTCCAATCAGGGGTAGAATCACAAGCCCCTTTTATTTTCCAAATAATAGCGTTGTAAGTTTGAGGTATGAATTGATGCCACCCACCCCACACCACCCCACACACAGGGAGAAAAAACTCTGAGCTTTTAGTGCGCCACTGCTTCCAAGCAACCATACGACCTCGAGTGGTATAATGAATGTAAAGAAGAGAATGGTTCTCTTTTCCCACTTGTACATGTAGGTCCACCATCCCATGTGCCTCGGCATTGATGCAAACTTTCAAAATTCAAACCAATCATTGTAATTGGCCTTGCACAAACATTAGGGCACTTTGGAGGGCTAAGATAGTACATGTACCTACATGTACAAGTGGTTTTGTATTTTTCATCTAGTCAATTTCCAAACTAACAGAATCAGTTTTAAGGTGTTTGGTTTGAGGAACCGGATGGTGAATCAACCATCCCTCCAAAAATCATGGATGATCCCATGATGGACCAACCCATCCTAGGATGAAGCGATCCCTCATACCAAACATCCCATGTTATATCCTGTTTGTGAAGCTTCGCTGTGAAAAGTAAACATTACCTCTTTTGGAATCTCAAGAAATGTCGATCGCCATCATGCCGATCAGAATCATGTGATAGATCTTCTTTCAGGACATCATAAGTTGTCAAAACAATGTCAGCAGTGCTTATCTCAGTCATATCAAATTTTTTGGTAGAAGCGCAGTCCAAGTTCCTTGCACCTTCGTAAATGCAAAATTTCAGAGATCCTGGCCTTGTGTGTCTAAGAGAAAAGGAAAATAGCAGTCAGCGCTATCATCTTATGCAGAGTATCATACTAAACAAAAGAGGTAAAGGTAAAACATTGAAAGAATCAAGACTGGTAAGGCACTTGAAGCTTCAATTCTAGGCATAGATTGTACTAGAATGAAAGCGTCAGGCAAAATCTGTCGCACAAAAAAAAACTTGTTGGGATTTTGGAGTTTCTCCCCCAAAAAATAAAAATTATTTATATTATTCTTAAAAGCCTTTTATCATGAGTGGTATTAATTCTTATAGACAAATGAGAAGGATTTCAATTCAAAGTTGCAGAATTTCTATAATGATCAGATTACAAGCAGAGAAGAAGTTATGTGACTGACATGATGAAAGCAAAACATCATCCTACATCCTAATCAAAAGATAAGCATCTAACAATTGAAAGAAATAGCAGCATATAGAATGGTCATGCAGTAAATTTTCTGATATATTAATGCGTGTATGTGACAGACTGTAACATCAAAAAATGTTGGGTTCTGCTATTCACGAATTAGATGGACACAATACTGTTCAACTGTTGTTTGGATAAAAGAAATCATACCGGGTAATCTCAGAGTGCCACTGTGCTAATATTGGTGCTGGACATACTATCAGTGTAGCATGACTGCATATATTAGTTTGAGCCGCTTCAGTAAGTTCCAAGCACAATGCGCAAATGTATGTTTCTTCCGTCTCCACGATTGAATACTCAGCTTTCTTTTTCCTTCTAGTTTTTGACTTCATGGTGCTTTTTTCATTGTTTGATGTTGCATCATCATCATGACTAAGTAAGTCTTTCTTGGGTGAGTAACCAACACAATCAGCGTGTTGCCAAGCATCACAAATGTCACATTTGATCCATATCCCCTTGTACGCAGAACTTACACTTGCGGCCCCACAAATGCACTCAATCCTCTCTCTTTTATGCCTCTTTATCCGATCTATTTCTTTTCTGTTTCGACAGATGGAACAGTCTATGGAAGATGGCCTGCGATGGGCAAAAATGCAAGCTAAAAGCTCGACAGTTTTCCCCAAGCCCATTTCATCTGTAATTATTTAGCCACGCCAAAAATTAGTGACAAATATCCTTAGTGACCAAAAACATTAATGCACATCAATTATGTTCACACACTATATCAACATACCGGCCAAAATGCCCCCAGAGACATAAGGTGGAGAAGGCTCTGGTTGCAATGAAACATTTCCACTGTGAAGTAACATATTACCATATTAGATAAAACTCAAGGATGCTCATAGGAACAAATCAATTCTAAAAAACAAGAGAATCAATATATGTTTAGAAAAAAAAATCGACTGAGCAAGACAACAAATAAGCAAAATAAATAATAATAGGGATGCCTAGGCATTTAAGATGTTTTCAATACCATATCCGAATAGCATGCAGACAAGTTCTGTGTCAATGAAATCCTAAACCAAACAAACCCTTCACCCAAAAAAAATCTCAACATATTTGACCACAAACACATGAAACTAAACTATCATTTATTTTCCTTGCATCCTTGATGGTAGCAAGTTCAATGATAATTAATATAACCGTGTGTTCAAACATGTCAATCATTACAAGAAACAAAATAAGCATGACGAGGGATGGAAAATATAGCAATCTCATGGATAGTAGGTGTTATCTGCATTGAAGGAAAACATAGCAACATCAGGGGAATTATAAGTGTTATGCATTTAAGTCTTACTTGAAAGGATTGTAGAACATCCTGGAGTTCTCGCAAATAAAGTCTATTGGAACACAATACGGTGCACAATGAACATATTCTTGATTGGGTGATGAAACCATTGTATTTCCCTTTTCACGTTGAACCATCCAATTTGCTGCACGAAGTTGATATGGTCTGAGACGAGGAAGTAGATCAGGAAGCTCTTCTTCCAAAAGTCCTGCCTCACTATCAACAAGTAGTAAAATAAAAGCATCATATAACAGCCAGAAAGAGTTTGGTACATCATAATACTTATAACTTTGTTTTGTAAAACTCAAGATCATAGAAAACAATAGATTTCCACCAAGCCAGCATACACATGCCACCATGACGACAGCAGGAAGTAGTTATCTTATCTCAGTGTAAATGCTTTCACATACTTCTTCAAGCACACAATTAGGAGCTTAAAATAATTTCCTCAACTGTTTCATAATAACAACACATGAGATCATGAGATGTAAGGTACGTACGTCGAAGGCTTAATGGCTTCATAGAAAGCAGCAGGATCAAACTGTGAATCACTCTTCGGGGTGAAATCATCGTTAACACCACCGTCCACCAGTGGAACAAGGCCATCCATCCCATATATTGCAGCTGATGTCGTGACCTCAGGACGAACCCAAGCCATCACATTCATCAAGCTCTTCCTCCAGGGATGCCTCGCCACTTCCAGCAGCGATTCACATGCACTGAAAGCCTGCTCCATCACCTCCATTCTAACCCTAAACGACGGATCCATCACTGAATCACCATTCCAAAATGTGCTGAACACATGAACCCGCAGTGTGACGTATCTCAAGCTAACCAAATGGGCGAGACCGGATACGCCTTCATCGGGACCATCAAAACGACCTGAGAAAACCACACCACCTCCATCCTTCTTTTCATGATCCCCAACACCAATGACATACTCCAGGAGCACGCAATCCGACGGCACCACGGGCCACTGGCCCAGCCTGAACCCCTCCTCCGGCGCGTCCCGCACACGCAGCCGCAATGAGAACCTCGACTCCCTGTATGCCCTCTCATGCAGAGCCGCAAAGTCCACCGCCTTCGTCCCCTCGCCGGAGAGCCTCACATCGCGGAGAACCAACTCGGCGAGGTCGCGGCGGTCGCCGTCGGGCAAACCCCACGAACTCCTATCCACCTCCACGCAAACGTCTCTCCTCGCCTCGCCCTTGGCCGCACGCTTCGATTTGGGGGTGCTGCTGCTAGGGCTCGGCGCGTCGGGCTCGGCGGCGGCGCCAGCGCCTAGGCCTCCCGCTCGAGACGGCCGCGATTTCTTCCTCCCCATGCAGCGATTCAAGCGATTTTCTCGAGCATTCGACGAGGGGTTTTGCACGCGGGAGCGGAATTGGGCGCCTCTCCGAGGATAAAAATTCTCCAAACCCTCGCGATGCTTCGGTGATTGGGGCTCGAGGACGCAGGAATTCGGAAGTATTAGAGATTGGGGAAGAAACTAGGAGATCACGCCGTGCTCGTGGGATTGGAGGAGGCTTGGAGTAGTGTTTCCTTTCTCGTCGCGTCTATCTCCTCGCGAAGAGACGCGAGAGGTTTTAGGACGAACCGACGGCGGGGGAGGACGAAGGGCAGTCGCGGTAGATTTTTCGAAAGTGGCAAGGGAATTTTAGTATCTTGGTGATGTAATGTCGGAAATGTAAAAATGATTATCCTCTCTCAGGAAAAGGATAACATCCAGAATTGTTGGATAGACTTTTCAAAAAAAAAAAAGATAAATGGCGCCGTAGTCCATAGGTACATGCTCAATGAACTATGAAACGGTGCATTTACACCAATGAATTGTTCGATCGAGCAAGAGATGTCCAAATGTGGTTTTGCAAGGGTGACATGGCAGCCACGTGGGACTAGGTGTTGATGCGTCGTTGAGGTGGCAATTCCTCTCCTTTTTTCTTACCCTCTAGCATTATACCAATTATGTGACAACACTTAGATAGATATACCTAAAATATTTTTTCATAGGAAAAGGAAATGCCGTTGATGATAACAGAAATGCTTCTAAAAATTAGCATCAGCCATCAAGAATGGATAAAAATGTTTAACGACCTTTACGGATCTTGCCAGGATATAAAATAAATATTAGTAGAGTGCTCGTGCGTTGCAACAAAACCTCATAAAATAGTGATACATATCGCCAAAGGGATACTAAACCACATAATAAATATCAATTTTCTTTCACACAAATATAAACAGAAACATTAACTCCGTCTATTGCATAACCTACTACTACTACATATCAAGAAAGGATCATAAACCATATAATAAATATCAATTTTCTTTCACACAAATATAAACAGAAACATTAACTCCGCCTATTGCATAACCTACTACTACTACCCAAAATTAAAATTTTGAGCTTATAGATTGTTTACCTTTAGAAGTTGAAGTTGATATCGACTTCCCTCCCTGGTGTGCTGCCTATTTTCAGCCATTGTCGGTTGACATGGAAGAGGGCTACACGTCGATAACCACCTTCTTCCATGTAGCATCCCGTTTTTCAGTTTGCAAATAGTGTTTTCGGTTTGTCGAAATTTTGTTTTAATCCAAAAAATTCAAATCTCAAATCTCCTCCAAATCCCTTTGGGCTTGGCCCATTTTCCCCTTGCCTCCCGCACACGCAGCGCGTGCCTTGGCCACGCAGAGAGCGTGCCCATCCCAACTCTGTTGCCCATGCCGCCGACTGCTTGCGTCACTGCGCCTCTGCACTCTGCGCACGCGCAACCACCCCGACTACTCTCATCCTTGCCGCCTGCTCACCCCTGTCAGCGCGCACCCGCCTTGGCCCTCCAAGTCGCCGCTAGAGCCGTCGCCCATGCCGCACGCGTGCCCGCGCCAACCTCACCTGCTTGTCCATAGCCCGGTCGCAGCACCAGAGCGAGCGCTGGTCGTGCCCATCCCGCGCATGTTGTGCCGCCTGCGTCATCGCCTTGCCCACGCAGAGAGCGTCCATGACCTGCCCTGACACGTCTTGTCTACCACCGGCCCTCGCTTCCACCATGCTGCGCTGACACCGCCCTCAGGACTGAGCGTCGCCCTACCATCAAGCCCAACGGCTCCTTCTCCTCCACCTCGGCTATAAGGAGCCCCTGGCCCCTTCCCCACCTTGCTCCTTGTCTCTGTCGCTAGGAGCACCGAGAAGCCCGAAGCACCCGAGCTCCCCTATGTCGCCGCCATGCCCTCTTGCCATTCCTTTGCTCCGGTGAGCACCTCCCCGCCCCATCGGCATCACGTTGTGTTCTGGGCCTCGAGGAACTCCTCCCTCTCAATTTCTCCAATGGCCGTAGGAACTCGCCAGAATCACCCCCCTCCACCTCCGGCCGATTCGAGCTCCACCGCCGCCATCTTCTCCTCGGCGCCCCTCGGTTCAATTACTCGCAGCCGAAGCTCCACCTAGGCACCCTTGACCTCCTCCAACCGTCGGCCGAAGCTCCCCATTGCCCTAGGCCGCCGCCGCCATGAACTACCCCAAGCTCGCGTCGCCGGCCCACTCTGGTACTCCCCCGCCTCCTCGGACAGCACGGTGAGCTTCCTCTCCCCTCCCTCATGCCCATGCTCGCCTCCCTTCCCTCCTTCCCTCGACCGTCACCTCGTCCAACCACCAGACCCGGCCGCTCCAATCGTCGCTACCCTCCTCCTTGGCGCCGCCTCAGCCCCAACGTCGGCTCCCTTGGCTTCCTCTCCTCCCCTGGCGACTCGTTTTTTTGGTCCTCACCACCTCTCCGGTCACTGATCGCCGCTGGCAGGCCCACCGCCCGTGCGCCTCCTCCCTTCCTCTACTTTCTCTGTGGAACTCCCTATGCAGTATTAGCTCTCCATCTCTCCCTCTCATGACTTGTGGGCCCTTTCCTTTAAAGAGATGAATGGAGGCAGTGGTTTAGCTAAGTCATCCTTTAGTTTGAAACTCATGCAAACTTGTTGATAACTTTCAAATATCTTGAGAACCCTTTTTAAATAATAGTTATTCAATTGATGAAATTAATTTAAATAATCTTCCACTAATATGTAAAAACCAAGAGATCAAGAACTCAAATTGCAATTTCTGGAATTAGAATTTAAAGCTATTCAAGAAGAATTTCAATGCTCTCAATATCTTGCTCTAGAAACTTGAATAATTAACTTGCAAATCCTATCAAATACTCTATAGTCTAATTCAAAGCTATCGCATCTTTACACCCCCCCCCATCTAAAGTTATCAATGTTAATTAAAAATAATTAGTGTAAAGATAAGCTCGGCAAAAATATATAGTATCATCTCCATACCCCAAAAATCATGAAGACCCTTAAAATGGTGAGTTAATAATTAAGGAAAAAGAATTATTTAAATCTTAAGTCCCTAATCTTTATCTTAAACATAACTTTGATATATGGATATATACATCCTTGTGTAAGCGACAAATAAGTTAAAGATAAAGTAATTAACCAATATGCCCTTGTCATCTAATTTAAAATGCAATTTAAATTTGAAGTATTACTAAAAGAATAATCTTGCCCAAATATCAGACATCCTATCTTTGTCTCTAGATTTAAATCACCAATGGTATTTAAGAAACATCCTATCTTAAGAAGGGAACTCCGATAAAATATGGACCCCAAGTTTAACTCAACAAATTAAAATTATACTATTCGCACGTTAAACTCACACCCAAATCTCTTTTGTCTAACGCTTAGTAAATAATGTTGAGTGTTCTTTTAGACCCATATCTATCGTAAGTCTAACCCAACTCATGGGACTTCCTTAATAAATATCCAATAATTAAAGAAGCTCTTCAATTTAAAAGATCAAGCTATGTCTTTTCCTCGATCGGTGATATCTTGCCATCTTCCAAATCCGAAGTGGAATATTCCTATAAATGTTCCTTCGACTTTGATCCTTCCCGGCAGAGTTTCTCCGCCATTTACTCTTTCGCTCAAATTGTTGTTTGACTTTGTCAAACATCCCCGATTCGCTAAATCCTTTCTCATATTCTCAATCATTGCAAAACTTAATTAAGCTCTTTCGAATTTAATTGGCCTTTTGAGTTCTTTTGATTTATTTGGTTTCTCGATCGTTATCGTGTAATTAGAAGTTGGAGTCCCGAAGAAACAATGACTCGAGCGGGATCAAGATTCGGATAAAGACGCAGACCAAGAATTCAATACCACTAACTGAGAAGGCTTTGAGTAAGATCAAGGTCACGGATAAATTGATCCAGGCGAGTCGATACTTTGATCATTTTGAGCCTACATTTTATGTAAATTATATTCATTTAAATTACCAAAATTGCATGCTTTAATTCTTTAATCAAATGTATATTAAATCTTAAGCTAGTTAAATACCCATTTGATGACTGATTAATTATTATACCATCCTTTGGCAATTGAATCCATTATTCCATGTCACCCTAATAACTATGTGGTAATTACTAGTTATAAGTTGTACTTAAGCGACATGCTAGTCTTGCTTAAAATGCCTTAATCATCATCTCTTAAAACATGAAGTGGTTTTGGGCAGTCATTGGGGGTACATGACTGAGGTAAATGACATAATTTGGTTTTAATCCTCAAAACCCTAATAAACTTGCTATTACCACATCTGGGCGGATGGTATGATAGTGGATGCTAATGAGCATGAGAGTGGTTGGTATGTGGTATGAACCATCTGGATGGATTAAGGACTTAATCTTGTTATGACCCCCATGTAAAACAAGTACAACCACAAGTTTGCAAAGTGCAACTTGGCTTAGTAAATTTATTGAACCCTGAAAGTCATCTTGCTGCTGGAAGGGTAATAAGGTAGTGCAAGCTCTAGATACGTCCGGCTTGAATGGGACACCGATGCAAAGTGAAATTGCTAGTCGCTGTGGTGTAGTCCAACTATGCTAGTTGCTGAGGTGAACATCCCGCACAACGTATGGGTGTAACCCCATATGGGTGAGATGACGGAAGAGGCGAGATAAGTTGAAAAGTTACTGTGATGGTCTGTCAACTACATGACCAAGGAATCATGTGGGGCAACAAGCTGATTATCACTTGTGGGTACAATGTACAACCTCTGCAGAGTCTAAACTGTTTAAACAATCGTGCCTACAGTCAAAAGCGGACATGAGAACTTACTAGAGTTAGTTCTATTTCAAAAACCTTTTGTGGGTGGGATGAAAATCAAGTCGGGCTCACCTAGCCCTGAGATTGGATTTTTCCTAGGTCATCGAACTTAGTGGTGTTAATAAGTGGGGATAGCCCCAATAAAAAATAAGCAGGGGATAGCCCTAATCAAAAGTAAGCATAAAGTGGAGGGAACCTCTGCCGATATAAATATTGCATAATAACTCTCTTTAGCAAAATACAATTTGGTTAAAATGCTAAGTGATAGGAATTTGTAATTATGATCATTGGAAATATTGTTTTAGCAAATAAAAGAACCCGAGCTATCCTTGTTAAGCCTTGCATGTATATTATTGCATCTTGTGTGTTGGCTCACGAGCACGGAAGTTGTGTTCATTCTCTCTCTTTCCCCCAAATCCCTCAGAAACCGTGGATGAAGGACGTTACATGTACTACGAGGACCCAGACGTGGATGGTCAAGACGATGGAGGAATTTAGATAGTTTTAGTCATTGATGTCTCGCCTCAGTCTGGCTGACTCCGCTGGTACTTGCGTGCATCCAATATTATCCCAAGTCTTTGGTTAGTATCGGACGCTTTGCAAGCTACCCGATCGCTTGCTGTGGAGAGATATGCTCCACCCCTTTTGTTTCATTGTCATACTTCGCTTTTGTAATGTAATCATTTAGCCTATTCAGCCCTTATTGTAAAACTTGGCCCGATGTGGCCTATGTAAACTCTGATGTTGTTTAATCAATGAATGGTTTAGTTTACGTCGTGTGTGAAATGATTCAGTGATGTATCTGTGAGTGCTATCTACTAATCCAGGGAATAGTACAATGTTTTTCACAGAGGATTCGGGATTAGGAAATCCGGGTCCTACATTCCACCCTGAACCCAAGCCACTACTCGGTTCTCACGGCCATTGGTCTCTGCAGCACTCATCAGGTACATTGTGGCGAGGAGGTGGGAGGCCGGGGAAGGAGGCGGTGGCGGCATTGCCGTGGTAAGCGAGGAGGAGGCAGCGATGCTTGCTCAGCTGACGCGGAGCAGGAGGTGGCGGCGGCGCAGGGGATGATTATGATGAAGAGAACACGATGCGGTGAACTCGAGATGACAACGCGGCAAGCGAATGACGCCTTCGTCTTTGCCTCTTCCTCGTGCACCATCATTGCCTCTCCTCCCTTCCCTGGCACTGCCGATTCTCCTCAAAGGTACCGCCTCCTCCTCTCCTCTCTTCCCTCTCGATGCCTTCTCTCGTCCCTGACGCCGCCTCCCCTCCCTGTACCTCCTCTTGTCGCCAGTGCTACCTCCCCACGCCACCACCTCCGACGCTGTCGGATCTCCTCATCTTCATGCACCCCACCATTGCAACCCACGGACTGAGTGCCGGAGGGGGTCGGGATCTCTGAGACATGAAACGAATGCTGGACGAGCGCAGGTGGCGAGTCACAGTGTGAGACAGAAAGGAGTGGGATGGCAACGAATTTCGGTGTATTCATGTGACGAAGAAGTGGGGCGGTGACGGTTTGGGTGGTTGTGAAAGAAGTGGGGGCATGGATACATTCGCGAGTCACAGGGGTGGCGGGGCGGGACCTTCTCCCTGTCAGGTTGGGTCTACATGTTGATGTGCCTCAATGAGGAATTTGGGAGGGGTGGGAGAGGCCAACCGCACGCACGGGAGAAAGGGCATCGTCTCACTGTGTGGAGGTAAACTGATTCTTTTATTAGTTAAGATTATCAAATAGCAATGCACAAAAAAAAAGGAATATATGAAGAACTATATGAAAGGAAAACTAGCACAACACAACTTTCAAGGAAATTTAGTTTCACAATTCACACCAAAGTAAAATGATTTAATAGTCCATCTTAATTGGAAAAGAGAGGAATTGATACCTCAGTGGTACCACAACATGTAGTCCCACATGATAGCCATTTCAACCATGCAAAACCACCTTTGGACCTCTCTTGCTTAGTTAGCAAGTTCATTGACCTAGATGTAGGATTTCATAATTCATTGATTTAGATGCACTCGCCTCGCAAGTTCATGTACCTATGGTGCAATTTACTCTTCTAAAAATATCGAAATGACCCTCCCTAAATCATATGTGGCAACATTTGGAGTTTGGAACTTTGGATGAGTATCTCACCCAAGAATAAATACAAGTATCATTTTGTGTTTTTAAATGAAGAAAATGTGTCATTTTGGCTCATGTCAAGTCTTTGGATCTCTGTTTTGGCCAAAAAAATAGCTCAAAATTTTAAAGGAAAAATCCATATAATGTTCCTTCATCTAAATAGTTCATCCTCACCCTCAACTATTATTTAACCCCCTGTAGCTTTTCAAAACTAATACAAATAACCGCTCGAATCAAATCAACATGCAATTCCCAAATTTTCAAATCAAAACTTTACTAATTCCATCCCCTCGCCTCTTGCACACACTATTCCCCGACAGTTTGCAATTCCCAAATCAACATGCATGGAGAGTAATGTCATGTCAATGTGAAACCATCATGGAATCGTCTTAGGGCTTGTTTGGATAGTGAGGGATTAGAATCAATCCCTTCATGTTGGAAGGGATTTTAATTCAAATTCTGAGTCAATCCAAAGGGATTGAGTCGGATCACAATATATCCAAATAAGCCCTTGAGGTGATTGATCTTGTGGAGAGGAGGTCTCCTCACCTCAATGACATCTCCAACCAACCTCAAGTCTTTGATGATAAAAGACTCGATGAGGCTTGGAGGAAAATCTCAGGTTGTTAATAAAAGACAGATTCTGGGACCCTTTACTCCAAATATGCGGACAACCGCCTTGTCCGGGACAAGGCGGTCCAGGTAAATACCTTACGACCACTCTTATGGCATTTTTATGAAGTTTTATTTAAAACTTAGTGAAGTTTAATGTATATTTTTATAGCATATGTTGGAGAATGTCGCTGTGGTCGGAGAACTACTCAGCGACTAACTTCTTTGGAGAAAAAAAACTCTGAATTGAAAAGTAAATACTTCTTCTTGACTTATTCTTCCTTTTTGGTTATTTCATTCCTTGTTATTTCTCAACTTCTCCTCTTATCATATTTGATAGAAATGAAGAATTTTGAGAAAGAGGTTAAGGCTAAGGAAGCCATTTATAACCTCACTTGAGGAGAGGTGCAATGCAAAAGGTCGGTCGATCGAAGATTGGTCGACTAGGTTTAATGAGGCCTCACTCAAGCACAAGGAAGCCATCGAGGCTTTTGAGAAGAAAACTCAAGGTAACTGGTCGTAAACCTGACCAGTTTACTATGTGTCTTAGTTATATTTCTTTAACTTTTGAACTACTCATGCAGAGCAAGCTAAAAAATTAGAAAGAACAGAAAAAGCTCTTAAGTTCGAGCATGATAAGGAGAAAGAACTCGAGCAGAGTCTTGAACAAAATATTATTGCTTTCAACAAGATGCTTTCCAACATGGGAGTGGAAGCATTCCCGTTCTCTTCAAGAGAGCCACTAGAGAAGGCGAATTGCCTTAGTCTACAGCTCGAGGTTCTCCAAGACCTGCTCACAGACTATGAAAAACGTTGTTGCGGATGGAGTTAGTTTTGCTTTAGCAAAGTTAAGGCTTCCGACCCCTCCATCAACCTCCAAGCTCTTGAAACGGACTTTGACTGCTCGGAGGAAGAAGCAGCTAAGGTCTTCAAGGGAGTGATACCCTTCGGAAACAAGGTTGCAGAGGAGATAAAAGTCAGATCCCATCCCATAGCAACCAGTCTAGTGGCCTCGAAGAGTGAATGAATATAATATAAAATTGTAAATGTAAAAACTTACATTTTGTCATCAGCAAAGCTTATGTTTATCTCATAACTTGAGTACTCATATATTTCCTAGCACTCAACTGCTTGTGTAGTAGAAAGACTTACTAAGGAAGCAGTAGACCAAGAAAAAAGAATCATGGGACTTAATTGATGTTCGTGAAATGAAATGGATGTCAAACGCCTAAGCTTGACCACCTATTTTGTTATTCATCCTAATGATTCTTTGTTTTCGAGAACTTGACCAAGAGGATATCTAGTTGGTACGACTACTCTATGGGCCTGAAAGTAATGCCTTAGTTTTTTTGAATCCATAAGGAGACCATATAGCAACTTTTGTACCTATGGATATCATTCTTTTGGTCCTTGTAAGACTTCGCTTACGTAATATACTGGTCGTTGAATGTTGGCACGCTTAACGGCCAGTACAACACTGACTGCGTGTGGCATTGCAGCCACATATATCAACAATATTTCTCCCGATCTTGGAGATACTAAGATCGGGTCATTCGTACGTTACTTCTTGAGCTCTTCAAATGCATCGTTTGCATCTTTAGTCCACTCGAAACTTCCGTATTTCCGAAGAAGCTTGAAGAAAGGTAATCATTTTCTCCTAACCGTACTATGAAACGACTTAGCGCTGCCATACAGCTGGTTAGTTTTTGGACTTCTTTCTTTGTGGTTGGAGGGCGCATCTATTCGATTGCCAATATTTTTACTTGGTTTGCTTCAATTACTCTAGCCAAAACTAGGAACCAAAGAAGCTTTCCAGATGAAATTCCGAACACACACTTTTTTGGATTTAATTTAAGGTTATGCCTTCTTAAGTTATTGAAAGTTTCTTGTAGGTCAAAAATATGATCACCAACATTGATGATCTTTACGACCAAGTCATCAAGGGTTCTAAATTTCGATCAATCTGTGGACTAAAGGTCTTTTGCATTAGCCTTTGAAAAGTAGCGCTAGTATTTTTGAGATCAAATGGCATCTTGACATAGCAATAAGTGTCATATGGCGTGATGAAGGAAGTTTTCTCTTCATCTTCTTTACTCATATTAATCTGATGGTACCATGAATACACATCCAAAAAACTTAACAACTCACACCCGGAAGTTGAGTCTACAAGTTGATCAATGCGTGGAAGGGGAAAATTATCTTTCGGACAAGCTTTATTAAGATCTATAAAATCGATACACATTCATCATTTCCATTACTCTTTCTAATCATTACAAGATTGGCGAGCCACTCTGGGTGGTCGACTTCACAAATAAATCCAGCCTTAAGAAGCTTGTCGATCTCTGACTGGATTGCTTCCTTCTGATCAGGTGCAAAGCGTCTTAGCTTCTGCTTGACCGGTTTCTTGTTAGGTCAAGAGCTAGCCTATGCTCGATCACCTCCCTAGGGCTCCGGGCATATCGGATGCCTGCCAGGCAAATACATCCGAATTGGCTCGAAGGAAGGAGATGAGCGACTCTTCCTATTTATGGTCGAGTCCTGCTCCAACCAGTACCTTTTGGGTGGTTGCGCTAGCATTTGTAGGTCCAGATGATGTTTTGACGCTTTTCAGATAAGCGTCCTTGTCGAGTGGAACCTCCTTGGTTTGGTCGGATGGTTTTGGGGTTATCTTTGGTCTTGAGTGCTTGACCTACGTGAAAGATGGATTAGTATCCCTGGTCGAAAGCTCATTGACCAATTCTAAGTATTTATGATCGCATGTGTATGCCATCTTTCTATCCCCTCGAACCGTAATGACCCCCGTGGTTATCATGGGGATATGATCACGATCTTAGGATGATGGTACAATTGGCAATGGCGTTGAAGGTTTGTCGAAGTACGCATTTTCGGTAAAGTTTAAAAGCTGTCAAGCTTCAGGTGGTCAGACCGACCAAGGTGGCGGTCAGACCGACCTGTGTGGCGGTAAGACTGACCACCACTAGCGGTCAGACCTACCAAGCATCGGGTCGAGTGGCTGGCGGTCAGACCAGCCAATGGGCAGCGGTCTGACCGGCCATATAGGATCTTTCAAGCTTTGAGCCGGGCCAAAAATAGAGGGTGTAGGCAAGAGAGGAGATTCTTATACACTTGGTCTCATAATTTTTGGAGTTTCGAGTCAAAAGTTCTATTCGTTTGAAATTTCTAGAAGGTTTCGAATTTCCAGGTTGGAAATTTGACTAAGTCCCTAGGCTGGACGGTTAGACTAGACAGGGGCGGTTAGACCGGCCAATGGGTGGCGGTCTGACCGATTTTGACTTCTTCGCCGGCCAACTTGGCGGCGATATGTGTAAGTTAGGTTAAGTTCATGGGTTTCAGTGCATATGTATTGCATGATGCATGTTTTGACTAACGTGGGTCAAGTTGCGAAAAATTTGTTCCTAGAATCGATTTCTTGGTCTATTGTTGTGCAGGACGCTTGAAGGTCAACGACGATCAATAGAGAGGATGGTCGGGACTAGGCTTAGAGAGCTGAGGTTCAGAACGATCGAAGATGCCGGGTGAAGTCAGTGGATTCAAGCATGGCGCAAAATGGACAAGGTTGACCATACAAGAAGTTCGGTGTGACGGGTTGCATCAAGCGGCGTGGGGGTCAATACAAGTGCCATGGTGGTTTCGGTGGGAGCCGGATGGGAGAGACTTGCCGACATGAAGAGAGATGTTGATCAACCTATACGTGGCGAAGCATTGGATTGCTTCACGAAGATTGAACTCGGTCTTTGAAAAAGGATCGAGAAGGGGTATTTTGGTAACTTCACCAAAATACCACATTGGTGGCTTTTGGTGAACCACGGCACAAGACAGCGCAAGGAGAAGTGGTTTAGGTCAAGAGAAGATGAAGACGACGCATTGAAATACGTGCATAAGTGAAACCCGTTTGTGTGTGGGCTTAACAGGTGCCCATTAGGGATACTCTTCTAGAAGCTAGCCTCCACTATAAATAGGGGAGGGTGCTGGTTGTGCACCTCCCAACCCTCATATCTAAAACCCTAGTTTGTGTTTTAGGATTAGGAGAGAAAAGTGGAGAGGTTAGGGTTCTAGAGAGTTGGATTGATTGTGTGCTCAAGTGTTGAGTCTTTGTCCTCCTGGATGGAGTGGCTGTAAACCAACACCAATCTCAAATCAATCCAAGCAAGATTCCTCAAGATGAGTATCTTCTTGTTCTTGCTCTCTATTTTGTGATTTTGAGGCTTTTTTGATCTGTTGGTTTTCCTTTGGTTTCTAGCCTGGATTCTGCTTGCTGTGACATGTGGGAATACATCTAGGATCATCTTTTACCCACGAGCAAGTTTTTAGATCACGTTTTGGTTTTGACTTGGTTTTAAAGCAACCTTCACTCAAATGGAAAAAGGTCAGAACTTTGGCAATGATATTCATGATCGTTGATTGGAATAGGTTTCTGACATCCTAAAGAAGGTATGTTTCAAGTTTAAGTGAAGTTTGGAGTTGTGGATCAAAAGTTAGACCATTATGAGATTTTAAGTTCGGTGATTTTCTTGTTCATTGGCACGAGGTCGACCGCCCTTAAGAGAGAGGTCAGACCGCCCATGGAGAGGTCAGACCTCTAGGTACAAGGAGGTCTGACCTCCCAACTCATTTGGATTTGAGTTCTTGGTGATTTTGGTCTATTTGCTTCGGGGTTTTGATTGGATTTAATACAAGTCTTCCGCTGTGCTTGTATATTGATCTTCATAGCTTTCATAGCTATTGGAGTGAAATTAGTATTGAATTCAATCAAGGAGAAAAAGAGATCGTGCTCCTATTCACACCCCTCTAGTCGCCTTTTCGGTCCAACAACCCTTTTTGGTCCTAACATCTTTAAACTTTGATAGTCGTAATGCATAGCTATCAGGAACTTTGCCAATGTCGGATGACCAAGAATTCCATTGTATGCGGTTTCAAAATCCACTACATCAAATGAAATCTTTTTTGTTTGGAAGTTATCGGCCTTCCGAATGTAACTGGTAGGGAAAGTTGCCCTATCGGTTTAACAATAGACCCTAAAACTAAACTATGGAAGACATATTTCACAGGCATTACTTTTGACTTGGGAATTTGCATTTCCTCTAGTGCTCCTATAAACAAAATATTTAAAGAACTACCACCATCTATCAGAACTCGATTAACTTTGCAATTAATAATAGTAGGTTCTACAATAATAGGGAACCTACCTGGTCGAGTTGAAGGATGGTGCAGTCTTCTTTGCTGAAGGAGATTACTGTCTCCAACCACTTGGATGGCTTCACGGTGATCGAAGATTCAGCGAGGTTCACTTCCGCGCTCCACGGCCTTCAGATGGTGCCTTGATTCATACGAGGAGGATCTGCTAAAGATCATATCAACAATGTACTATGGCTCCTAATACTCTATTTCTTCGTCGTCATCCTTGTCCTTCTTGGAGCTTGGCTCTCCAAGCTCTTGTGTGGAAGGGAAGAGACCTTTACCTGAATAATAGTCCTCCAGCTTCCTTTGCGGCTTCGACAAGTGTGCAGATCATGCTCTAATGCCTGATGAAGTGGACACCACTTCTTGTTCATTTTGTATTTATCGGTCGGAGCTTTTGCCTTGTTACGACCGGAATAATCCTTCTTGCCCTTGGTAAACTTTTTAGGAATCACAGGAACCTCTTTATTGCTGGGTTTGCGATTTTTCTTATCCTTAAGAGCCTTCTTGTGTTTCTTCTCTGGTGTATCCAGGCCGGATTGAGGTATTTTCTCTTTTCGATTGATGGCTTTATTCTATTCAACCGCCTCACTAGCGATTGCATACCTATCAGCAATGTCGTAAAGTTCGACGGTCATTCGTGGAGGGATCGTTGCGATGTCCTCTCGTAAACCGTTGATTTCTCAACCCTACTTTAAAAGACCGAATAACAGATGAGTCTGCGACATCAAGAAATAGAGTTACAGGCCTGACTGAACCTTTGCTGTACTGCCGAAGAGTTTCATGGGTTCTTGCCGGATCCGGTGAAGATCATCTTCCTTTTCGAGGCGATCATACGTCCCTGAAAGTTTGCGATCAGGAGGTCGTAGAGTTGCTCCCAGGTGTAAATTGATCTGACCGGTAGGTTGAGCAACCAAGACCGGGCAGATCCTTCAAGTACCGTGGGCAAATAGTTTGCCATCACATTGTCGTCACCGCCAGCTGCTTTGATGGTGGAGGTATAGATCTGGAGAAACTCTAATAGGTTTTGAGTCCCATTGAACTTCTCCATGTTTGTTGGTCGAAATTTATCCACCAGCGGACTACTTGGAGTCCTGCCGAAAATGTTCGATAGCCCGTAATCGAGTCATGCCGCTTTCTTTGAAAAGGCATCGGATTATAATCAATTAGGGACCGATTCCTCAGGTTGATATACCGAGTATCCGGTGTCCCAATCCGGACGTGGACATGGGTATAACATCTCCAACCACCTGCTTGGTTTAGATGATGTCGAATATCATCCGAGCCAAAGCAGTTGCTCCTCTTGACGCGGGAGGGGGGAGTGGCTACTTGGAAGAGTCGTCTTCCCTCGTGACTCCCCGGTCGGAATCTTTGAGGAGGTTTGGGTATTGATCAATCCAAAGTCTGACCATGCTAACACCTACTAAGGGAGGAACGCTTGGATGAAGTCAAAGTTTGGCTTTGTGAATTCCTTTGTTCCCTGTACATCTCTGTACGCTGCATGGTCTGTTGAAGGATCTCTGATACCTACCCTGCAAGCTGAGTATGTCCTGGAGTCTCTGCTAAGCAGGGTCCAGGTTATTTAAAATATCATGAACCCATTGTAGGTTTTGAATTGTTATCAAGGGTCTCGAAGGATTCCTGCTGACAAAAGGTGTTCGATGACTCGAACTTTCCTGTGACCGTCTAGCTTGTCCTTTTCGACCCATCATGCGCAGTGGGGTAGAAATAGGCGAATTAATTGATTGATATCCAATAGTTCGATTACCTTCACCATCTCGGGTTGGTGCTTGAGTGCTCGTATGATTTCCACCAACGGTGGTGGCGGGTTAAGCTGTGGAGGATTGTGCACGATATCTTAATTGGTATCACCGATTGCGTTAACCTCGTGCCTCCAACTGCAGTCCTCCGACAAGCTCCCATTGTAGCTAAGGGAGAACCTTCCACTGTTTCGGCAAGGAGCCTCCATGATGGTGAGCGGTTAGAAATTACCACCTCCGGTGGGCTTTGTGGTGGATTCAGCCTGATCCGGTGGATTCCCGATCATATGCTGAGTTTGATCATCCCCACTTGGCCTTCGAATGGTGGCAATTTCATTGACACCTTCACCAGGTGTCGGTTGGCCCTCAAGATACGTAGGAGCCGTGATGAATATTGATTGCCCATGATCGTATCAAGAGTACATTAACCCTCTGATTGCGGCGCTGAGCTTTTATCGTCGTTTTTGCCGGTTGGAAGAACCGGGCTTGTAGAGGCGTTCGAATATTCGAGCGATCGAACGGCGATTCCTCTCGGTCGTTGATTGTGACGGTGAATCTTCCTCTATCCGGTCGATCCCGCTGGTCTCAGCGAGCGACGAGCCTATGATGGAAGAGGATGATGATGATATTGCGTCATGTTCCATGGCATGGATACATGCGTCCATGTCGAGGTTGGAGTAGTTCACCAGGTCGAACCAGTTCTCCTCATCCCATGTTCCCGCCATGATCGCATAAGCGATAACGGAACAAAAGGAGAATGAGGATTGTTGAGTGAAGAAATCTTCAAGAACTTAACACCTTCTACTCCACGGATGGCACCAGCTGTTGACGATCAAGTTGTCGATCTTACGAAATAAAAATAGGAAAATGGCTAAGAGTTCTTAGAGGAGAATGGAGTTGCTCTTTATTGCAATGAACTGGATCTTTACAGGGTTGCCTTGAACAACGTGATAGGCTAGCTCTAGTTACACTGAGTGTATTGCTTGAATCTAATTGTCTTCTGATGGATCAGATGTGTTGTGGTTGTTCTCCCTTGGTTGTCTTAGGATTGACCTCGGATTCTCCTTCTACTGTTCGTCATCCATCCTTGAATAGCTGGCGAAGATGTGTCAGTTACTCCTGGAAGAGACATCCTTTGGAAGTGACACATCTGGTCGAAGGACAATGGCAGTTAGTGAAACGCCAACTGATAAACAGTTGATATCAGTGGGAGACAAAACCATATTGTGTTATTGCCAGTGACTTCGGGCCAAAAACGTCTTGTGGTTTGGAGCAATTAAGACACATGTTTCATTTGTCACGCGGAAGGGATGTACTTGGAACCGGGTCCAAGTGTCAGTTCAAAGACTCTTGACGATCATCCGTTGAGCAATAGGTACAGACCCCCAGGCAGGTTACCCATTAGGTGACTCCTAAGATTATAACGACCATATGGGTCGTTAGCTATGAGGTTTATGACCACATAAGCTATGTGGCTTTTAATTAATATATAGGAATTTAATCCTCATCAATTATATATAATAATGTCTTTATACAACCTTCAAAGATACCTCTTATCACTAAGGAAATGTTATAATTACGTAGTGATTGTAAGACATTTTATGACCACCCTATGTAGTCGTAAGCTATCCTATGACTATAATATGGTCGTAAGATCTTCTATGGCCACCTCATGATCGTAAGATTTACCATGATCACCTCATGGTCGTATGCTTTACTACGACCAGGTCAATCACGACCACCCTATGGTCGATAAAAGCCTATAGACAAGAGGGCCTAATTGACTAGGGACCTTATGCGTTGTGTTTAATTATATGCAGTAGTTAAATACGTGTCGTTATCCTTCAATATAATTGCACGTATTAACATCTGTCTCTAACATAATTGCAAGGCGAACGTGGGGAATTTGTTTCGTTGACAATAAACTAACATCATAAAGTGCACATTCCACCAAACATTGAGACACCTCTTGGTAGGGGTGAAAACAGATCGGATAGTTTTTGACCTATCCGGACGGAAACGAATTCGGATTATCTCGGATCGGATTTTCTCGGATAATTTTGGATCGGAAGCAATTTGGAATTTTTTGTCGAAAACGAAAATGAATCTGATGGGCATGCTATCCAGCGGATCACGGATACGAATCACGGATTATCGAGATAAGACAAAGTCAGAATATCTGGATTTTACCCAAAAGAAAAGGAGATTTTAATTGATTTACGATTGCGAGAAAATGCAACAAATCAAATAGCCTTTTAGAAAATAGCAAATAGAGTTTAAAATTCTAGAAAAAATCACAAAAATCCTTAAATTATTTTGAACTTAATAAAATTAATTCCAACTTAAAGTTGGTTTTTATTTTTGCACATAATTTTTAAAATTTCTAAAAAATAGGAAAACCTTTTAAAATCCAAAAGTTCAAGAAATTAATTAAAATTTCCTTTTTCACTTTAAATACAATAAAATCCCATAAAACTCAATAAATTTTATTTTTGACATTAACAACTAGGAAATTAAATAATTGACTTTATTTTATTATTTTTCTTTTTAACCAAGAGAACTCTTTTAAATCTCGAGAAAATCCAATAAAACAATAGCTTTATTAATTTTATTTTTGGTAAGATACTTTGTGATGTTACAATCATTTACGTATAGATTAACCATCCAACCTGATCAATGTTAGTGTGAACTAAGTTTTATGTATATGATGAGCTAAGTGTGAATGTGTGATGACTTGTGACTTTGTGAGTTATGAATTATGAGCTAAATATGGTAAACTAAGTGTTATATTTGTGATGAACTAGTTAATGCAGCTTGCTAGTGCCAATATTATGTGTGGTTACTGAAAATATGAACAATTCATGAATGTTTGCATCAAATAAACCTGTTATATGTTTTCGTTAATTTCTGGCATACATTTTAAGAGGTTTTCATGTTTTGAAAAATATCCGCGACCGTATTCGCTCTGTATTCATATTTATATTATTTGTATCCGTATTCGTATCTGGGGTATTTGTATTTGTATCCGGATCCGAGAAAAAAATATGAAAACAAGTATGGCAAAGCCATTATCCGTCGTATCTGATTCGTTTTCACCCCTACCTCTTGGCACGGGACAACTGACACCTGTCACTCTATATAAAGGATGACGTTGGTGGACAAAGGGATAAGAACAATAGAAGAACAAGACATTAGTTTTAGCCCTTCTTTCTTGTTGTAAACACGATTAATATAGAAACACAAGAGTAGAGTTGTTATTCTCTCAAGAGAAGGCCCGAACCTGTCTAAAAATCACTGTGTCTCATCTTGCATAGTCTTGATTAAGGAGCCTCCCAGCATTCATTTCATAAGTTCGATATTAAAACATCGACAATTGACGCCGTCCGTGGGGAAACTCCTTTCTTCCTTTTCGGCAAATTTTCTTTGTTCCTACTCTAATGCTTCTATGGTTGGGAAGTGGAATGAGGAGAATTGGTTCGATCTTGCAGACTACACATGACTCAACATAGATGCCTGCCACGACTACGAGCCAAACATGGTTTCGTCCGATGGCAATGTCGGTTCTAGGGATCTCTCATCAGATCCAGGGACTCGCATCTCAAACAAGGTTGATGAGGGAAATTTCCCCCCACAACTCTACGCCCAGAGGAGGAACCAGAGTCCTTACAAGACAAGGGTCCAAGCGACTATGATCGAGAACCGCCCCACGGCAAGTCTTGAACACAACGATGATTCCTCCACCAAATGTTCAAGTCCATCAAAGGTAGTCTGATCTGACACGTCAAGTCCTGGAATCCATGGTTCCGGGGCTCGATCGTCACCTACTAACCGTCACTCTTTGGTTACCCCCACCCAGAGTGTGGGATTCGACCATATACCCAAAGAATTCACCTTCAATTAGAGACGGTTATAATCCGGAATTCGCCTTCTAGGAGGGGATTGTTGGTGATATGCCCTAGAGGCAATCATGGAGATGATGATATCACGTCTATGTTTATGTGTTATTGAATAAGTGTTACTCTGTTCCTTGAATGAATCATTGGTTATGAAGATTAACAAGTATGTGACTTGTTGGTGAAACTCTTTTAACTTATATGATGTCATTCTAAATGAATTCCTGATCGGATGTCACTAGTCGGAACACTAGTGACTCTATCGACTAGCACTATCGACCAACACATGTATTGATTGATGGCCATGTTTCACCGGTCATGGATATAGGGATATCAGATCAATAATATGAACACATGTTAAAGAACATGGGGTTAGATTGACCCACCTTGAGACATTGTTGAGATTCTTATGATTTCATGTGTCGTCAGTTGGTCTCAAGCAATGATGATGTATAATCCTCAGACCTGAGATCAACATGGTTTCCTACATACGTAAGAGTACACTTTGGGGTTACCAAACACTACTCCGTAACTGGGTAGTTATAAAGGTAGCTTTCATGTATGCGGTGAAACATGCAGAGGAATGTGACTGGCCGGATATGTGATTTGCCCCTCCTAACATAACAGGAGAGATATCTCTGGGCCCGTCGATGTGGTCGGATAAAGAAAGTGCATGACCATGCCACTAGTGGTCGAAGTGTTCGACCACGTGAAGTTATCAAACACTCGATCGACAAAAGTATTGAAACGATCCATGGATGACACAACATCTCACAGGAGTTCAACCAGATATTGTGAGGCAAAGGGAGAATACGAGAAGGTCTTTTAGTTCGATCAGATATGGACTAGTCGTATGGAGATACAAGCTAATCGTAGGCTGGTCGAACTTGATCACTAAGTGGTGAAACACGGTTGTAATGAGTTCTGGTGGTGAGACTAAATATGAACTGGTCGTATAGAGATACGACCTGGTCGTTAGTGATATGGACCTGGTCATAGATCATATTGCATTAAGATTCGTCCGATATAATTCGTGTGTATTCGAGAATCGTTATGTTCTACTAGGAGCCGCTGATGACTCGTGATCAGAAATGAGTTTCCGAGTCACAACTGATTACGTATGAACCTAACGGGTCGCACACTTAACAGGTTGGAACAAACCAGTACGGATACAATTTGTCAAACGTGTTCGGATAGAATCCATCACGGGCACTATATAAGGAGATGCTTGAGGCTGTTGGAAAGATAGGGGATACACGTGAGGTGTTCCACCGAAACCCTAGCCGCCATCTTCTTGAGAGAGCCTTCCGTGCGACTTGGTGCTAGCACATAGGCATACGGTGTTCCTTCCGTGGATGTGTGGATACTGTAGAGACGCTACTGCGGTTGCTGTTGCGTTTGAGGACGATCCGCAATCTTCATAAGGAACTGCAGAGGTTGTTGGAGAAGTCGATCGACTTGCGAGGACACTGGACGATCGTTTACGACCACTTCATCGACGCGCTCTTCGTTGGACCAGGATGCTCCAACTCTTCTTCCGATGTACTGTGCTTCTGGTGGTAACGATCTATGATCTCTTGCTTGCATGTTATCCTGGTTTACGTGGTAAATTTTTTGAATTATCAGCCAGCGTAGTCTACCCGTATCCCTTCAGGGATTGCTCCAAGTCGCGAGGCGTTGTCCTTCGACTACTCGTCCAGTCAAGAGGATTCAACCACAGTGCGGACACCAGCACCCAGGAGGTCTTCATCCTCCCCGCCAATCTTGATAACTCTCTGAGAAACAGGACTAGGGCTACTTCCCATCGCTCACACGCTTCGAGCTCTCATGACAGTGTGAGGACGCCTTCGGCGACGACCAAGATCTCAACCTTCATGAGTGTGGCCAACATCCTTGAAGCGATTGCACTCCACTAAGGCATGCTCTAGCCAACTCTAACGTTGACAATCCTGATAGTATCCGGAGGTGAAGGATTCCAACCTAGGGTACATTACTTGGACACTACTAGTCGGAAACCACTCAAGAAGTACAACAGATCAATGATTTGATTGAAAACCCAACTCTAGAGCTTGCACAAGTGCCATGCTACGACCTCTTCACCCAAGACATCACACAAAGACTTCGGGACACCATGACTAGAATCGAGCGCAACCGGCAACGCCGTCCCGGAAGCCACATGGGAACAACTCCATCGAATGCCAGTCATTCAAACAACTCTCCTCATGGAGGAAGACAAGACCACAGGTCTGGTCGATCTCTCAACCACGGTGTTGGTCAAAGAAGAAACCCTCCAACGGCTGGTGATCAACAGACTCCTTAGAGAGGTGGTCATTCGCCACTTCTTCAAAGAAATCTACATCAGCAGTTGGAGCACGAGGAGTATTACCCTCGTAGGACTGAGATGTGTGATAGATCAGGTCCATTTACCATTGAGTCTATGTGTTATTGTCTACTAATTCTTATTTAGCAATTAACTATCCTAATCAACTTGATTATCATTAAACTAATAAGAGTCCATTTATAGGAATCACTATTGCTGACTTTTATTTCAATATAGTAGAGCTAATGGGAGGATCTGACATGGCATGTACTCATGGTTTAGCGTCTATTTTCAATTAAGACCTAGTTATCTATGAGGCATATCTTCCATATTATTGTTTAATTAAATAACACTTATTGCAATAAATTAATTTTTCAACTAGACAATTGCTAACGGCCAAGAACCTGGTACCCGATAAAATATTACCTAAATTAATTATTTTAAAGAAATGACCTAGGGTTCAGTGGTCATTTAGACATTCTATATATGCATAGTTATATTTTATCAAAGGCGCAAAATTACAGTTTAACATAATCTCAAGTTAAATTTCTATGTTAATTTAAATATTAATGACACACTTAATTAATTTAATTTAATTATTTAATTAATCATTTGCATGGGCCCACATGCCACTGACCTATTATCGACTTTATTATTTTGCTAAACTACTTACTATAGGTAACTTTGATCTAATTAGCATAATGAAATTAAAAAAATATACTGAGGGCCTAAATTGGCAGTGATATTCCTTCGAGCTCAATTTCATTCTACTAATTAAATCACCCAACCACTTTTAGTTATTAGTGGGGTTCAATTGCATTGGGTACAATTGCATTAAATTAAATTAATTAAACTCCAAATTTCATGTTTTTTGTTTCTGTTAGGTAGATTTTGAATTTAGATGAATTTAGAGACAAAAAATAGTTGAATTTGGGTTTAAAACGTGAGAGAACGAGCTCTTAGAGGTTTTAAATCTAGGGAAAACCTAAAAATAAAATAGGCGAGATGGTGCCTCTCACTGATAGTTTGGGTCACCGGATTTTCATTTATTTTTCAATTAGAATCCTTACCGTGCCTGCAGGTGGGGCCCAAGGTATTTTAATTTCCTTTTTTATTTTCTAATTGGAAATTTGTTGGGACCTCGAGTATATAACCTCAAGATCCTCTGTGTATATTAAACTAGTCCCATGATCAGTAGCTAGCTCACACAGTTGCAACATAGATGAAATCATATCCATACAACAACATTAATAATGAAACAGACAAATTAATACTACTTATCAGCAAAAGGACCTTACGGTCAAGGTTTTTACAGAGTTTGCCACACAGGGCTAAAGACAATAGAGAACAACTTGCAGCGGAGAACAAAACAACTCGTGAAGACCATCCGACATGCCCATAGGCAATTGAGTGGAGGACGCGGCCTAGTCTGCATGGTCTTCGAAGTACTCCTCCTCGTAGAACTCGGAGCTCCCGGGTTCTTCTTCAACGTCTGATCACCAAAGGGCATATAGCCGTGAGTACATAAAGTACTCAACAAATCGTAGGAAACAGTATGCGTGTAGTATTCATGCAAGGCTTGACAAGGATAACTTTATGTTTATTTGCAGAAAGCAGTATTGACATTAGATACAATAAGTAGATTGTAAAGCACAATTTGAAAGATTGATACATAAGTAATTAAGTTTCTTTGAAACAACTCGTGAACACCCTGTTCACTTTCCAACCAACGACCATGACCAAATTGCTTCCCACGACCAGATTTTTGAGAAAATCTACTTCTCGTGTGAAATCACCAGGCATTGTCCATAACCAGGGACATAGCTATTCGAATAGTTTTACACTCTGCAGAGGTTGTACAGCTTGACCCACAAGAAATAATCATCTTATACTGTTCGCCCACACACTTTTGAGGTGTGCGATTAAGAGATTATCACAATGTTTTTACAAAGCTCCATTTTGACAAGGTCCTGCTCACTAAGGATTCGTCTTCTCGGCCCTCTCTTGCAACACTTAACAACCCAAACAGAACCGACTCAAAACATTGCAAATTAGTTGGCCAGGTCCACCCCATTCTAGACATGTGGTTGCACGGTATGGCCTAGATCAATGGCGCACAAAGTTAAGTCCTTAGTGGTTGCTCATGCGAGACTACCTCATCCCAATGTGCTTCGCGCACTCCTCCTTTACTATCCGACTACTCGCCCGAGCATAAATCATTTTCGTTCAACCCGGCCAAATGACAACCCTTGCCATGTCACAACAAATTTTATCACTAGTGGCTTTGCACCACAATTCCATATATCGTTATGTCAAATTTATCATCAATGAATCATGTGATCGAGAGACACCACATAACTAAAGCGTGACTAAGCATAGTACATACCCACGTTGGTATTACAATGAGGTCCAACTAAGATTACCAAACCTATGGAGTCCAAGGGTACATGTCAACATGTCGTTCACAAATAATCAAGGAGTTATACTGTCAAGTAGGTATTTAACTATTCCCAAAACCATTTTTATACAGCTAGCCATGCATGTCGATATAAAACAATATAATTTTATAAACTGGGTACGACATGATCAAAGATCTACGACTTGCCTTCGTTGGAGAGTTGGGATACTTGATTAGAGGTCGTTGGGTCCAAGAATTCTTCGAGAAGCGGAATCTACACATGCGAAAGAGCCAAATAAATAAAACAACTCCAAATAAAATCCAAAAAAGATTACCAAACTAGAACCGAAAGGAAGGCATCAATTTAGATGAAGTTAGAAATTTGAATCACTCAAATCGGAGTTTGAGAGAAAGAAGAATGGGCTCTTGGAAGATTTGAAATCATAAGGTCGGAGAAGGTTCAATGACACGGTCAAAAGGGGTTTGATTTGGTCGAAAAGGTTCAACGACCTTCAACGACTTGGTCGAAAGGAGGTTCAACGATCTGGTCAAAAGCAGGATCAACGACACAGTCGAAAGGGGTTCGAGGGAGGTTCAACGACACAGTTGAAGAGGATTCGACTAGTTCGGAAGAGGTTCAACGAATCGGTCGAAAGAGGTTCGACCGGTCGGAAAGAACAACGAAAGGGGTTGAACGAAAGAACACAAGAGCTCACGGGACACGAGAGATCACCAGTTGGAGGAGGATGGCAAGCGGTGAATGGCGAGCAGCGATGGTCGAGGACGGTGCGGCGCTCAATGAACTCTTTGGTGACGAGAAGGTTGAGGATGGCAGCGGGCAGCTCCAAATAACTCTTTGGCTGAAACTTGAAGCACGTGAAATGGGCGAGAGCGAGAGCAAGAGAAAGGAAGAGTTGGGGGGGGGGTAAACAAGAGGAGGTAGAGGGCTTCCTGGTGCTCCATTTATAGAGAAAGGAGGGGGGACGGGTGACAAGATGGAGCAACGGGATTCGCAGCGGCACGGCATGGGCGCTCGGCCGGCAGGTGAAAGAGGGGATGGGGGTAGGTAGGGGAGGAGACAAGAGGGGAGTAGCGTCGGAGGCGATAGCATTTAATGCTGGCTCTTGACATTTAATGCGCTGAGACTTTCATAACAGAGGAAGAAAAGGGTGAATAGGAGGGGCTAACCAGCGGGGCTGGTCGAAACCAAGAGGCTGGACATGACCGAGAGAGTGGACGTGACCAAGAGAGTGGTCGAAAGGAATGGGCCGACGGGAATTCAGAACAAACAGAGAGAAGGGACTTCAAACACCAGAGAACTCCTATAAACTCAAGATAAACCAAATTTGAATTAATTGAAGTTTGATTAATTCATATTAAATCTCTTTTAATTTCCAAAACATCCGAGTTAAACTTTAGCAAAGCAACAAAACCAAATGATTATTTTTATTTTTTTTTCGAAAACTCCTAAAAATTGGGATGTTACAAACCTACCCCACTTAAAAGGAATCTCGACCTCGAGATTCGGGCAAACTAAATATTAGGTTTGGAAACTCGGCCTTCAGATCGTCTTGACGCTCCCAGGTGGCTTCCTTTTCAGTGTGATTGCTCCACTGAACTTTGTAGTAACAGATGATCTTGCTTCTCGTCACTCGCTCTGACACTTCCAGAACCTTGACGGGTTGTGTAACGTCCCAAAATTTGGCTTTTCAAAAATCTTTTGAGTAGTTTAGGTCCCTGGAAAAAATTCACCAATTTTATTTGAATTAATGAAGCTTAACTGGGAATTTCTTGAATTTTTCAGAATTTATTTGCTATTTATTTGACATCTTTTGAATTTCCATCCTTTTTCTTAATTCAGAAATTCAATAAATCCTTTAACCTTCGTGGGCCAAATTTGGATCGACCCACCTCGCCTCTCCCTCGCTCGATCCAAATAGGCGGTCACATTTCACCTCAGCGGCCCGGCTACATGGCCGGACCCATCTTTGTTTTGGTCTCGGCCCAAGCCTCGTGCCCACCTCCCATTTCTTTTCGCCAAATCCAGCATTTCCCCAATGAGCCCGATCGGGCACTCCACCGCCTTGCGCTTCTTCTTCAAGCTTGACCACCTCCTCCACTTGGCCCAATTCACTGTGCCACCATCCATCGCCTCGCCAACCCTAGGCGCTTTGTTCCTGTTTGCCTACACCGCCGCTCTGGGCGTCACGCGACTCTCTCGCCGCCGGTAGCGCAACCATCGCCGCCATTATGCGTCGTGCGCCCCGACTTCGTCGGGCAGCTGCCGCCACTGGGAGTCCACGAGCCGTAGTCACCCCGGGCTATAAATAGCCCGGTGAACCTCGATCTGCGCCCCCCTAGTCGCCGCCGTCCAGGGCCACCAAGAACCTCCGTCCCAAGTGCCTTCTTCTCCGAAGCCGGTGTTGCGCCCCTCCCCGTCGTCCTGCGTCGTGGTGCCTCGTCTCACCGTCGTGCCCGCGTCACGGAGACCGCGTCGTCGTCCTCTCCGTGTGGCGCTCACCCCAATGCTCCCAAGCCGAGTCTCGCCTGAACCGGCCTCGTCTTTTCCGAAGCTCGCGCCGCACTCGCCACCGCCATCGAGCGTCGTCCCAAGCGCATTCTGCGTTCTGGGTGTGGCCCGTCCGCTTCCTTCCCATCCCTACCTCACGGCTCTACGCCGCCCGAGTCTTTTTGGAGCTGCGCGCCGTCCCATCCTCAATCGTAGTGCCGCCGATTCCGCCACACCACGCTGCGTCGAGCAGCGCCCGCTGGGCTCGACCTCGCGGGTGTTGCCGCAGCTAGAGCTGCCGCCGTGGACGCCCCTGCGCCGCCGCTCGTCACCGTTGATGCCGATCCGAGACGACCATGGCTGACGCCCCCTGTGTCTCTTCCTTGTGGGCCTTACACCCCCTCTCCTTCTTGTGTTTATGTAGCGATTGGTTTTGCTCTCCAAGTTGGAATTTGGACCGTGCCCTTGTGTCGTTGGTAGTGCCCGTCGTCACCGATCCGCCACCGAAGCCTCGTCGCGTTTTTGATCTGAAGCGTCGCCACCCAGTTTGTTTTGCCGTTCTCACGCGCTCGCCGAACCGCACTCGCCCTCACCCGATCTCGGCGAAGACGCCATGCCTAGCGCCGCTGCCACCGTCGATCTCACGGGAGCTTCGCCAAGTCGCCCTGCCGGAGTTCCACTGGCTGCCGTCCTTTGCCGACAAAGATGAACCGACGACCATGGCCGTCTCCACCCCCTCTGTGTCCCTTCCATGTGGGCCCTGCTCACGTTCACTCTTCTTCTCTTCAGACGACGAGATGTACTTCCCAGATCCGGCAAGCAAAGGCCTTGTCTTTGTGTTGTCGCCCACGCCGACACCACTCACCGCCTCGCCAAGCCACGCCACCACCATGTGGTCGTTTCATCTGCGTGGCGACCATGTTGGTCTTTGTGATAGCACTACCCACCACATCGGCACCTCACGCCTCATTGCGCCACGTGCCATACCTCTTGCCACCTTGCACGCCACGCGGATATCGCCGCCACCTAAAGCGCCCGTGGCATACTCAGAACCCTAACCATAAACCAAATCATATGGACTTGGTTCATGTGAACCTATTCTATGCCTTATGGACCCCGCATGTCAGCCAGACATATCAAACCCTAGATTTAAACCTAACCCTAAGCCATACCTGGGTAGACTTGGCTCACTATGAGCCGAGTCATTTACTCGTGGTCCTTACCACGTCAGACCCTATTCTATGAACTCAGTGCACCATGCACCTTAAACCCTAGATCGTGGACTTGTTCTATAGACCAATGGCCCACTTACCATTCACTTCGATCTTTTCTGGAATTAATTTAATTCTGGACAACCCTTTTATCCAGTGGGTCCTACCTGTCATCCACTGTTCCTTTTTCTGAAATTAATTTAATTTCTAAAATCCAATTGGTCCCACATGTCATTCACTATCCTTATTCTCTCTCACCTACCAGTGGACCCCACTTGTAAGCCTCCAATTCATTCTATTTAATCCGGAGGAATATTCTTTGAATATTCTTTTCTCTATTAATTTCATCATTTCATGTGATCTTCCAAAGCTCATATCTTTTGCATCTAAACTCCGATTGAGTTCATTCAAATTTCTAAATTCATATAAATTCAATATCTATTTATCTGAGATTATTAGTTGATTTTTAGAGTTTTTTTTGCTCTCTGTTAGTTATTTATTAGTTATTTGCTTGTTTACGAATAGACGTTGATACTGCGAAGTGCTGATCAAGAAGGAACTGAAGATCAAGAAAGTAGAAGATTAAAGTCTAAATAAGATCGTCATTGATATAGCGAGGCAAGTCATACCTTTGATCATATTGAATCCCAGTTTTCAAAAGTTATATTGATTCAAATTATTGCATTTACTTTAAGTATTTATTTAAATGCTTTTGGGTTTAGTTAATAATCCAATTTGTTATATCCTCCTTGTCTATATTGATATGTCATAATCTTTTGTCACCCTAGCTTGGTTATTTATTTAGTTGGTAATATCATAGCACCAACGTGGGTTGGTTAGACACGAGCAGATTGCTTAGCCATGCCACGAGTAATCATCTCATTTGAGTCACAATTATCAACTTGACTAAGTGACTATAGAACTTTGTGATAAAACTGTGTGTACTATGTGCTATTATGGCATGTGTTGCACTTAACCAACTGGGTGGTAAAAGGTTTAGACTGAGGCAAGTGGTGGAAACTGTGTGACATGGTGGCTATGTGTTTGGGAATATTAATCTATGTGGCTTAGTTAGAAATTAGGAGTCTTGCCTTGGTCAATTAAGGACTGAATTTGTGCACCATTGAACTGGGCCTCTTGTACAACCACATGCCTGTTATGGGATGGGCCTAACTTAGTAAGTTATGAATTCTTGACATTGATTGCTCAGACAGTAGGTTAGGCTCAGTGATGGGTGGAGGTGTGTGCTACCAAGTAGTCGCATCGCGGGACAGAAAGGTTTTGTTGTGATCAACTCTGATCTAGTTGATTGCATCTTATGGGTAAAGTGTACAAACTCTGCAGAGTGTTAAATCAATCTACTCGAATGGCCATGTCCGCGGTTATGGACATGCTCGGGGATTTCACACGAGGGGTAGATTTTCATAAAACAATTGGGAAGGGAGCTGTGTGATCTAAGTCATATGGTACATGTGAATAACTTGATTAGGCTATGTGTCTTTGTAAAATCAAACTGTTAAAATTAAATATTGTTTATTTGTTTTATCAGATGCTTTCAATCTATTATTCATATTCAAATTGCAAATGTTGCATCTCTGCAAAGAACTACGTAATGCCATTCCTTTGGAATAAGCCATCATGTATAATTGCATTTACGTGGTGTGACTTGCGAGTACGGTTTAGGTACTCATGCTTGCTTTAATCAATCAAGGTATGAAGGATCATCGATCAACAAGGTTTACTTCAAGGATCGTGGAGAACTAGGTCGCGACACCAAATTGATTGCTGTGGGCATATGGATGGGCTTCACTAAAGTTATTCTTTTCTGTTCCGCTGCAGCTTCATTGAGTTTTGCCTTATGAGGCAATAATTGTAAGCTTTGACCTTAAGGTCTTTATTATGATATTTATTGTTATTGCCTATTTATTAGTCGTCTTTGTATATGGAATTGATATTTCACTGATGTTGTCACTGTGTGCACTAGCGTGATCTTGGACTAGTGCAGTATACACAGAGGGTCCAGAATTGCATTTTTGGGTCCCGACAGGTTGCTCCTTATAGGTGAGATCTTCCTGCAGGTCGACTGCTTCCAACGGCATCTGCTCTTCCGGTACACGTAGACACTTCTTGAATTGAGACACATGGACGACATCATGCACATCTGACAGTTGAGACAGGAGCTCTAATTTGTAAGCAACTTCTCCTCTTCTGACTAGAATTGGAAAGGGCCCGATGTATCTTAGTGCAAGCTTCCTGGTTACTCTGAATCGACGCATTCCTTTGAGAGGTGAAACCTTCAGGTACACATGATCTCTAGGTGCAAAATCTAAGTCTCGGCGATGGTTATCAGCATAACTCTTCTGCCTGGTCTGAGCGGTCCTCAGCTTTTCTCTAATTGACCGAACGTGATCTTCGGCTTCCTTCAAGATATCTGGTCCGAGTACTTGTCCTTCACCTGTTCTGGTCCAATATAAGGGTGTTCAACATTTCCTTCCGTAAAGAGCTTCAAACGGGGACATTTACAGACTTGATTGATAACTATTATTGTATGAAAACTTGGCATAGGGAAAACTTTGATCCCAACTGGTCTTGTTTGCTAGAGCACAGGCTCTCAACACATCTTATAGGATCTTATTTACTCTTTCTGTTTGGTCGTCAGTCTGCGGGTGGTATGTTGTGCTGAAATTCAGGTCCGTACCCAAAAAGCTATGCAGCTTCTGCCAAAATATTGAGGTGAACTGGGATCCTCGATCCGACATGATTTTCTTCGGTACACCATGCTGACATACTATCTTTGCCATGTACAATTTTGCAAGTCTGCCTCCTGAGTAGGTTGTCTTGACTGGAATGAAGTGGGCAAATTTTGTCAGGCGATCTACGATTACCCAGATAGAATCATAGCCAGCTCTGGTTCTCAGCAGACCGATGATAAAATCTATACCAATTTCTTCCCATTTCCATTCAGGTACACTTAAAGGTTACAAGAGTCCAGCAGGTCTCTGATGCTCGGCTTTAACTCGCTGGTAGACATCACACTGACCTATGTATTCAGCAATCTCACACTTCATACTAGGCCACCAATAAAACTCCTTGAGATCTTGATACATCTTTGCGCTTCCAGGGTGAATGGAATACAAGGTTTCATGAGCTTCCTTGAGTACAACTGCTTAAGCTCTTTAAATTCCTAAGACACAAATCGTTTATCAAACCAAATGGTTCCTTGCTCATCTTCATAAAATCTTTGGGATTTACCCTTCTTCATTTCCTTGATATATGCATCTTGATTTGAACTTTCCTGATCTGATCTTGCAGAGTGGGCTTTATTTCCAAAGCAGCTAAGTAACCTTTTCCAACCAAATCAAGCCAGAGCTTCTGAAATTCTTCGTGCAGTGCTGGCTGACTTTCCTTGATCACCAGAGTATTGCAGTAGAACTTTCTACTTAAAGCATCGGCTACAACATTGTCTTTGCCTGGATGATAATGGATTCCCATGTTGTAATTCTTTGATCAACTCCAACCATCTTCTTTGCCTCATATTGAGATCAGCATGAGTGAAGATGTACTTCAAGCTCTTATGATCAGTGTAAACTTCACAGCGATTACCAATGAGGTAATGTCGCCATATATTCATAACATGCACCTCGGCAGCCAACTCTAAGTCGTGAGTGAGGTAATTTGCTTCATGAGGCCTCAACTGACGGGAAGCATATGCTACTACCTTCCTCTCTTGCATCGGGACACAACCGAGACCTTGACGCGAGGCATCACAAAAAAATCTCAAAGTCCTTTCGAACATCAGGTAAGATCAACACTAGTGCGGTGGTCAAACGCTTCTTCAATTGTTGAAAACTTTGCTCACATTCTGGTGTCCAAGCAAACTTCTTGTCTTTTTCAGTAACTGGGTGAGAGGTCTTGCTATTTTGGAAAATCCTTTTATAAACCGGTTGTAGTATCCTGCCATACCAAGGAAACTTTTGATCTGAGGCACTGACTTGGGTGACTCCCAGTTGAGCACATCCTTGACCTTGCTAGGGTTGACGGTGACTCCTTCTGCAGACATGATGTGTCCCAAGAAGATAACTTCCTTCATCTAAAACTCACACTTGTCGAACTTGGCATAGTGCTGATGATCTCTAAGCTTATTCAGTACTAAGTGAAGGTGCTCTTCGTGCTCTTCTTCACTCTTGAAGTATACTAGAATATCATCAATAAAGACAATGATAAACTTATCTAAATACTCTATGAATACTTTATTAATCAAGTTCATAAAATAAGCAGGGGCATTGGTCAATTCAAAAGACATGACTATGAACTCGTACATTCCATAACGGGTTGAGAAAGCTGTATTGGGAATATCCTCTGGACGAATCTTCAACTGATGGTATCCCGACCTCAAATCTATCTTGGAGAACACTCTGGCTCCTTTCAACTGGTTGAACAAATCTTCAATCCTAGGCAGAGGGTATTTATTCTTGATGATGACTTCATTGAGTGAGTGGTAATCCACACACATCTACTGGGTACCATCCTTCTTTACAACAAAGATCACTGGGGCTCCCCAAGGCGAAGAACTCTATCGGACAAAGCCTTTATCTTGCATCTCCTAGATCTACTTCTTCAGCTCGACTAGGTCGTCAACCGCTAAACAGTAGGGTCTCTTGAAAATTGGTGCAGTTCCCGGGACTAAGTTGATGACAAACTCTAGGTCCCTGTCCGATGGCATTCCAGGTAGGTCATCAGGGAAGACATCAGGAAACTCATTGACCCCTGGCACATCTTCCAAAGATACAGTCTTGACACTACAGACTAAAGCTCCAACATGCTTCTTCGCGAAGGCTTCAAATTTTACTTTGGTTCCGACTGGACTGACCAAGGTGATGCTTCGACCACCACAATCCAAAATTGCATGGTGATTAGTGAGCCAATCCATACCCAAAATCACATCCAGTGACTTGGTGTCGATGATTATGAGGTTGGCAAGAAATTCTATCCCTTCTATGGTCACTTTAACTTTTGGGCAATCTTGGTTTGTACTTAACTCTGAACTGGGGGATTGAACCAATAAAGCATTTTTAAGAGTCAAAACATTTAGCTGGTGCTTTGCAACAAAACTCCGAAAAACAAATGAATGCAAAACTCCCGAATCAAACAAGACAATAGCAGGTGCTGAATTAACTAGGAACTTACCTAGAACGACGTCCGGGGTGGTCCGGGCTTCCTCCACTGTGACATGGTTCACACGACCTCTCCCAACAAGCTAAGGGGTCTTGGCTGGTGTAGCCGGAGTTCTGCGGTGCTCCACGATTGATTCCTAGCATGGGGTTTTTGGTGGAGTAGCTCCCAAGTTGAATATGATAGGCGTTGGACCGTGCCTCTGCAGGCAGTTGATGGCGTAGTGTCCCAATTGCTGATAGTTGTAATAGGTGATTCTGCGGCATGATTGTTGTTTCTTGGCTGCTGGTTGTGGGTGCTGCGAAATCCTGGAGTAGCCGGGCAAGGTGCTGGTGCAGGGGTCTTGACCGCCACAGGAGAAGCGAAACGGCCTGGGTTCTACACATTCATCTTGGCTCTCTGCGGGTGACATTGATGAGCATCATGCTGCATCATCTTCCTCTTACGAGACTCATATAGCTGACGTTAAGCATCCTCTTGCACGAGGGCCTTGTTGACCATTTGCTGGAAATTGGGGTAGTTAACTGACACCAACTGCACTTTAAGGCTGGGGTCAAGACCTTCCATTAAGTGCCAAATCTTCGCTTCCTCACTTGCGACATCCTCTGGTGCATATCGAGATAATTGGGTGAATCTGTTGAGATACTCTGACACGTTGAGGTTACCCTGTTGCAGCTTATGGAATTCCCTCTTCTTCATCTCCAGTATCGCCATAGGAATGTGTGCCATCCGGAAAGCAGCAGAAAACTCCTACCAAGTAATGGCCTGGACGTTCTGGTGAGCTGCGAAGTAATTTTTCCACCACACTCCAGCTGTTCCATTGAGTTGGTGAGCCGCATATAGTACTTTTTCTTGGTCATTGCACTGAGCCAAGATCAGTTTCTTCTCAACACTCTTAAGACAGTCATCAGCTTCCAGGGGATCAACTGAGCCGGCAAAGGTTGGTGGCTTGGTTCTCATGAATTCTCCCAGTCTGGACTGAGGTGGAAGGGGAGGAGCTGGAGCTGGCTAATTGATTTGATTCTGAGCAAGAGCCTGAATTAGTTGCAGTTGCATGGCCATCATTTGCTCTAGGTTTGATTGGGGCTGACCCGGGGGTGGTGGCGATAGGTGTTTCTCTTGACTTGCGGAGTTGCGGGTCTGAACCATCTGAAACAAATCTTCCTGGGTTTAATAGACGAGAAGAAGAAAGCATAGTAGGTGAGAGGGAAAAGCACAATAGACAAGAGAGAACAAGGGAGAAAGGCAGAGCAATCCTAATTTGGGAAAGTTGGTTTAACCCAACGAACAAATAGCCGGAAAGCTATTAAGAGGCAACAAAACACAAGCCAAATGTCCTATTACTTGGACTTAACAATACTAAAGCTAAGAAGGCAACTTGCTAAAGCACTTCTAATCTAACTTATATGGACGGTCGACTTGATACAAATGGCAGGTCTTGGAACTCCCAGGGCATCCATCGCTTTGATCACAATAAGCTCGATCTTATAGAGATTCCTGAGGTAAGGAGGTCAATTTAAATTTGTGTGGATATCATGGGGATATGCCCACGATCTTAGGATGATGAGACAATTAGCAATGGCATTGAGGGTGTGCGGAAACACGCGTTTTCGGCGAGGTTTCAGCTTCTGTTAGGCCTCTGGCGGTCTGACCGGCCATGGGGGCAGTCAGACCGGCCATGGCTTGGTTTGGTTGGCTGTTTTGGTTGCTAGTAGTCCTGACCGCCGAGGTGGCGGTCGACGAAGAAGTGAGGCGGTCTCGACCGGCTATTCTTGAGCAAATCGGACCACCACCTTAGGAACTTTGGATTTTGGAGCTGGGCCAAAAAATAGAGGGTTTTGAAACAGCTACCCCTTGCACCATTTTCACCGAGCATGCCCATGACCAAGGACTTGGCTATTGAATAGATTTTTCACTCTACAGAGGTGTACAACTTTACCCATAATCCACGATCTCTCTAGCGGACGGGTTCCGGTCACCCTTGCTCACTCCGAAGGTGAGCAGTCTAGAGAGCGTGGCAAGGCCTTTTACAAAGCTTTGAACGGCCTCGAGTCGCCCGCTAAGGTTTCATAATCCCCTTTGGTCTAGAAGTCCGCAGGTTATGGGGTGCCCTCTTGCGCCAACGAATCACACGCCAACCACAACAGCCCCAAGCCATCCCATTGCTAATTATTCAGCCTGCACATTCCCATAAACCGATCTTGTGGTTGCATTGTTTGGCCCAGATCAATGACACAAAGTTAAGTCCTTAATTGTGCTAAGGCAAGACTTCTCAAACCCAGATGTGCATAGCACCCACTACTCACTCCCTGCCTTCTTGCCTCAAAGAAACCTTTTGTAATTACCCTTGCCAAAAGACCACCAGCCTTGGCACACCGTTTTAACAAAGTGGCCTCACACCACATCAACACAACTTAGGCATCCCGCCATAGTCATATAACATGTGCAATCGACCACAGTTCCATAACTCATTAATCAAGATTATTAGGAATGAAACATGATTCACAGATCCCACGATTTCTAGAGCGGCAATACATAACTCGCGCCCCATGTTGGCAAATAACAAGGAATACCAACTAAATACCCAACCTAAGGCTTACAAGGTGAACATGTCAACATGATTGGGACAAAGTATAAAGGAGGCATAACAAAGACAAGTAGGAGAGTAACTACACCCAAACATTTTCTTATAAACATAGCCATGCATGATAAAGTAAAACCAAAATATATTTGCAAAACTAGGTTCAAAATGATCAAAAGGAGGTCTGTGGCTTGCCTTGGTCAAGCAGTGGAGAACCTTCGGCTGGAAGAGCTGGATCCAAGAACTCCTCGAACTCGTGATCTACACGTTCGCAAAAGTCAAATAAGCAAATCTATACTAGGCCAAAGAACTTCAAAAGAAGACTAAAAAGAGCTTAAACAAAACTCAACCAAAACCAGCCAAACGGGCAGCCCAAAACGAGAAGGGAGGCCCAAGGCAAGAGAGGGTGGTCTTTAAGCAAAAGACAAGCGAAGATCCGAAAGGAGGTCTTCCACAGAAGATGCCAACTCCTGCAGCTAACTCTTGGTGGAGCTCCGAGCACAAGCCTGGAGCGAACAAGGCAGGAGCAAGGTTGGCAAGTGAGCAAAAGGTTACAAGGGTTTGCCCACCCAGGCTATATATAGCCAGAGTTGGTGGAGTGCACCAAGAAAGAGGTTCAATGACGTGTTGGCAATCGGGGCAGCTAGGGCAGGGCTTGCCCTAAAAGAATTGAAATAAGGTACCTCAGATGTGACTGCATTTAATGTGACCCGACACCCATTAAATGCGCACGGAGTTCTGAGGCAAAAGCAATAAGAACAAGGTTGAGAGTGGCTGGCAAGTAGGGCCAGTCAAAACGGGTGCACCACTGGTCAAAGAGGTGGCCCCACCGCAAGGGTCGCCTCCGCAAAAGATCACTGGGAGGTCCTGGACAGGAGGTCCAAAACGCTCAAGGGGGAGGTCCTGGAGGGGAGGTCCAAGGACTCAAGAGGAGGTCCTGACACTCAGATCTTCACAAGGGAGGTCTAATGGTCAAGATCTCAAAGGGGAGGACCTTAACAGTCCTGATCAAAGGGTACAGGGAGGTCCTGACGAGTAGATCTCCAAAAGGGAGGTTTAACGGTCAAGATCTCAAAGAGGAGGACCTTAACGGTCCAGATCAAAGGGTGTAGGGAGGTCCTGACGAGTAGATCTCCAAAAAGGAGGTCTAACGGTCAAGATCTCAAAGAGGAGGACCTTAACGGTCCAGATCAAAGGGTGTAGGGAGGTCCTGACCAACAGGGATACTCTGGGTTAGGAGGGTGGTCTTTACAAAAGACCAAAGAAGGATCGAGGAGGTGGTCTTTGCAAAACAAACGGGAAGAGGTCCCGGGAACAAAGGAAAACGCATGACAGAAAGCGGTATCGATTGAATCGGGCGGTCCAGAAGGAAAGGAACGTTCGACCATCCAAACGTTATTCTCACACCGAGCCGCGAGATCAAGATCGAATGGCGCCAAAACAAAGGGGCCGCTCGACCGAGCGAAACAGACCAACAAGACTAGGCCGTCTAATTTAAATCGGATGGCTAGAGGGAAATGGGACGTTGGACCAAGCTTAACGTGCCCTTTGATCGGGCCATCCGAACAACATCGGACCAGTATTTAGGTGAGGATGGCAAAGCCTTAAGCGATATGACCGTAGGAGCCAACGGTGAGTTCAAGTGCTAAGGAGGTCTTGGACCTAAGGAGGTCGGGACCTTTAGATCCAAACAAAAGGAAGGACTTGGACGGCTAAGATCTCTGAAGGGAGATCCTGACGGACAGATCCACACAAGGGGGAGGTCCTAGCGGTTAAGATCTTCAGAGAGGAGGTCCTAACGGCGAGATCTCAACAAGGAGGTCTCAGGCGGTTAAGATCTCCAGAGGAGGTCCTAACGCCGATCTCAACAAGGGAGGTCTCAGGCAGCTTAAGATATCCAGAGAGGAGGTCCTAACGGCCGATCTCAACAAGGGAGGTCTGTGGCGGTTAAGATCTCCAGAGAGGAGGTCCTAACGGCAGATCTCAACAAGGGAGGTGCATGCGGTTAAGATCTCCAGAGAGAAGGTCCTAACGGCCAAATCTCAACAAGGGAGGTCTGCATGCGTTAAGATCTCGAGAGGAGGTCCTAACGCCGAGATCTCAACAAGGGAGGTCTCATGCGGTTAAGATCTCGAGAGAGGAGGTCCTAACGGCCGAGATATCAACAAGGGAGGTCCTAAAGGACTCGAGAGGAGGTCCGTGAGGACAAAGGTAGCCCGAAAAGACTTAGGAGGTCCAAGGAAGGCTCCAAAGGGCACAGGGGCGCCCAGAGGAACTCTGGGACGCCCAAGAGAACTCAGGGGTTACGAATGAACGTGGAGAGGTCCAAGGGGAGGCTCCAAAGGAAACAAAGTCAAGCTTGGCTTTGAGAGATCAAAGGGGTTTGAAACACAAACCCGAGCTGGGTCCTCAGCAGGAAAACCAAAGCAAGGGGAGGTCTGAGCGAAGGGGGAGGTCTAAGCCTCAAAGAGATTCGAACCAACAAAGAAAGTTAAAAGAGAACAAATACACCCAGAGGCACACAGAGAAGCTACAGAGGGAGAACGGGGAAAACTCCAATTAAACATCCAAGGCACCGAACAGATTTAGTTCAAGTTTGGTTTAATCAATTAAAGCTCTTTTGAAAACTCAAGTTAAGCTTCGAACTCTCATTAAAACCAAATGGTTATTTTTATTTTGGAAACAGGGCAAGAACCTAGGAGAAGCGGGACGTTACAAGATCAAAAGTTAGACCGATTTTCGTTTTGGTTTTTGAGTCAGAGGCATGCAAGCTGTCAGTCCGGCCGACCGCTTAAGCCACTCGGCCGACCGCCTGGTTTGACCACGCAATAGACATCTACGAGACTGTGCCCGAGGATTTGATCTCCGTGTTTTGGTTTTTTTGCTTCAGGGTTTGATCGAATTCAATATAGGTCATCCACTATGCTTGTATACAGATCATCATAGCTTTTATAGCTATTGGAGTGAAAGTAGTGTTGAGTTCGATCGAGGTGAAAAATAGAAAAGGGTCTATTCACCCCCCCCCCCTTCTAAGCTCCTTTCTGGTCCTACAATTTGATAACAAAGTTTAAAAGGAGATAAAGTGTAAGAACCTAAGAACGATATGATAAGAGAATAGAATGAGATAAGAAAATAATAGAATAAGACGAGAGAAGAATAACTATTCATGTTAAAGGGTTGGTTTGATTTATAAAATAAATTTTGAAACTTTTGACTAAATTAGCCAAGCTACTATGGTTGCGTCCTACAGTAAATATGGCTCTGATACCACCTCTTTTCGGGACCTCGTGTATGCAACCTCGAGATCCTCTGTGTATATTGAACTAGTCCCATTATCAGTAGCTAGCTCACACAGTTGCAACATAGATGAAATCATATCCATACAGCAACATTAATGATGAAGCAGACAAATTAATACTACTTATCAGCAAAAGGACCTTACGGTCAAGGTTTTTACAGAGTTTGCCACGCAGGGCTAAAGACAACAGAGAACAACTTGCAGCAGAGAACAAAACAACTCGTGGAGGTCATCTGACATGCCCACAGGCAATCGAGTGGAGGACGCGGCCTAGTTCGCATGGTCTTCGAAGTGCTCCTCCTCATAGAACTCGGAGCTCTCGGGTTCTTCTTCGACGTCTGATCAACAAAGGGCGTATAGCCGTGAGTACATAAAGTACTCATCAAGTCGTAGGGAACAATATGCTCGTAGTATTCATGCAAGACTTGACAAGGATAGATTTATGTTTATTTGCAGAAAGCAGCATTGACATTAGATACAATAAGTAGATTATAAAGCACAATTTGAAAGATTGATACATAAGTAATTAAGTTTCTTTGAAACAACTCTTGAACACCCTGTTCACTTCCCAACCAACGACCACGACCAGATTGCTTCCCACGACCAGATTTTTGAGAAAATCTACCCCTTGTGTGAAATCACCTGGCATTGTCCATAATTAGGGACACGGCTATTCGAATAGTTTTACACTCTGCAGAGGTTGTACAACTTGACCCACAAGAGATAATCAATCATCTTATACTGTCCGCCCACACACTTTTGAGGTGTGCGACTAAGAGATTATCACAATGTTTTTACAAAGCTCCGTTTTGACAAGGTCCTGCTCGCTAAGGATTCGTCTTCTTGGCCCTCTCTTGCGACACTTAACAACCCAAACAAAACTGACTCAAAACATTGCTAATTAGTTGGCCAGGTCCACCCTATCCTAGACATGTGGTTGCACAGTATGGCCCAGATCAATGGCACACAAAGTTAAGTCCTTAGTGGTTGCTCATGCGAGACTACCTCATCCCAATGTGCTTCACGCACTCCTCCTTTACTATCCGACCACTTGCCTGAGCATAAATCATTTTCGTTCAACCCGGCCAAATGACAACCCTTGCCAATGTCACAACAAATTTTATCACCAGTGGCTTCGCACCACAATTCCATATATTGTTATGTCACATTTATCATCAATGAATCATGTGATCGAGAGACATCGCATAACTAAAGCATGCTTAGGCATAGTACACACCCACGTTGGTATTACAATGAGGTCCAACTAACGTTACCCAACCTATGGAGTCCAAGGGTACGGGTCAACATGTCGTTCACAAATAGTCAAGGAGTCATACTGTCAAGTAGGTATTTAACTATTCTCAAAACTATTTATATATATCTAGCCATGCATGTTGATATAAAACAATATAATTTTATAAACTGGGCACGACATGATCAAGGGTCTACGACTTGCCTTCGTTGGAGAGTTGGGATGCTTCGGTCGAGGTCGTTGGGTCCAAGAGTTCTTCAGAGAAGCCGAATCTACACATGCGAAAAGAGCCAAATAAATAAAATAACTCCAAATAAAATCCAAAAAGATTACCAAACTAGAGCCGAAAGGAAGGTACTGAATTTAGATGAAGTTAGAAATTTGAATCACTCAAATCGGAGTTTAGTGAAGGAGAACGGACTCTTGGAAGATTTGAAATAATAAGGTCGGGAGGAGGTTCAATGACCTGGTCAAAAGTGGTTTGACTGGTCAAAAGAGGTTCAATGACCTAGTCGAAAGGGGTTCGACTGGTCGGAAGGAGGTTCAACGACCTGGTCGAAAGAGGATCAACGACCTGGTCGAAAGGGGTTCGACTGGTCAGAAGAAGGTTCAACGACCTGGTCGAAAGAGGATCGACTAGTTCGAAAGAGGTTCAACGACCTGGTCGAAAGAGGTTTGACTGGTCGGAAAGAGGTTCAACGACCTGGTTGAAAGGGGTTCGACTGGTCAGAAAGAACACGAGGGAGAAGAGGACACAGTGAATTCACCAGGGCCGAGAGAGAGGCTGGAGGAGGACGGTGAACGGCGAACAACGGTCGAGGACGGTGCGGGCACTCCAGCGAACTCTTCGGTGATGAGAAGGTTGAGGATGGCGCGGGCGCTCCAGCGAACTCTTCAGCGGCGAAACTTGAAGCACGCCGAAACGGGGCGAGAGTGAGAGAAAGGAAGAGTTGAGGGGGGACAAGAGGAGGCAAAGGGCTTCCTGGTGCTCCATTTATAGAGGAAGGAGGGGGAACGGGCGACAAGATGGAGCGGCGGGATTCGCAGCGGCGCGACATTGTAGCATGCCGGTTTTTCTTAGCCTTTTTGAAGTTTTTCAAAATAAAAAGAACAATTTGGTTTTGATGAGAGTTCAAAGCTTAACTTGAGTTTTCAAAAAGAGCTTTAAATGACTAAATCAAACTTCAACTAAATTAGTTAGGTTTCTTTCAAGTTCGTTGGAGTTCTTTGGTGTTGTTTTTCCCCTTCCTTGTTCGTTTCGTGCTTCCCTCAGCCCAGCTCTTTCACCCTTAGACCTCCCTTCATTTGGATTCGAGGGTCCAGACCTCTGTTCGTTTGGATCCGAGGGTCCAGACCTCCCCTTCTGTCCAAGGCCTTCGGGTGGTCCTGGTCTTTTTGCAAAGACCACCCTCCTGGCATTTTTGCAAAGACCACCCTCCTGGACCACGACCACCCCTTTGGCCGCGACCTCTCTCTATGGCCGCGACCTCCCCTTGGAATCACGACCTCCCCTTTTTGTCTTTTAGTCACGACCTCCCCTTGGAGTCGTGATATCCTCTTTTGTCCTTTAGTCGTGACCTCCCTTTTGCCGTGACATCCCTTGGGTTAAGACCACACCCTTTGGTCAAAACCTCCCCTTTGGTTTGACCACCTTTTTTAGCTTTGACCAGGCCCTACTTGTCAGTCCTGCTCACATTCTCCTTCCTCTCGTTGTGTCACTACTAACACATTTATCCTTGCGCATTAAATGTTGTTGTGTCGCATTTAATGTTGTCACTTCTGCAGCACCTGCTCCCATCATCTCCTTCACTTGCTCGGCATGCTTTGTCCTGTCACACGTGCCCTTGATCGTGTGCATCTCAAAGTCCTCCAGTGACTCTCCCTTGGCTATATAAGCCTGAGCAGCCCTTTATCATCACGTTTTGCCAATTTTCTTGCTCTCGCCAGTCCTCCCGTGCTTCAAGCTTCATCGCCAAGGAGTCCGTTGAAGCTTGCGCCTTCTTCAACCACCTTGTCGCGAAGGGTTCGCGAAGCTTCAAGGCTCCTTCAATCGCCGCGTCATCGCCCTCCTCCAGCCTCCTCCGGCCTCTTTCTCCCTCTCTCTCTTTCTCGGCCTTGGTGAGTCTCTCTGTGCCTTGTTCTTTCCCTTGTTCCTATGACTACATTGCGTAGTCGTATTCCTTCTTACGACTACGCTGCATAGTCGTATCCCTTGTATTCTTTGTGCGACCACTTTGAGTAGTCAGATCCTCCTCGTAACCTCCTCAGTCCTCATTTTGTCATTTTCCTTTGACCTTCTCCCAGACCTCCTCAGATCCTTTTGTCATTTTCCCAGGACCTCCTCCTCAGGACCTCCTGTATCCTTTTGTTGTTTCCTCGGGACCTCCTCCCAGCTAGTTGGACCTCCTCCTGAGAGCCCGTTCCTTAATGTTGGTCTTAGTTTGTTTTGTTTGGAATTTATTTGGTTTTTATTTGGTCTTTATTTGATTCGTTTTGTTTTTACGTGTAGAGTTCGAAGACTCCGGGGAGCCCGAGTACTTCGAAGAAGAAGACCCTCAAGCTTTCGAGCAAAGCAAGTTACACCCTTGATCATATTGAACCCAATATCTCAAATTACTTAATTTCTGTTTCAAATTTATTATTGCATGCTTATTTGAATTTAAGTAATTTAAATCCTATTTTAACTTCATAGTTATTCCTGATTCCTTTGTACATCCAAACTTGATTATTGATTCGATCACCCCTTGTCACCTTAGTAAAGAGCTATTTGGTACATTAGTGTGAACTGGCATGTTTCAAAACTCTATGCTTAGTCAGGCTTAGACCAAAAATCTTGATTCGGGAGTTTTACTGCCAAAAGGCCAATGTTGTCTAAATGTTTTAATCCATGACATTGGGTTGTCGTGGAGGTTTTGAAAATGTTCTTGAAAACCAAAGAAAAGGAAAACTAGTTTGGACTTGGGTGAACTAGTTGTTTGGATGGGTGCATGTTCATGCACGGGATAGATCCATTTCTATAGTCGATGGCCAGGGTTTTGTGGAAGTCGCCCAGGTCAGTTAAGGACCGGTCTTCGAGTGTATTTTGTCATGTCTCACCGTGCAACCATATGTCCAGGATGGGGTGGACCTGACCAACTAATTTGCAACGTTCCACCGTGGTTGTTCCATCCGGTTGTGTGGGTGTCTTGATGACCTACTTTTATTCGTTCCCACCTGGTGCAAGAGGGGGCTTAAATCCTGCGAGTTGCAGCCCAAATGAAGTGAAACCTTAGCGAGGGGGATTGCGGTGGAATGACGCATTGTAAAGGCCTTGTGATAATCAGTTAGTCGTACACCTTCGGAAGTGTGTGAGCGGACAGTAAAAGTTGATTATCTCTTATGGGTAAAGCTGTACACCTCTGTAGAGTGTAAAACTATTCGAATAGCCATGTCCGCAGTCAAGGATATGCTGGCAAAGCTACTCCAAGTTAGATGTTGGTTTTGTTTTCAAAAGACCTCTTTGAAATGGTTTTGGATGTCTATCCAAATGGGTTTCGGGCTAGAAGCCTTGTGATATGAGGGTATCCTTCACCACTTATTGATGAATGTTATCCAACTAAAAAATTATTTTAGAAAAATGAATTTTAGATATTGTATAACTGCTTTGGAACTTAGTACATGTAATTGGAAACAAACTTGGCTTTATGCAAGGACAACCCTATAAGACCTCCTTTGAGATATCCTTGTATGCATGCATTCAATCTGTTACTAGACGAGTGTGACTTGCGAGCACGGTTGTTGTGCTCACTCTTGCTTGATTCAATCTTTGAGCAGGAGAGGACGTCTTCAAGGAAGATGAGGACCAGGACGTCTAGGCTGCGACCTCCAGACGACTGCTTGTGGCGAGTAGTGTGGCCTTCTCGCTTTTGCTTCCGCTATATTTTGTTCTTGTTGGCTGTATGCCCCTTTTGTAATCAACTCTGTTGTTATTTTAATAAAGATGCGTTGATGGATGTTACCACCTTTGTTCCCTGTGTGAGCTAGCTGTTGGTCCTTGGGACTATCTCGGTTGTGCACAGAGGTTTCGGGACCTCCCTTCGGGGTGCTCCTGAGACTGGCCACAACCTCCCTGAGGTCCGATCGTCTCAGAAGACCTCCTTTGGGGGTGCTCCCGGGTCAGGCCTTCAACCTCCCTGAGGTCCAGACCGTCTCAGGGCCTCTTCGGGTGCTCTCGAACTGCCGACCTCCCGATGGTCAAGGTCGTGGCATAGCATGGGCGCACTACCGCAGTGAAAGAGGGGATGGGGTAGGTAGGGGAGGAGATAAGAGGGGGAACGGGCGCATCGGAGGTGATATCATTTAATACGAAACAACGACATTTAATGCGCGCGAACTTTCACGATAGGAGGAAGAAAAGGGTGAGCAGGAGGGGCTGACTAATGGGGTTGGTCGAAACCAAGAGGCTGGTCATGATCGAGAGAGTGGTCGTGACCGAGAGAGTGGTCGTGACCGAGAGAGTTGTCGAAAGGAACGGGCCAACGGGAATTCGGAACAAACAGAGAGAAGTGACTTCAAACACCAGAGAACTCCAATAAACTCAAGATAAACCAAATTCAAATTAATTAAAGTTTGATTAATTCATATTAAATCACTTTTAATTTCCAAAATCTCCAAGTTAAACTTTAGCAGAGCAACAAAACCAAATAGTTATTTTTATTTTGATTTTTTTTCAAAAACTCTTGAAAATTAGGATGTTACAAAATTGCTATAGTCGCTGTCAGGTGGGACCACAGTCTGTGTGGACTCAGTCTATGGGGATAGCGCATGGGACGAGGGCCCATAGGTTAGTGGCACAAGTGCATGGATCGTGCCTATAGAGATCATTTTAGGGGGGTTGGGGCTCACATGCCATTGACTCATATTTCGAATCAGCTTCTAATTATATTTTTATAATGACATCGTGCCCACATGCCATACTAACATTAACCGGATTCAACTAACTACGTCATTAACTTAACTAAATTACATCATTAGCACTAATGATATTGGTACAATGCTTCTTCCTTCTCTCTCGTCCGAAATAGAGGAGGTGGCGAGCCAGCCTGGCCGAGCTTAGCATCGATGAGGGTCAGCGAGCTCCAAAATAGAACCTTGTGACCACGGTGATCCTATTGGCGGTGACAACGCAGGCGGAGGTGGCCCATGGTTGCGGCGCTCGGTTCTACGGCGGCAAAGGCAAGGCAACGACTTTCTATAGAGGTTAACGTGTGCTCGAGCATCTACACGTTGAAGGGAACTCGGCGAGGGTAGAGACGAGCTGGTATTGGGCAGCGATGATGACCCGAGGCATGGCGAGGTTCACGGGACGACGACAGCCTAGGGAAATGTAGGCGGAATTAGGGACGGGAATGATTGAGGATGTTCTAAGGATGCACTAGGTAGAGGGACTTGCATCGAAATGTGCCGATGGAGAAACGACGTTGGCGACGACCTTGGTTGGGGAAGATGAGGTCAACGATGAGCTCCTGTGATTAGGAGGACAAATTGAGGAGGAGGGTGACTACAAACACAGATTGATGCGGAAGGAGTGGTGAGGAGCTCACCGATGTGGCGAGGGCGGCGGCCAGAGGCCGAGGAGACCAAGCTCCTCGAGCTCAATCCATTCACCTCAGGTGCATGAGAGAGAAGAAGGATGAGGGGAAGAAGGAAAGGAATGCGGGGCTTGCCTCCGCTTTTATGGAGAGAGGCTAGGGTGTGGGAGCATGGCGTGGCGATAGGAGCTAGCGCTTGCTGCAGCACGTAGTAGGGGCGAGGGCGGGTGCCTAGACAGGACGCAATGACGAGGCTGTCAATGAGGTTGTCGGTGACACAGTACAAGGGATCAGCCTATTAGTGACGAACTTTAGTGACAAAACCTTATTTTCTCCCTAATATACGGTTTTTAGTGACAAATTCTTCTGTTGTTGCTATTTCATACTTAATTCTTTTTAGGGAGCGGTGGCATGGGCAAGTGACGCCACAGCGTTGTGGCTGACGTGAGCAGCATCGTGTAGGAGTCACTTGGTGGTGACGAGCGGGTGATGACGGAGTTGCAGGCATGCGTGAGCCACAGTGTCGACGAATCGATGCTGGGTTAACGAAGTAGTTGGGCCTAACCGGTGGGGCTGGTAGCAAGGAGGAGACGAAGGAATGGCGCTGGCGTGCATGCTGGCTGCGACTACAGTGTAACATCCCAAATCTGGGTGTGTGTTTCAAATGTAAGAAAATGAGTAGAAATTAAAATTTTTCTTGTATCTTGAAGTTTTTGAACTTTTCTGTAATTCTTGTAAAGGAATTGTGGGAAATCAAAAACCAAAATCCTCAATTGACTAAAGTCATAACCTCCTTATTGAGAATCTTGTGCTCAACCCTTGGAAATCTTTTTCCTTGGCTCTAGGGATGCTGTGTGACTCCTCTGAAAAATTTCATAATTTTTAGAAATTATTTGATAATTTTTAAGAGGCAGTCAAACCAGTTTGACTATTGGTCAAACCCTAGAACAAGCTTTGTAGAATTTCTGGAGCAAAATGCTTTGCATAAAAACATCTGGAAATTTTATCCTAGCTTTGTACTGGAGGGAGGAACCTCCAGTCAAAATTTTAGAATTTTGGAGTTAGTTTGCTACTTCTAAAAATTCTTCCAACCTCGACTTCAAATTCAAACCCTAATCCGGTTGCCTTTGTTCCTTGGAGTGCAGGTCGGCTCGAGCCAATGGACTCGACCCAACCGCCTAAGTGCACCGGGTCCGTTCTGTTGGCGCGGGCGTTCTAGACCGCTGGATCTCCATCGGGCGGTCCTCGTCACGTGATGCTCATTGGTTTGGCTCGACCCACTCATTTGTTGGACTCGAGCCACGCCGGTTTCTTTATTTGGCGGCGGGCCTCGCGCCGTTGTTAAATCCCCTACCTCCGGTCGCTCCGTCTGCAGCGCCATGGCTGGCCGAGGCGTGGCGGCACGCAGCCGGTCACCTCGTTGGCGTCCTCACAACGGCTCTTAGCATTTAATGCTTGTCGGCGACCTTCGCCCCCAAAGTTGTGGTCTTACCTGCTCCCGTCGCTCAGCTCGCCCATGAGCCCGTTGTGAACTTAGCTCACCGTGGAGCTTTGCTCCACTCCCTTCCTTGCTCTCCGGCTATAAGAAGCCCTCAAGCTCCTCCTTAGCTCTTTTCGGCAAAGACTGTAGCTTTGCCTTGCTTCCTTTCGGGTTGCTTGAGCTCATTTCACCCAAACCACCCAATCGCCAATGTCGGCCCGTGGAGCTCTTCGTCGCCGACGGTGCTCCAGTGGTTCTTTTGCAAATCCTATCGCGTCACTTCGCGTCCCTCTTCACCTTAATCAAATCCCCTAACTTAATTTTGGTTTGCATTCTCAGGAATCATCTAATTTGGGGTTTGTTCAAATTCGGCCGAAATTAACCCCTTTCTTCCTCAACTCCGGTAAGGACCTCCTCTCTTCAATTCCTTGTTCATGGACCTTCTGTGAGCCCTATTGAAGCTAATGTGATGACCCGGTCGTGTTCTTGATGCTCAGACCGCCGTCTCTGCATCATCGTCTCCATCTCCAGCGCTGTGCTTCGTCGCCGACGTAGCTCCGTCCTTCTCTGTTCCTCTCCTGTGATCAGGTAGCTCCTGTGTAGTCCCTAGATGCTTGGGCACTCGCTTTCTTGGACTAACGCCGCGGCTAATTCTTTATTGTCTTTGGTCGTGCTTTGCACCGCCGCTCCTCTCCGGCTCGCCGCTGTTCTAGGCCGGCTCCGCCGTCGAGAGTGCCACTAGTGGGTGCGCAAGGCTATTGTGCACCTAAGCATGCTTTTCGTTGCCGCCGCCATGGCCCGAGTCACCGGCGGTGAGGCCATCTTTGCGCTCGGGTGCGTGTCGGTCCAGCACGGCATTGTAGTGGCGTCATTTAGGACAAAGATCCTCCATTAACTGCTAATCATTGGCTTAAGCGTTTAATGGTTGTCTTAAGTGAGCTCTTGCGTCGCTGACATGCGGGCCCCACGCACTTAAACCCCAGCGCGTGCGTGTGAGCAGCGTGTATCGCTGTGGGCCGTCCATCTTTAGATCTACGGCTCAGATCGCGTGAGCGTTTTGCGTCCTTGCCCGTTGTGAGCCGTTCAGATCTAGATTAGCGGCTGTGATCGCGTGAACGTTTGGACCACTGAACCTTCACCGTCCGATCTAGATCGCTGTGAACGTTCGGACCACCGAACATCAGCCGTCCATTTTTAGATCTACGGTTGAGATCTGCGGGACCTTCGGACCCCGGACCTCCCCGTAGCCTTGGCCATCTAGTTCTTGATCAACGGCTAAGATTGCGTGAACGTTTGAACCATTCGAACGTTGCTTCGCTCTCAGCCGCTCATCACGAGATCGACGGCCCACGTTCGTTTGAGCGTTCGGACCGTCCGAAGGTTCGATCAACGAGGACCGTTGGATCTAGATCCAACGGTTTCGTTTGCATCTTGTGCGCGTGCGACTGTGTGCTTTGATTCGCGTGGGCCGTCCAATTTCAAATCAAAGGACCACGTTTTGCCATGTCTTTTCTGTTGAGATAAGTTTGTTTAATTCCCGGTAAGCTTTATTTCTACACTTAAAAATTGTATTAAACTTCAAAATTGCATAACTAATTCATTTTGAATCCTTTTCGGTTGATTCAAATTTTGTTAATTTTGGTTTTAACTAAGCTTTAATCTAAAAAATGGTTGGAGGCTTGGTTCGGCTCCAGAAAATGTGTTGGTAAATTTGTTTAGGTATAGGCTTTATTTGTTGCTCTAAAAATGCATTTAACTTGAAAATTGCATAAGTTTTTCTCTGTAGATCCTTTTTGAGTGAAACCAAGTTGTTGGCTTCCTCTGTTAGTGTGCTTAATTGTAGAATAGGATTTAGGCATGCTACTGTTTTTAAAGCTCTTGTGGTTGTATTTGTTTTGTACTCTTTCTCATATCTTTGAAAAATCATAGAAAATGCATCCTAGCTCCAAATGAGGTGAATCAAGTTGTGTTGTTCATCTTATAAGGTGCTCTATTTACCATAAAAATTTTAGGTGCACCACCTCTCTGGAAATTTGTGCCAAAAATTTAATTTCGGATGAATAGTAACCGAAATGAATTTTTCAGCCTTTTTCCAGCCGAATAAAATTGTTTTGGCCATAACTTTACCATCAAGTATCCAATTCGATTGATTATTATTGCTAAATTCCTTAAAAATCATGCTCTACCTGCTGTGTAAATTTCATGGGTTTTGGTTGACTTTGGTTCTTAAGCCTTTTCGGTGTTTTCGTTCTTATCGGTTCTTTTTGTTCTTTTCGTTAGGTGACGACGAGTCCGTTGATAACGAAAGTGCTCCTCTGCAGCAAACTGGGCAAATCCAACAAGGCAAGCAGTTTAATCATAATAATCCTATTACTTTTAAAGTCTAATACTTTGTTTACAAATTATATGTATGCATGCTTTTGTGTCAAAGTTAATTTTACCGATTAGAGGTAGCTAATCCTATTGCATGGTTGCCCTTAAATTGTTCATCCCCGCCACTAAACTTAAGTTATTAATCTCGCGGTGAATTAGAGCCGGTGGTTGAATTATGCTCTTTTATTGTCTTTACTGATGTCATGCTTAGTAATGCTTAGCTACCTAGAATTGGGCGGTTATCGACTTAGTCGATAACTTTGATCACACAAAATTATTATTATCATTATGCTCAACACTTTGTGCTTTGTTACTTTGTAAAGTCAAAAACTGGCCCGAAAATGAAATGTTTGAGACTTGGGCACAATGGTTGATGGTGTGATCTTATGGTGTGATTGGAATGGTGCCCGGATCAACAAGGACCGAGTTACTTGTGTCACTAAGCTAGCGATTATTATGCTAACCACACGAGGGGATATGGGACCTCTCTTGACTTAGTACTTTGGCGTGTGTTAGCTCAGAGTCGCAGGAGGTTGTGTGTGTGGGTGGTGTTGAAAAAAGAAACTTGTGGTTATGTGTTGGGTGGCGGGAGTGGAATCTGTGTAGGTTCTCCACAATCAAGGGCATTGTAGTTGTCCTGAGCTTTACCCTATAGTGGTAGTTGACTTTCAACTTTACAATGACTCTGTCTCAACGTATGGGTTTCTATCCATACAGGCGACTCATAGTTAATACACAATATTGGAAATGTCTTGTAGAACTTAGCCTTGCTGGCATACTGTAACGTCCCGTTTCTCCTAGGTTCTTGCCCTGTTTCCAAAATAAAAATAACCATTTGGTTTAATAAGAGTTCAAAGCTTAACTTGAGTTTTCAAAAGAGCTTTAATTGATTAAACCAAACTTGAACTAAATCTGTTTGGTGCCTTCGCTGTTCAATTGGAGTTTTCCCCGTTCTCCCTCTGTAGCTTCTCTGTGTGCCTCTGGGTGTATCTCTTCTCTTTTAACTTCCTTTGTTGGTTTGAATCTCTTTGAGGCTTAGACCTCCCCCTCCGTTCAGACCTCCCCTTGCTTTGGTTTTCCTGCTGAGGACCCAGCTCGGGTTTGTGTTTCAAACCCCTTTGATCTCTCAAAGCCAAGCTTGGCTTTGTTTCCTTTGGACCTCCCCTTGGACCTCTCCACGTTCATTTGTAACCCCTGAGTTCTCTTGGACGTCCCAGAGTTCCTCTGGACCTCCCTGTGCCCTTTTGGAGCCTTCCTTGGACCTCCCTAAGTCTTTTCGGACCTCCTCTGAGTCCTTTAGGACCCCCCCCCTTGTTGAGATCTGGCCGTTAGGACCTCCTCTCTGGAGATCTTAACCGCACAGACCTCCCCTTGTTGAGATTTGGCCGTTAGGACATCCTCTCTGGAGATCTTAACCGCACAAACCTCCTCTTGTTGAGATCTGGCCGTTAAGACCTCCTCTCTAGAGATATTAACCGCACAGACCTCCCCTTGTTGAGATCTGGCCGTTAGTACCTCCTCTCTGGAGATCTTAACCGCATGCAGACCTCTCCCTTGTTGAGATCTCGCCGTTAGGACCTCCTCTCTGAGATCTTAACCGCATGCACCTCCCTTGTTGAGATCTGGCCGTTGGGACCTCCTCTCTGGAGATCTTAACCGCTCGCACCTCCTTGGTTAGATCTGTCGCTCGACCTCCCCTTGGAGATCTTAGCCGTCCAGGTCCTTCCTTTTGTTTGGATCTAAAGGTCCCGACCTCCTTAGGTCCAAGACCTCCTTAACACTTGAACCCACCGTGGGCTCCTGCGGTCATATCGCTTAAGGCTTTGCCTTCCTCACCTAAGGACCGTCCGATGTTGTTCGGATGGCCCGATCCTAAGGGCACATCCGCTTGGTCCGAACGTCCCCTTTCCCTCCTAGCCGTCCGATTTAAATCAGACGGTCTAGTCTCGTGGTCTGTTCGCTCGGTCCGAACAGCCCCTTTGTTTGCGCCATTCGATCTTGATCTGACGGCTCTATTGTGAGGTAACGTTTGGATGGTCCGAACGTTCCTTTCCTTTATGGACTGCCCGATTCCAATCGAACGGCTCGCTTTTTCAAGACGCTTTCCTTTGTTCCAGTGACCTCTTCCTCGGTTGCTTTTGCCAGACCACCTCCTCGATCCTTGCCGGTCTTTTGTAAAGACCACCCTCTTAACCAGTATTCTGTTGGTCAGACCTCCTGCACCTTTGATCTGGACCGTTAAGGTCCTCCTCTTTGAGATCTTGACTGTTAGACCTCCCTTTGGAGATCTACTCGTCAGACCTCCTCGCACCTTTGATCCGGACCGTTAAGGTCCTCCTCTTGAGATCTTGACCGTTAGACCTCCCTTTTGGAGATCTACTCGTCAGACCTCCTCGCACCCTTTGATCTCGACCGTTAAGGTCCTCCTCTTTGAGATCTTGACCGTTAGACCTCCCTTTTGGAGATCTACTCGTCAGGACCTCCCTGCACCCTTTGATCTGGACCGTTAAGGTCCTCCTCTTTGAGATCTTGACCGTTAGACCTCCCTTGTGGAGATCTGAGTGTCCAGGACCTCCCCTTGAGTGTTTTGGACCCCCTAGTGGTCTTTTGCGGAGGCAACCCTTGCGGTGGGGCCACCTCTTTGACCAGTGGTGCACCCTTTTGACTGGCCCCACTTGCCAGCCTCTCTCAACCTTGCTATTATTGCTTTTGCCTCAGAACTCTGTGCGCATTTAATAGGTGTCGGGTCACATTAAATGCAGTCACATCTGAGGTACCTTATTTCAATTCTTTTAGGGCAAGCCCTGCCCTAGTTGCCCGATTGCCAACACATCACTGAACCTCTTTCTTGGTGCACTCCACCAACTCCGGCTATATATAGCCTGGGCGGGCAAGCCCTTGTAACCTGTTGCTCATTTCTTGTTTCCTTGCCTCCTTCGCCTGGTTCTCTCCTGGCGCAGGACCTCCCCTAGAGCTCGTTGAGGCTGTGCTGAGCTTCTTGGTTTTCCTTTCTTGCTGAGTTGGTTTGTGTTCCTTTTGAGTCTTTTGAAGTTCTTTGACCTAGTGTGGTTTTGCTTATTTGGTTTTTTGAACGTGTAGATCACGAGTTCGAGGAGTTCTTGGATCCGGCTCTTCGGTAGAAGGTTCTCCACCGCTTGACCAAGGCAAGCCACAGACCTCTGTTGATCATGTTGAACCCAAATTTACAAATGTATTTTGGTTTTACTTTATCATGCATGGCTATCTTTATAAGAAAATGTTTGAAAGTAGTTACTTTCCTCGCTTGTTTTATGCCTCCCTCATAACTTGCTCAAGTCATGTTGTCATGTTCACCTTGTAAGCCTTAGGTTGGGTATTTAGTTGGTATTCCTTGTTATTTGCCAACATGGGACCGTAGGTTATGTATTGCTTCGCTCTAGAAATCGTGGGACCATGAATCATGTTTCATTCCTAATAATCTTGTTTAATGATCTATGGAATCTGTGGTTGGTGCCACTGTTGAGCAGCTATGGCAGGATGCCTAAGTTGTGTTAACCGTGGTATGAGACCGCTTTGTTAAAATTGTTGTGCCAAGACTGGGTGGTCTTTTGGCAAGGGTAATTACAAAAAGGTTTTGCTGAGGCAAGAAGGCAGGGAGTGAGTAGTGGGTGCTTTGCACATTTGGGTTTAGGAAGTCTTGCCTTAGCACAACTAAGGACTCAACTTTATGCTTACGTTGATCTGGGCCAATCAAGGCAACCACAAGATCACTTTATGGGGTGGTCCGGCTGAATAATTAGCAATGGATTGGCTTGGAGTGTTGTGGTTAAGCGTGTGATTCGTTGGCGCAGAGGGGCACCCCATAACCTGCGGACTTCTAGACCAAAGGGGGAATTGTGAAACCTTAGCGGGCGACTCGAGTCGATTCAAAGCTTTGTAAAGGCCTTGCGCGCTCTCTAGATCAAGCCACCTTCGAAGTGAGCAAGGGTGACCGGAACCCATCCCGCTAGAGAGATCGTGGATTGTGGGTAAAGTTGTACACCTCTGCAGAGTGAAAAATCTATTCAATAGCCAAGTCCTTGGTCATGGGCATGCTCATGAAAATGGTGCAAGGGTAGTTGTTTCAAAAGTTGGTGCCATCGATACTTCAATGAGATGCCCGGCTTTGCCTCGAAGAGACCTTGGCCACTCGGAGGGGTCGGGGTTGGCTCGGTAGTGGTCTAGGGTCGCTTGGACCTCTGGAGTGGGTGCTCTAGAGTGGTTTTTGGGTGAGGACCTGGCCACTGGTGTGAGCAGACCTCCCCCATTTTTGTCGTGGATGTGAGTTGGTGCTCACCCCACCTTTTCAAACATCAAATGTATTATGTACTATTGTTTTGCCTTGCTGTTTTCCAATCTATTATTGTTAATATTGTCAAAACCTGGCTTTGCGCAAACTAACCATACAGCTCTCAATTGGTAAGCCCCCGCATGAATATTATTGCATTGTTGTTCTCTGTGTCTTGGTGAGTACATTCAAAGTACTCATGGCTTTAAGCCCTGTGTCAAAGTAGATTATGAAGATGATCAAGTGCAGGGCAATGCAGACCTCTTTGATGAGGAGTTCTTCGATGACCCAGCTGCCTAGGACGTCCACCACCCGACAGCCTGTGGGGCTTGTTGGATGGCTGCTGCGTGCTTTTGGTGTCAGGGCTTTAGAGCTCCTTGTGGCCGGTTGTAAGTCCTTGTGATTTTGTAAGCCCTTAGTGGCAGACCTCTTGTTAACAAGCTTGACCATAAGGTCCTATTCTATATTAAGTTTAATTTGTCTGCTTCATCTTTGTGTGACCTCGTGGTTGTGGTATTAGCTTGTGTTCCTGTGTGAGAGCTAGCTACTGTTGTCCTGGGACTAGCTCGGATGCACAGGGGCAGGACCTCCAGGAGGTCCTACGGGACTTAGCCTAGGAGGTCCTGTCGGACCTCTCTAGTGATATATTGGGAGGTGCTACCGAGGGGTGCCGGGCCAAGACCTCCAGGAGGACTTAAAGACCTCCTGGGAGGTCCGCTGCGGGCCAAGACCTCCAGGGGGACTTGATGACCTCCTGGGAGGTCCTGGTAGACCTCCTCGGGAATGCACCGAGCGGTGCTACCACTCCTCTGTGGTGGCACCGCAGCGCAAAAAAAAAGAGGGGTCCTCCGGGACCTCTTGC